>OU611803.1:4205000-4682210 GCA_914767645.1 Hydraecia micacea
AAGGTAATTTGAATAAAATAAGAAACAGTATCTGCTTTATATTTAGTTCAGTTGTTATGCAAAGGTCCATGATCTAATTTGGAGTATTTTTTTAATGCTAGCGGTTTATTGTTCGGTTTGGTTTTTCTATCGAGAAAATTTTATGGAATCGTGTTTTCTTAATAACTTAGTACTTAACATTAATCCTCAACTTTACCATATATTTATTTCAAAGTGAATGCTGAAATACTTTCGACATAGCGGCGGATCATACTGTAGTCCACGCGGAACTAGTTGGCCGCGCCTTAGGTATATGAGCGGTGGGACGGAGAGGCCGGCGCACTACTCAGTACGTGCGTTGCGAACCGCCGCCTCACCCCTGTCCCCACCTCAGCGGCCAACTAGTTCCGCGCGGACTATAAGCTATTTGAGGTAGTACAGAACCCTAATTGCGTACCACACTATCAACCGGAATCTGAATCATTTTGAAGCAAATTGCTAATGCATTGCTTCATAAGTTCGAAAAATTTGTCTGCTCAACATGTTAATAACGCAATGAATGTTGTTGAACTGTCAAAATGAAACCGATTCCGATTGATAATGTGTTACGCAATTGCCCCACTGGCCCTTAAATAAGTGCTTACAAATAAATGTACCTAATCTCTGCTCACGGTTAGTTGAAATCTGTTAAGAACTTCATCTGTTCCGACACTATAGATTAACATAACGTATCATCACGCCTGAATTCCAAAAAGGGTTAGGCAGAGGTATACCTATAGTACACCCACATTTGCCAGTTATGTTTAAGACCCATGTAATTGGGGGCGAGCTTATTGCCATCAACCGGGCACAGCCAGTCTCCGGGCTGCTACTGAGAAATTCCAGATAAAAAAACCTAGTATCACTGCCCGACCTGTGAATCGAGCCCAGGACCTCATGCACCTTACGACCGCTAGACCAATGAGGCAGTACACCATAGATTTACTTATTAAATACTAGCTGCGCCCCGCGGTTTCACCTGCACAAGTGTCGATCCCGTGGGAATATCGGGATTTAAAGTATCCTATGTGTTAATCCTGGTTATAAACTATCTGTGTGCCAAATTTTACATCTTTACAATCTATATAAATATAAAATTCAAAGTCCTGACTCATATATCAACGCACAGCCTAAACCGCTGGTCCTAGAGACATGGAATTTGGAGGGTGTGTTTTTTGTGAAGAGTAGGTAAGGTATCCAGTGAGGGTTTTTCGAAATTCCAACCCTAAGAAGGTGAATGGGGGTGAAATTTCACGAGGACGAAGTCGCGGGCAGATGCTAGTATTAGTGTAACTTAGGTATAGCATAGACATCTCTATGTTTTGAGCTCGTCACCATTGCACTTATGCGAAGCAGGAGCGTGTCGCTAGTACCACCAAAAAATTTGAGATTCTCGCCCCTAAACGATCCTACTATGTTTACTCCGCATATGCACTTTCCAAGCTGTCCTATGAACAAACGTTCTGTCACAACTATCACATTTAAATCTCCTATCATCTAAATGTCCCCTAACATGTTGATTGAGACTACACCGAGTCCCAAAAGATTTCGTACACATATCACACTTGAAATCTCTTGATTTCGTATGTGTTACCGTATGTGAACGCAACTCGATCTTGGAGAAAAATGCCATGTCGCAATAAGAGCATTTGTGCGGTCTCAACATTAAATGGTAGCGCTTTCTATGCGTCGTCAGCGAACTCTGGCTGTGGTAGGACTTGTTGCAAGCTTGGCAGGAAAAGACTGTCGGTGTTACCCCATGGGCTTTTACCTCATGGCTTTGAACCAAGTCCTTCGTCGCAAATCTTTCGCTACAGAAGGAACATTTTCGCGTCTTGTTGGACAAAGCGTGTACTACTCTCTCATGCACGCTTCTTTTCGGTCTAGAGTCGAAAACTTTCGGGCAGTGTGAGCATTTGAAGACCCCTTTGTTGTGTCTATAACTGTGGGTTTGCATTGATTGCTTGTTTATGAACGCCCGCTCGCAAACCGAGCATTCGTAGTTCCTATAATGTTCGCTCATGTGCTCCGAAAGCAGTTTGAAATACTTGAATTCTTTCTTACACATACAACATTGTAAGATGTCCGTGTTGAATTTAAACGGAATGATGTGGTTTTTAATATCTCTATGTAAAATTTTTGAATGTGTTTTTGTTAGATGTGTCGTAAAGTCTTCTAAAGAGTTTAAACTTGAGTTGCATAGTTTGCATTTGAGATCTGTAATGTCTAGTCTTATAACTAAATCCGATACGTATTTTACTTTGATAGCTTCGTCTCCAATATTGCTATGAGCTTCTAAATTATGCAGTTTTAATTCTGAAGGTATTTCTCTCTGTTCGTGGCAAAAGTTACAAGAATAACCAGTTCCCCAAAATCCTTTGATGATTGTCGCGTTAGAATTTTGTAATAAAGTCCTTATATTGTCTTTATGTTTATTCATTTCGTTGACTTCAAATTTCTCGGGCTCTTTATTTTCTTTCTTGAATTTGTCGTTGACTATAGCCTTGTACCGCGTTCGGACTTGATCGGCGTTCACTGGAACCTCCATTTCTTCTATCTTAGGGTCCATATTAATCTCTATAGCAATTACTTTTGTTTCGGTAAGAGTTATTTCATCGTCTGTTACTGAGGTTACTACCGGTTTTGTTAAGTTTTTCGCTTTTAATTTATTCA
This sequence comes from Hydraecia micacea, assembly GCA_914767645.1. Taxonomy (NCBI): domain Eukaryota; kingdom Metazoa; phylum Arthropoda; class Insecta; order Lepidoptera; family Noctuidae; genus Hydraecia; species Hydraecia micacea. The sequence goes on from OU611803.1 coordinate 4,207,692, forward strand.
GCTCGATAAGTTTTTTAGTTTTTTCATCCAAAGAAGATGTTTTGGTTTTAAACATGGTGGGCTTTGTCCTCGGTTTCTTTTTAGATTGTTCCAATTTGGATTTCGTTGTATTGTCAATCAGGACATCTACAACAAGAAATTCATACATTCATTTCCATATCTTGATCACACTTATGATTAAGTTACAGTATTTATTTTAATCTCTTCTTCGTTCACTTATAGATTTAAGATATTGTTAAGTTTTTATTAAAAATGGTGGATTGGAGATAAGTACAAGCAGAGTATTGTGCCCTGAGGAACCCTTTCACAACTAAACGAGTTCTCATTTTTTATACGACTTTTTTATTAGACAACGTGCATTCCTTGGGTCTTATGGTAAATTAGAAATAGCGTATAATCTGAAAGAGTTTTTTATAGATCACTGTCTATTTGCCGATGTATTTTTCATGTCCAATGAAGTCAAAAGTTTCAATGAAATCACAGCCAAATCATTTTGGAGGTTAAAGTTTAATTCCCGAAGGGTTAAAATAAATAAATGACTATGAATTTTTTTTTTATTATTTACTCAAAAATCTTACAATACTAGCAAAACAAGTTACGTGGCACGTCTTGACCACGTGATTAAAATCCAAGTAACATTCAGAAACAAAATTAAAAAATTAACGAAAAATTTATGCCAAAATATTACCATGCAATAAGGCTAGGAATTATAATTGTAGCACTAAAATCCGACACTGAGGCTGAGATCAATAAAAGTTACTAGGCACGTTCTTTGTCATGTTCTTTGTAAATTGACAGTAGTGCGACAGTGACAGGAATATCGCTTAAGCTACGGTTACCTAGAAAAGCGGTGGCCGTCACATAACGTCCGTAATTTACCGTCGAATGACGTCACTGAAACGTGACTTATGAAAGTAAGTTGGTGTGTTTTCTTAGAGTTTCTGGACACCGTAAAGTCAAGCCCCGGTGCCATCATTTCTATCCGTTACGTGGCGGCCACAGCTCTTCTGGGAAACCTAGCTTTAACGAAAGTGCAGTCAACAAAAGAGATAAGTATGCGGGGTCGTCGGATATAGTTGAAGTTTAGTAAGAAACCGATGGATGTTGTCGACTGACATTTAATTTGATAAATGAGCTGTTTGTTTTCTATTAATAAAATTAAATTTTATTCGAGAACATCCATCGGTTTCTTACTAAACTTCAACTATATCCGATGATCCTGCATACATATCTCTTTTGTTAACTATGTCAAATTGTTAAACCCATTGGTTTCTTACTGAACTTCTCTTTTTATCACCCGAAATATCGTCACGACTTTTTTGTTTGTGGTTGTAATAGAGGGCAATATTGTTTAGTGTTATCGAAGCGGGGATGCAAACTATATCCGACGATCCTGCATACTTATCTCTTTTGTTGACTGTACGTGCTAAGTGACGTTTATAGATCTCGGTATCCAAGTTAGAGGTACTATTCCCAACACAAGAACCATAAAACCTCCGCTGTATAGCCATGAAAAAATCAAATAATAATAACTACCTATAGCTAGGATTATGTCTTAATCTTAGAATAATAACGCATAGAAACCTAGAACGAGTGCAAAAAGTGAGGCAACTAAAACTTAGCCCTAGTGGCTAACTTCTCCCGGCGAACCGTCAGTACTCAAACCGTCACCTCGAAAGTACTAGTAGTCGAAAGTACTCAACGTCGTCAATTGACCGAGAGGGCTCTTTGTTCTCGAGAGCGTGTGACAGAGATATCCGACATTAATTTTCAAAATCAAACAATTTCTCCATGCTTCTCTCTCATATGTCTCCTAAAAGTAGTTCTGTGTAAGAAGCTGCGGTCACAGTAATCACAAAGGAGTTTTTTAACACCCTCATGAGTCCGCATATGCTGGGATAAAGTTATCGGCGTACCAAACGACTTGTTACAAATCTTACAGCTATGATTCCTCGTTTTCGTATGAGTTATAATATGATAGTTCAACTCCACTTTTGTGCAGAAAGCCATCTCGCAAGAGGAACACTTGTGAGGTTTCTTAAAGAGATGGAAGCGATTTTTATGCATTGTTAAACCACTTTGTTTGCTATAAGTCTTCCCACAGTCTTCGCATGTGTGTTGGGGTTTCGCCACCCCGTGGGCCTTGAGCTCATGGTCAAGTACGGCATCCCATGTCGGGAATCGTCGGTCACAGTACGCACATTTCCTGTACTTGCCCGCCATATGCACGGCTCTTTCATGGTCGGCTCTTTTCGGCCGAGAATCAAACTCTTTGGAGCAATAAGAGCATTTGAAAATCCCCCTGTTGTGTCTATAAATGTGCGTCTGCATAGACTGTTTATTGATAAAACTACGATCGCAATCAGGACAGTCGAAGTTCCGGTAATGTTCAGTCATGTGTTCGGAGAGAAGCTTGAAATACTTGAAATTTGTATCGCACATGAAGCATCGAAAATCGTCGGAATCGAATTTGAAAGGAATGATATAGTTTTTGACGTCGGTGTAAATAAGTTTGGAGTGTATTTTACTAAGATGTCCCATAAATTCTTCTAAAGTATTCATTGGTTCCTTGCATAACTTGCACTTAAAATCTGTTGTGTCTAATTTTAAGATCAAATCTGATACATATTTTGTTTTGATGGCCTCGTCTCCTACATCGGTGTGTTTCTTTAGATTGTGCTGCTTTAGTACAAACGGTTTATTGGCCTGAAAGTCGCAGAAATTGCATGAATATCCGTCTCTCCCGTGTGTTTTAATGAGTGTCGCGTTAGAATGTTGTAATATAGCTTTTATATTGGCCTTGTGTTTGTACATGAACCGTTGATCGTCTGGGTTGGAAGGTATATTTTCGATTCTTTCTTGAACGTTTATGTTAGCTTCGCTCGCCTTGCGATCTTTTTTTGTTTCTGTAACTTTAGTCGCTTCGATTTCAGAGGTAGGTCTTTTCCTTAGACGCTTTATAATGTTGGAATTCGTTGTATTGTCAATCTGGACATCTACAACAATAAAATCAAACATTGATTTCTGTGTGTTGGGTACACGTTTTTATAACAACATAGTGGGATCACAACGACGCGAATTTATTAAAGCACCAGCATTGGATGAGTAAAAAACTATAATTACATCGAGAAACTTAATTGTGTACATAATCATTTTAGTCGGCATACATTTATTGATGAATCGTGACGGATAAATTAATAACGGGTGTAAAATGAGGCTTAACGAAGCCGAAAGTCACTTATTCTTCCCGTTTATTGTGATAATTTTTTTGTACAGGACCATACCTGGGAATCAACCTTCTAGTTACGGAAACATTGAAGGTCAGATCCAACTTTTGTAAAACCTAGACTTGTGTGATCTATAGTACTTAAGATAAATTATACATAGAAGATGTTGGTGTACCCTAATAAATAAATAAACTATTTTTCACGAAAACAAGTTTTAAATGTTGCAAGTTAACTTTATAATATACCCCTTATCCCCTGTGCCGTTGCATACACTCATAAGGACAATGCTACATTGCGCGCTACCGTAAAGACCGATTGTTAAGAGGACTACATGACCTAAAGCGCGGTCTTTGTCGGACTGCATAGAAAAGAAAGAGAAGCGCGATGACAACGCTGGTAATTTATGGCAAAATTGAAGCAATCATATATTTACGAAAAATCTATTGTTTGGACTAAAAAATTAAAACACTAGAGTTTTAGTATGTTGCTTGTAGAATAATCTGACAAAAAATCATAGTGACTGTATGTATATTAGTATGGTTTTTATTGTAAAAAGAAAGTTTTTAGAGGTATATTCATGATTTTTTTCTATCGTATCAAATAAGTTGTATTATGTTTTCAACACACTATTTACCTAGCATATATCCTGAAGAATATCATATATATTTTTTTATTTTGTTTACTGTAGCCGATCATATATTTTTATTGTTTCTAAAACTTGCGTTTTTTGCGTTTAGGTCCTGTAAGCCCCTTAACACAAATATTAAATACAATAACAACAATAACTTTTAATTTGATGTAAAGAATGCGTGGATAACGACTATTTGAAGGGTCTTTACACCTTGGCCATACTAATATTATAAATGCGAATGTCTGTCTGTCTGTTACCTCTTCACGCTTAAACCGCTGAACCGATTTAGATGACATTTGGTATAGAGATACTTTGAGTCCCGGGAAAGGACATAGGATAGTTTTTATCCCGATATTCCCACGGGATCGAAACTTATGCGGGTGAAACCGTGGGGCGCTGCCAGTATATTATAAAAGCTTATACGTCCCACTCCCAACCCTGTAGAACATCCGACTGATTGAACACACTGATTTTATGAGGGGTGAAATAAAAATGAATATTTTACTGCTGAAATATATTATTTTAATATTGTGTTACAAACAAAATACTAATAAAGCCGTAAAACACAAATACACCTGTGTTCCGCGAAGGGATAGACGCCCGCTACTTACGAGTAGCCAAGTTAAAAATTATAGTATTTTTTGGTAGGTTGATCAACGAAGGGGCAGAAACCCGCTACTTAGAGCAGCCAAGTTAAAAATTATGGTATTTTTTGGTAAGTTGATCAACGAAGGGTTAGACACCCGCTACATAGAGTAGCCAAGTTAAAAATGATAGTGTTTTTTGGTAGGTTGATCAACGAAGGGGTAGAAACCCGCTACTTAGAGTAGCCAAGTTAAAAATTATGGTATTTTTGGTAGGTTGATCAACGAAGGGGTAGAAACCCGCTACTTAGAGCAGCCAAGTTAAAAATTATGGTATTTTTTGGTAAGTTGATCAACGAAGGGTTAGACACCCGCTACATAGAGTAGCCAAGTTAAAAATGATGGTGTTTTTTGGTAGGTTGATCAAGCATTACTTAAATCTCTTTCTGGTACTCCCAGCTTTTTTCCTGTGTAGGTAAAAGACATGTCTTTGCCAAGTACTCATATGAACAAACGCCACATCACAATGCTCGCACATATATCTCCTGATACCTCTATGTGCCCTTAAATGCTGAGTTAGCGCAGGTTTCGTACCAAACGAGTTATCACATAGATTACACTGAAATTCTTTGGTCTTTGTATGGGTGACTGAGTGCCAGTCGAGCTCCTGTCGCGTGTAAAAACCTTTTCCACAAGTTTCACATTCCAAAGGACGCATTGCCAGATGGTGTCTCTTCTTATGTACTGCAAGACTTTTCAGTGTAGCGAAAGGCCTGTTGCAAGCTTCACATATAAGTCGAGTACGAGCAACGCCATGGTTTGTAGCCTCGTGACTCTTTACTAATTCTGCTGACGAGAATTTCTCGTCACAGAAGCCACACTTTCTCTTCTTATTCGATAGTTTGTGGGTTACGTATTCGTGTTCGCGTATTTTCATGGGACTGTCGAAGATTTTTGGGCATTGTGAACATTTGTATTCTCCTTTCTTATGTCGGTATCGATGTGTCTGCATTGATTGTTTATTTATAAAGACACGGTCGCATTCCGGACAATTGTAGTTACTGTAATGTTCACACATATGCTCTGAGAGTAGTTTGAAGTATTTGAACTCTGCTGCACAAATGACGCATTGTAACTCGTCCGTGTCAAATTTAAAAGGTATTAAATGGTTGTCTATGTCCGTATAAATAGTTTTGTTATGATTTTCTTGGAAATGGCCCATCAATTGTTCAAGACTGTCGATTTCTTCCTCACATAGCCTGCATTTAAGTCCAGTAACATCAAGTTTTATAATTAAATCTGAAACGTATTTTACTTTTATAGCATCATCGTAAACATCTCCGTGTTGAAAATTATGCTTTTTTAGTTTTTCTGGACTAAAATGTTTATCGCAAAACCAACAGGAGTATCCTGCGGCTGAATTTCCTTTAATCAATGTTGCGTTTGAGTATTTAAGGATCATTTTGAGGTTATTCTTGTGTTTAAGCATTTGGATCTTGTTTGGTACTTCTCCCTGGCTTTCTGTGTCCGAGTTTGTCTTTTTTGCCTCTTCGTCTAATATAGGGTACTTGTTTGTCACTTCCTGGCTTTTTGTATTTGTGTCCGTTTGAATTATGTCTTCGTGTGTTAGTATGGGTACCTCTATTGGGCTCGTTGTCACAGTTTCGCGGGTAGTTGTGTTGTTTATAGAGTTCTGGATGTCTGTCCGGACATCTACAAACAATACGGTTACTTTATTTTTATTTGAACTTGGGTCGGCGTGTTCTGACTTTTGAAGCGACGACCATCAAGGAATAAAAGAATTGGTCTTGTCATAAAGGCTATGTTTGATTTTTTTGTATATTGTTTCCGTATTTTTTTAAATTTTGTACATTCACGTTAAATAAAGTATGTATATTCATGTTAGGAATCAGGGAGCAGAACAACGTATTGAAGCCGAATGTGTAATCAAAACATAACGAAACTATGTGATCGAACTAGGCATATTTGTTTATCGATCCAACACGAGCTTTCGACACTGTTATCCACTAGCTATTACTGGGAAAATAATGATTATTGCTATATAAATTACCGCTCAGTACTTTACTAAAGCGCATATCCATATAATTAGCATATGAAACAAGTTCTTTAGAAATACAACAGGGTATTCGTTACGGCGCAGTTTGGGGTGCCTCAAGGCAATATCATAGGCCCTTACAGTCCACGCAACTTACAGTCACGACCTATGGTTATTGACTACTGCCGATACCCTTATAACATGCAAGTGTTCACGTAATAAGTCACTCAGAGGTTTGACGAAGTAGATTTATCTGTCATCTGCACTTGACATCTGACACAATAGTTCAGGCTGTATAAGTTGCTAGTCACAGCTTACGTTACATCCAATATTTTTTCTAGGTGACTAGGTTTAATGAAGGAGCTTAGCCCATATTACGCGTAAGTAGAAAGTTGTTTGTCATCACAGTATTCAATATTATACATTATTCATCTTAGCCTATTCCCATGTCGTGGACGAATTTAAAGTAAAAAGAAAAAGCTGAGAACGTCGCTCAATTCTAACACTTTTTCGTGTTTTATGTAACCAACAACCTTAATTAAACATTCTGCTACCGTAAAACGATTTTAAATAACAAGTAAACAAAAATATAAAAAAAAAACAGATCAAAATAAATTAATATTTGATAATTTTTTGTATATTTTAAATAGCTGTGTGGAAAAATGTAGGTATGTTTTTTTAGTTTATGACAATCATTATGATATGACTGATCAGTTGTTTGAAATACATACATAAAAAAAAATGCAATGAATATAGAAGACTTTTCGTTTAGTCTGCAGAGATAGCCAAAAGATGTCCCACCTTGAATGCACATTAAAAAAAAACAGCGGGGTACTTAATTGCATAACACACTAATAATAGCAATGACTTTCATTTTGACAGTTCAACAACATTCATTGCATTATTTACGTAGTTGAGTACACAATTTTTTCGAACATATTAAGCAATGAATTAGCAATATCCTGCAAAATTATTCAGATTGTGATTGAAAGTGTGTCAATGCAATTAGGGTGCAGATAAATAATAATTAATTGATTAATAGTTTTATTTTTATTTTTTACTGTAGTTTTTATCATTATTATTGTTGTTACTGGTCATGTTGTGCGACTACACTTTGGGTGATAGTCAGGTCGAAACCTATAATTTGAACCTAGTGATATAAGTACTTAATGGGATTATTGCCTGTTGTAGTTGCCTTGTGAATAAATAAATAAAAATAAAATAAATATCACACTCACCATTAGGATCCACTTTGATCTTGGCACAAATAGTCTTCTTCGGTATATCATACTTCAAAGCCGCTTCAGCGGCCGTCAGTACATTGTTCCTAACTTCTTCCAAACATTTGCGTAGATCAACCTCGGAGTATTGTTTGTAAGTCCTGTACCGTTCCGATTTGGGCAGCTTTCTGGGCCATTTCCGTTTTGGCCCTTCCTCGTCATCTGTGTCTTGTTTCCGAGGTTGCTTTCGCCGTTTTGCGGGTCTCAACTGATCTGTTGGCTGTGAGGAGTCTGGAAATAGCAAGAGAGTGGATAAAAAAAAAAAGTCAGCAGAGCAAAAACTCGTGGCTGGATTTATATGTCATATTGAGTTAAATTTGTATTACAAAGAGGTTTGCTATGCTTTCGAGGTCCACATTCGAAATTTCCAACGGAATTTGCTAAAATAACCCACTGATACTGCTCGATTCAAACTTTATGGCGGCTCGGAACATGAGGCGAATCGCTGCGCAGTAACAAATTCACCTGTCAGCGGAGGTGAGGTTAATGGTACTGCATAGCAAATAGAGACTTCAGATCGGCCATAAAGTTTGAACAGGACTGTAGTTGATTTCAAATGGAGAAATAAAAGGAAAATACCATGACCATACTGAAAATCATTGAGGAAAACGCTATTATGCCTTTGCTGTGTAATTACAGGCACATAAGACATTCCAGCTTTGTCTCAGAGATGACAACACACCTGCTAAGCCTTTGGAACTGTAGATATCCATAGGCAGCACATTAAGTGTGTTGTCCGATTCTTTACCACCCATTATTAGTGCTTCTAAACCGCCCAGTGGTCACCACATACAGGTCAAAGTACTTCGGTAACCCAGGTACCATCCGTGACAGTCAGTAACATCAAGGTGTTGCTGGCCTTCCTCGAGGAGCTGGGGTGGATCGAATAATCGATTTTCCCACCCGTACGCAAAATATGCGCATTGACCCATTAACATATTAAATACAAACTCACCAGTATCAACAGGATCATTCACTGCACCAGTGTCTTCTTCTTCCAAATACTCAACCTCCTCATACTCCGTCTCATCTTTGACACTTGTCACAGTGTCAGCGGTGTCCATAGTGTATTCTGTGTCAGCGTACATAGTGTCCGCTGTGTCTTCGCTGTCAGGAGGTTTGTACTCTATGAGGAATTCCTCATCTAGTCTTTCTTCTTTGATGCTGAACTCGTTTTCTGGTGGGAAAGGAAATATGGTTTTATTAAACAGGGTAAGTTTTTGAATGCCAAATATTTGATAGGAGGATGCAGAGACTATCAAAACTGAATTAATAGATTTTCTTTGTGACTAAAATCAGCTAAAGGAAATACATGACAGCCATGTGGTGATGCTTGAAGGAGGCCTATGTCCAGTATTATTATAAGTTAATTTATTTTTTGCCAAACAGAAACATTTTTGCTGATAAAAAAGTTAAATTGAAGATTCTTTTGAAGGATACAGAAGTTTAAAAAGTTCCTACACACCTATCAATTGATTTTCATTGTGTCTATGAGTAAAAGATAAACAAAACAAAGATTACCAGCATCTATCTGCTGGAACAGCTCCGCTTGTGAGTCCAAGACCACCCTCTTAAAGTCACTAGCATCTCGCAACCGATAGATGCACTGCTCACATATCTGATCCTGTTCCATCGAGTCCTCCGAATGATCCCACTGTTTGGACATAGAATAATATAAACTTGTTAATACGGTTTCCGCGGTCGGTTCGTGGATGGGTGACCATCCATTACATATAGAGACCCTTCTGTGCCTTGCAAAGCATGGTAAGAAGTTGGTCATTCGTAGATCTTTGACAGTCATTATGGGTAGGCAGAAGCACAAAGTCTGATTACTGGTCTTACCAAGAGGTATTGTGTTACCCAGTTACTGGGTTGTGGTCAGATAGGCATTTGCTCCATGTAAAATACTGGGATTCCCCTAAGGTGACCCACTGACCGGATTTGGTAAGACTAGAAGCTGCCCTGAACATAGTTGGGGAAAATTTATTGTATTCAAAATATTTATATTGCGTTACAACTTAATCGTGACTTAACGTAGTATGCGTATCATGGCGTGGCAAGCAACGGACTCCGCAGTTTTGTCCGGTTTTGTTTGAATTGTAAAAATACTAAATAAATCTAATTTACTTGGATTTTAAAATCGCAGGTATAGGCGCCAAGACAATTTCTCGAAATCTCAAGTTTGAAACAAAGTCATGAACCACGAATATTGGGCAAATAGGCTCATTATTAAAACTCAAGAAAGAAAACTCACAGTCAGTGCAAAACATTGGACAAGCATCTCGCCGTAGATTTCTGCTTCTCCTTCAAATTGATGTTCTGTCCACATGTTTTTTAAGTAGCCATAGGAGAGACAACATCTACATCTACCGAAAAACGTCTCTATCTCGGCTTTTTCCACCGACATGATTGCGATTTAACATAAAATTAACAATTACAAGATTTTCTCAAAGACACACCACCATTTTATTTTATGGCATAGACATGGCATAGACTAAAAATTAAATGCCGCTGCGCCGAGCGCGCCAATCCGCGCCATTTCAATATTATTATCTATGGCACGTAGGTGATGACAAGCCGTGGCGGATAATCTAATAGCGCGTACACTCTTCCGCGAGTGCTCTCGCTCGCCATGTTTCGCCGAGAGCACTCGCGCGAGAAGACGAGTGATGAATGCGACCTTGTACACTCGTTTATTCAGTACCACATACTACTTAGAGATACTACGTATTTCAGTACGGTTGCAAACGCCGAGAAGATGGACGCGTTACAAGTTACGACAGCTGTTACCCTATGCGATATCAGTTACTATAATTACGTCATCATCATAATATCATCAATAGAAAAGCCAGTTTGTTCTGAAATTCGAACCCACGCATCATGTTTCTTTTTTTTTATCTTTGTAAAACCGGAACGTTGGTTCCCACAATATTGGCTCGGTTTAATATACAGGAAATTTTAATCACTGTTTTCCTCTGAGTACAATGACCCCTTAAGAAGAAAACGGTGATTAAAATTTCACCCTGTATTTCCAAAAAAAATGAGTTCAGCTTCGTTATTCCACATAATAATAAAGTCAAACGTCTACGCGGTTAGAAAACGAGGCGAGAATGTAGAGTAAGTGACGCACTCGCTTCGCCTCGCGAGTGCAAGCAAGAAACTTTGACTCGCGCATAAAAAATCAACTTGGAACGGAGAGCAGACGAGGCGAGGCGAGACAATAAGAGACGAAGCGACTGTAGCATTGTACACTCTCGCACTCGTCATGCCTCGCGGTGCCTCGAGGAGAGTGTACAGGCGCCATAAGAGTATCTAGATTCAAGTCTGAAATAAATAGGTAGTCGATCCATGTAAAATACTGATATGCAGTTGTAAGACTGAAGGCGACCCCCACAGAGTACTTTTTGATGCGACCCCAACAATGGCTAACATGGTTGGGACATAGGTAGACTGACTTCTAAGTACTAGTGTGAGCCACGTGACTAGTCCATAGACGGAGTATTCTCCATCTACGAACTAGTCCCTTTTTGTGTAATCACACGCGGCGCGGACCAATCATTTAATGCAGATTTTCTCTTTCAAGGCCGAATTTTCGGTGCTTGCAAGCATTTTAGTTTATACTGTATAGTGTACATATTAACTCCATGCTAAACGCAAACATGACGCAACGCAAACAGATATTTACTCTGTGGTTTGTCCGTGTTATTGACAGGGCGACTTGGCGTGAAGTGGTTTTTTATCCAAAGCTTTATTTCGCAAAAAAATCACTTAAAAAGTCGAAATTATGATAAATACTGAATGTATAACATGAAAAAGTTGTGTTAGTTATTACTTTCGAGGACAATAAGACATAAACATGGCTACAGTTAAGAACAACGGGCCGATTATAGACCCAGCTTTATGTCGATGTTGTAGGGCTATAAAAAAATGTCGAGTACTCACAGCGGAGTATACTTGGATGGAGAAAAAGGAAATTTACGCTGATATGGTTATGGACTGCTTCGGAATACTGGTCAGTAAAAAAATACTTTTTGCATTATAGGAAGGAAACATTTACTTAGTGGAAGAGAACCTAACTAGACTTTTCTTGTATTTATTGATATCCTATTTGTTTTTGTGTGTGAATCTGATTATAATATAATTGTTTCTAACCATTTTTCTTACATGAATATTTTGTTTGCTTATCAAATATAATTTTTTAGGTAGGTAGACTTGAATGAAGAAGTCCGGTCAGTGGGTCGTCTTAGGGGCGGATGACTAAATTTCAGAGTGTAAAAACACTACAGGGTTATATACAATATTTAAAAAATGAGCAATATATTCAAGTTATTATTATTATATTGAATAATAGTGAACCTTCTTTTTTTCCATATTTCATGTTTACAAATCTAATGTAGTGTTAATACTGTTAGCAATATTTTCTTACTTACTAGTGTTAGTCTTATGTTAATTGTAATTTTTACCCCATCTTTTGGGTAATAGCCTCCTCCATCCCATACCATTTTTCCCTGTTGTTGACAGTCTTCAACCAGTAAAAAAAAAAAAATACTAAAAGTTATAATACGCTCCATGAAAGATGAGACTTGACAAGCTCAGTAGTAGAGAGTTTGAGCAGGTAAGTCGTGTACGAACCAGTTACCCATAATGTGTGTATCTATTTAGGGATTTATCGATGACATTTAGATAAAACTTCTTAACAATATTATAATATTTATTACGAAATAATAAAGTTTAAGATAAAAGTCAAGTCTCAACTTACATGGTGCGTATTATACCAACAATCAACTTATAATTTAATGTTTTTTAAATTACATATTAAATACACATGCATAAGCTCACATGCCTTCTTCCCAGGAGGTTAACTGAAACTACAAATCTTTTAATGTGAATAAATCCTTTTCCTTCCAGCTTTCACATGTCGATGACAATGAGAGAGACTGCGGTGTCTGTGCTACGTGTGTTGTACGTCTACGGGACGCATGTGCCTTCAGGCAGCAAGTGCTGCAGTGTGAGGAGCTGTTCCTTAGCGCTAAGCTTGAAGACAAGGATGCTTTAGCAGGTACAATGCATCCATGTAAAATACTGGTATTCAGCTGCATCTGGTTAGACTAGAAGCCAACTTTCCCAGGGACTCAAACTATCTCTATACCAAATTTCATCTAAATTGGTTCAGCGGTTTAAGCGTGAAGAGGTAATAGGCAGACAGACACACTTTCGCATTTATAATATTAGTATGGATGGTTACTGGCCATTAGCCCTATAAGTGTGTGAAATTACTAACGCCATTTTAGTGATACATTGTATACAATTTTTTTTTTATTGCTAAAAGGGCGCGCTGTGACCTCGATCATGCCTGATGGAAAGCGATACATAAGGTCTATGATGGAACGAGCGTGCCCAGAAGATGCCTGTTCACTCTTGATTTGAAGGCAGACAGGTTAAATGTGTGACGGGTAACTATTTCTCTCCATGCCTAAAACCTGGCAAAATATTACAGAACTCGCAGAACCGAAGTTACACAAGCCACAAATGGACATAGAGCTAAAAATTGAACCTAAAGACGACTGCAGCGATGCCTCGGGCGGCGCCGACCACGACGACGATATGTCCCTGGATTACCCCATTACTGAAGCTATTGAAGGTAATGTAACATCACACCAGAGGGGCGATCCTCGTAATTTTATTTTAAGAACGTTCACAGTCTGATCTCGGTCTCAATCTGCCAAGAATACCTCTAATTTTCCTAAAATTTTGACAAGTTTTTGACATTGATAAATGGTACACCACAGACTACCTACAGTATTTGTCTCTCCTTCCCCTTTTTAATCCATCCAAAGGTTGTCTTTAAAAGATCGCTCTTAGCGATAAGACCACCCATTGTGTCACCCATTGTAAAGTTTATTATATTTATGTCTGTAATTTATATGGTGTATACCTATACATAATAAAGAACTGGGCTGGACACATCTGCCGCATGTCAGACGAACAATGGGCCAAACTAACGACCCAATGGGTCCGTCTTAATGGCAAACGACATCGTGGCAGGCCCAGACGGAGATGGCGGGATGAACTGGACTCCTTCAACAAGAACTGGTCCTTAGCAGCTTTGTACAGAGACAAGTGGAAAGAGAGTAGGGAGGCCTTTACCCTACAGTGGGACATCACAGGCTAATAATACATAATAAAGAGTATTCTATTCTATTGATTATTGTTGAGATGAGATTGCGACTAGATTTTGAATGTTTTTAATTACGGGAATTGAGCTTCTGTATTCTCTGAAGGGTGAGGTATAGGTGTAAAGTACACACACATTTTGCTCGTTATGTTGAAAGGCAACACCACACCCGGTAGGTCAATTCCCGTATTTTTAAGAACGGTCGCAATCCAATTCCAGGAGGCCTACCACAAGCTCTTAACGCGATCCATTTTAGGACCTAAACTGAACTGTTCTTCTAATTCGTACCATGACGTCAGTTTAACGATTCAGTTTAGGCCGTGCCATCTGCTGACAGCTATTGTCCCAAACTGAGTCGCAACTTTTGGTTTCATTCATACTTGTTTGGTACCATGACTTCCATAGAGCAGCTCAAGCGATGCAGTTTAGGTACCTAAACTGAAATGTCTTGTTTTTGAATCGTTTTCAATTAGATCATGGTAGGCCACCGGTGTTGATCTGTCAGAAATACATTTTTATTTTTTATTGATCACAACTTTATGTGAGATGGTGAAATGGATTCAACATGGCGAGAGATCGCACAAGACAGAGAGATTTGGAAGAAAAAAAGGGGAGGCCTTTGTACAGCAGTGGGACACAAAATAGGCTAAGTAAAAAAAAAAAACTTTATGGACAAGTAAAACATACTGTACATAGGCGAACTATAATATTCCAAAGGAATGGACGTTCCCGTGGGATAATTCGACGTCGACCTTCATTCAGTTCACAGTTCACTTTTTAATTTAATCCTATGTTTTTTTTTTTCTCTTTGTAAGTCATTGTTTTAATTTATTATTAACGATTTTATAATTATCATTTGTAATAGTTGTCTTAGTGCGACTAATTTTGTACGCCATGATTGGCAAAACATGTAGCTACCTCTTATTATTTTTAAGACCTGTATAATTCTGCACTCATGTTTTACAAAATAAATATCTTGTATCTTGTATCAGGCGAAGCCGCGGACAAAGGCTAGTCTTACATTATAGTTTGGTACCAAATATACTGTCTATTGTAGTCATTTGTAATAATTAACTCCTAAACAATTTTGACTGCAGTGGAATTTGAATTTCATCATGTATGGCATAGAGTTTATAGTTCCAACACAGGTTTTTTTTTTAATCAAAGATTCTGAACTCAACTAAGTCTCATCTTCCAGACCATCACGATATAGATGACGCGGAATCAAAGCCTCCTAAAGAAGAAGAGTCATTAGAAAAACCAGATTTACATCTAGATGAAGACTCGAAGCTAGAGGATGATGATGACGAGAGCGACTGGTCGGCGTCTTCCTCGGACTCTGATAAACCCATCAAGAAGAAGGCTAAGAAGAAAGGCAAGACTAATGGAGCGGGGAAGAAGAAGAAGGTCAGCGCTAAGAAGCAGAAGGCTGGTAGGTTTAAATTCGGTCGTACACACACACATAACACCAAGCCTGTAATCCCAAAAGGGTTAGGCTGACGTGTGTATAGCACACCCACATGTCGCCAGTCAAGACCAACCTGCTGACCTTTTGTCAATTATGTTGGGGTCGACCGGTTTAAGCAGTTAACTACGTTAATACAGTGAAACCAAAAAAAGTGTGCGCTTCGGTAATCTATGTGTTTCCAAATTAGCACGATCGTCGCGCCGCAGAGCCGCCCCATAGTGGACAAATATTCTAAGTTTTGGATTTCCGCGCTTTGATAGGTGTTTAGTACACCTATCATTAAGTTTTCTCTCAGTCGGGATACCTATTCTGGTAGCAGATCGTCAGTCGTCAACTGTCACACAAAAGTTTTGAAAAGTTTGCGCAGCGAGAAGCTCACTTGAGACCCGCCATCAAGTTTTAAGCCCACTGTAACAAATCAGTAAAGCTGAAGACTGTTTCGTGTCTTACGTCAGTTAGGTCTTGTTCAGTTTTTTGTGCCTCTCCATGTGTGGTGGTAGATGGTAGGTTAGTGGAGTACCTTTATCAAAGACAAGCTAAAAGGAATTTATCTCTTTTTCCAGGAACATCAACAAAAAAATCACCGAAAACTGCAAAGAAACCGCCTGTTGAGAAGAAAAATAACTATGATCGGGATCTAGACTGTATGTCCGAGGAGAACCTCCTTACTATTATACAGTATTCGTATGTGTGCCCCTTTAAAAATAGAAGAAACAACTACTATTGTTTTTACTGCAAGGATTACTACCCAAAACCGGAGGACTTGAGAGAGCACACCGTCTCACATGACACCAAACCGTTCCAACTATTAATGGGGTATAAGAAAATGATAAAAATTGACATCACAAGAATAGACTGTAGACTATGTCCGACAAAAATCGATGACTTAACTGTTTTCAAGCAACATATAGACCAGGTGCACGGAAAAAAGATATATTTTGAAGCTCCTGACAAGATGTTACTATACAAACTAACTTGGAATGATCTGGTATGCGTCATGTGCAATGATGTCTTCGAGGATTTTAACACGTTAAACACTCATATGGTCGAACATTTCAGTAACTACACTTGTGATATCTGTGGCGTCTGTTTCCTAGAAAAACCTCGCTTAGACGCCCATTTGAAGAGACATAAAGATGATGAGAGACATACTTGCGAAGTCTGTGGAAAAGTCTTCAAGTCCAACCATTACAAGGACATGCATGTCGACATAGTGCATAAGAAAAAGGCTATAATTCGATGTCCGAGATGTGATGAATGTTTCATGTCCTACGCGCTCAAGAACAAGCATTTAACAGAGGCTCATGGTCAAAAACGGACATACCCGTGTAACTTATGCGATAAAGTGTACAATAGACAGAAGACTTTAACGGAACATCAAAGGAGGAATCACCAAAAAGTGTTGAAGCATCAGTGTGAATACTGTGACCAAAGGTTCTACCTCCCTTCTCGGTTAAAAGAACACATGGCAACACATACAGGCGAGAGGAACTTCCGCTGTGAGTATTGTGAAAAAAGTTATCCTAGGTTGAAGTCATTGCAGTACCATATACGGACTCATACGAATGACAGAAGGTATCGGTGCCACATATGCGGGCAGGCCTTTATTCAGAATGCTAGTATGAAGTCCCATATTAAAAGTCATCATCCAGAGTGTGATATTGAGGGATGCTACTTTTAATTTGTTTAGGCTTCTTAGGTTATTCATTTGGTGGTGTAGAAAAAATAATGTCGACAATTATACAGGATGGCAGGGGGACATCGACGCGCAACTGTTACCACAAATTCAGCACATGATTCAAGACCTCCTAGCGTTGACATTTTTTCGTAGTTTATTTAAAAAAAATACGGTTTCATTTTGAAAATTTTCTACTCAAACTCAAAGCATTTATTTCAAATAAACCAATTACAGGCGCTTTTGAATTGTCAGTGTCACTGTCAGTCAGAAAGATGAAGCTACCCATTGACTAGCTTAATAAGTCAGTTGCCCATTCCAAGGTGTAGTAGTACCTATTGAGAAGAATGGGCAAGAAACTCCACGGACACTCTTTTAAATCGTAAAATTGCTACAAAAAATTGGTTACATCATTCATGTTGAAATAATATATGTGAGAACCACACATATAAGTTACACATAGATAACGCAAGAACGACTACGTTGCGTGTCAGAAATCGCATCAGCTTACGTGCAAAAATCGTAAGCCGCCACTATCGCGCTCAGTCCTGTGTACTGCTGGCTGGGTGAGCGTGCGTGAGCGCTGGCGCTAGACCCCGGGGGCGGGGCGAGACGGGTGCCGCACGCGGCGGCGTCTTTGAATCGATTTGATTTCCCATCGCTAAATAGTGCTTGTGACGTCATAGTAGATAGTCAAAAATGGCACGCTTGGTTTTCATACAGATCGTGATACTTGCGTTATCTAGGCCTATCTATATCTGTGGTGAGAACGATGTAGAAAAACGGGCACGGTAAAAGCGTCCGTAATAAAAAGACAAAGAGAAAGAAAAAAGAACGCTACGCTAGGGGGTTTAACTTTAGAATCGCGTGCTGAATCCATGATAACAGTTTGCGCGTCGATGTGCCTCTCACCCTGTATAGTTACTTGTGTGCGGAGGCTCTTTTAATGCACCCTACACAAAATATAACTTCTAAGAAAGTTCTCCTAAAAAAATCCATGCCACCAAATTAATAATCAAGTTTTTGAGATTACTAGATAACGAAAATAGTCTGAAGTATTTTTTAAAGGAGTATTGTACATTAATCATTTTAATATTAGCAACAAAACATCACAGTTTATGGTTTTACATGCTATTACATATTTATTTATACAAAATAAGACAAAACAATTTGATTATACAGCGTATATCAGAAAAATTGTGGTCGTATT
Organism: Hydraecia micacea; assembly: GCA_914767645.1. Lineage (NCBI taxonomy): Eukaryota > Metazoa > Arthropoda > Insecta > Lepidoptera > Noctuidae > Hydraecia > Hydraecia micacea. The sequence continues at coordinate 4,225,998 of OU611803.1, forward strand.
TAAAGGTGTGGTACAGACCATCAAACTGAACAACTTTCTCCATGGCACCAACATCGTAATTGCGAAAAAAATATCAACTGTCCCATACAAAACTTACCTACTCGAGCTAAATGTATGACAGGACTAGTGGCGCCATCTACATTGCCACATGCGAACTACGCATCACACTGACGTCACGCAAAAATCCTGCATCGCGCAAGCAGAGTTTACCACGCAACTAGCATATAAATACAACGTCCCGACATCATGGGCAGTTGCCCACTAGACACGACACCAGTCTGGTCGGAGGATCCTCCCTTTTCTATAGAGTATGAGTGAACTTTACACCCTGTTCCTCATACCTGTATAGGCTTATTATTTTTTCGCAATTACGATGATGGAGAAATTTGTTCCAGTTCATGGTCTGCACTACACCATTAAATATGACCTCACCTTTCTTATACTTGCTGTAATATGTACAGTCAATAATAGAGGTATACAGGAAAAAAATAAACGTAGTTTTCGCTAAAGCGTTCAATTTAGCCTGAATACCTATATATTTTGTTGACTGAACGTGACAAAAAAGGTCGCTTTTAAGGAGTATGTAAGAAATGAAGTGCACATACGGTACTGCAGGAAACTTCACTCACCGACGTTTTATTTAAAAGCGATCGTCGTATCCATACGTCACTTTAGTTCGGTGAACCTGAACGCGTGGTCGCGCCGACAAAAGGCTCTTTTCGATTTTCCGAACAAAAAGTGATAACGTTCGCGTATTAGTGCGATGATTGCTTTTAAGGCGAAAGCGTGAGGGATGCCCGGAAATAAAATGTTCTTACGTGTTATGCAATTTGCATTGTATCAGGTTGTACTTATCTTGATCTAAATATGGATCGCGGTCGTATCAAATATTTAATTATTGAATTATAATCATAAATATTATCAATATAACGGAGAAGGTATGTGTGTCTCGTTATCTGCCATATTTTAACTACTGTGGGCGAACTATCGGTATAGTGTTGGTTATTGCGCAATATAAAAACGGTTTGCAGTTCAAATCAGATTGTGATTTCACGAACAATTTATTCACACTAGCAAATCACACTATAGGCACACGATACAACCAGATACGGAACGCGGGACAGTTTCTGAGCATAATATATGTTGTTCGTATGATGTCTGATGTCCAAGAGAGCCGCTCCACCTCGCTGCACGCTCTCTTCTACAACCCACGAACTCAGGCTACACTCTGTCGAGCGCCACCAGATGGCGCTGGCGTTCCGAATAGTCAAACGAATGACTCCGTCGAAGCGTTGTCGCCACAGCGCTTCCACCTCGTTGTCAAGTCAGCTCCCGTACTAATGATTTCTCCGACAAATACAACTCTCTAAGTTCGTAATAACTTATTGAATGACTATTTTATATAATTATGACATTTAAGCCCAATTTCTAACTTGAGGAGTGTATTACTGCATCCTATTAATATAATTCTGTAAAGACATATTCTTTACGGTGGCGAATCATATTTTAATCAACATACAACCTCACACTGACCTGCATATTGCAAAAAACGTATGAAAAGTTGAATTTCGCGGGCTACCTAGAGCGCATCCCTCTTTTCGACGTACTTTTGCAGATGCAGTTTGCACTCCATTCGCTTACTACTCCGTGTATTGGCTCATGTACTCGTGCCTCGTCTTAAGTAGAGTACGCGATTTAATAACTCGAACCGTGTGAACAATCAATTCAGTAATTCATGTTTTTTTTTTTGTTTTTTATATGAAGCCTGGCAACCTGTCCGCCATTTTGTTTTTTTTTTTAATGGCGGCCACGCGTGATTGCTGTTTAAATCAATAGCTGACATCAATGTAAACAGAAAACATAATAAGCCCGAACCCCGTAAAGTGACATATTTCCGACGTTCAAAGTTGATCACGTGACATCCATATTTTTTAACTTGCTTACGTCTTGTTGCATAGATGGTTGATTACTTTAAACTTTCTCAGTCTTACGGTGTTTTCTGTTTGCATTGGTGTCAGCTATCGATTTGTATAGGTTTAACACATTGAATGCCAACTACGCAATATTACGTAGCTGGTAATAATGGCAGATTCCGACTAGGTATTATTACGTAGGTCTTCCCTATACAAAGATTATTTGGTAATCTGTGTTATTCGGCCTCCTTGTATGGACGTTTTTATACTCTTTGGCATCTCAAATAAAACACGACATAAAAAAGTAGTAACTTAACGGTTAACTTCGGCATTCAATGTGTTAATGCGTGGCGGCCATTTTGAAAAAAAATCAAAATGGCGGACAATTGGTATGCCACGGACCTTCAAAGCCCTTTAGTAAGTCTCGTACTCTACTGAAAAGAAGTTTTAAAATAAACAAGCAATTACAGAACAGTGATATTTATGCAAATAAACGTAACTTATGAATATAAAATTACCTACCTATAGCTTAGAATGTAAATGTATTTATTAAAATAAGGATTTGAATATAATATTAATAAAATGCTATCAGAAATTAAAAATACAATGTTATATTGATCTCAAATTTTTAATTTTTGACACTGCCTTATTAGGATGGAATCTCGAATTCAGTATTTTTTTAAACTACATATATGTTTATTTATTAATTGAAAGAAAATAGCCGAGAAAAGATATACTATGTAGCAGTATTGTGACCTTTGAAGCATTTAATACACATGCCAGGAGGCCTACCATGAGCTCTTAACGCGATCCATTTTAGGACCTAAACTGATCTGTTCTTCTAATTCGTACCATGACGTCAGTTTAACGATTCAATTTAGGCAGTGCCATCTGACAGCGATTGTCCCAAACTGAGTCGCGAGTTTTGGGTTAAAAGTAAATGCCGCTGAGCGTAATGGACGTCATGGTACGACTTTGAGCGATGCAGTTTAGGAACCTAAACTGAAATGTCTTGCTTTTGAATAGTTTTTAATTAGATCATGGTAGGCCACCTGAACTTGCACAGAAGTACAGATTTCCAAAGAAAATTATGCGTATATATCTTCTTTTTCCTAATTAGCACGAACGTCGCGGCACAGAGTAACCCTCCACAGAGGCAATGCTTCTAAGATTTGTGCTACCGCGCTTTGTAGTAGTGCACCTATCAAGTCGCGTTTGTATAAAGGTTTCCCTCTGTTGGGTGGGTTACTCAAAAGTTTCGAAAAGTGTTGTTGAAATTACATAGAGTGGTTAATCTATAATTTTGTAAACATCGTAATACAAAATAGTCAAGTACTCCCATGGTTGTAATAGCACTATATCAGATCTCGTCATCGCGCGTTCGTATTTACGAAGACAGACGATGATTCCCGAAGCGCATAATGTTAAAACTTTGGAAATCTGTATGCAAGTAGGTTGCATGCTATTGTGATATTCACCAATCAGAAGTTCACAATGCCAAGCAAGCTACTTAAGTTACAGGTATGCGTGTTTACGACTTTCGAGTCATCATTGTGCCAATGCTAGAGAGAGATGGAGCTATACAGGACCAATGGCATCATCCCTTTTTCGCTACGGCCATTGTACGTTAAACGCATATCAGTGTAATCGACGTTCGCACGGACGGGACGTAAAAATATCGCGCACTGGATTTTCAGCTTTTGGTGCAGCGCCGAGCATTGAGATTACAACAGAGGGCATCCCAGAGCGTCAAAAAACCACACTGTTGGATTTTGAACTCTCTGCGCTAAGCAGTAAGCTGAAAATCCAGTGCGCGAAGAAATCCCGCCGCGATATTTTGACGTTCGTACTTCTTACTGCTACGACATGCCTCGTTGGCCTAGTGGTCGCAAGCGCTACAGCTGTGCATGAGGTCCTGGGTTCGATGCCCAGCGGGGCAATTGCGTAACACATTATCAATCGGAATCGGTTTGATTTTGACAGTTCAACAATATTCATTGCGTTATTTACGTGTTGAGCAGACAAATTTTTCGAACTTATGAAGCAATGGATTAGCAATTTGCTTCAAAATGATTCAGATTCCGATTGATAGTGTGTTACGCAATTAGGGTGCAGGTCGGTGAGTGTTATTGGGTTTTTCTATCTGGAATTTCTCAGTAGCAGCCCGGAGTCTGGATTTGTGTCCTCTCCTCTCATTTCATGGGTCTTATGAGGACTACATGACCTAAAGCGCGGTCACTGTCGGACTGCATAGAAAAGAAAGAGAAGCGCGATGACACAACGCTGGTAATTTATTGAAAAATAAGAAGCAATTATCTATTTACGAAAAATCTATTGTTTGGACTAAAAAATTAAAACACTAGTGTTTTAGTATGTTGCTTATAGAATAATCTGACAAAAAATCAGAATGATTGTATGTATATCAGTATGTTTTTGATTGTAAAAAAAAAGTTTTTAGAGGTATCTTCATGATTTTTTTCTATCGTATCAAAATAGTTGCATTATGTTTTCAACACACTATCTACCTAGCATATATCCTGAAGAATATCATATATTTTTCTGATTTTGTTTACTGTAGTCGATCATATACCTTTATTGCTTCTAAAACTTGCGTTTTTGCGTTTAGGTCTTGTAATCCCCTTAACATAAATAGAGAAATGTGGGTGTACTATAGGTACACCTCTGTCCACCCTGTCGCGGGAACAAGGCGTGATGATTTGCTATGAAAATGTTAGCACTGATGTAATTGTACTTGTATTTTAAAGAAGGCTTTAATCAATGTTGATAGGGCTCCATATTTTATTTTTCCACAAAGCGGCTTTATACAGGGTCAAATTGAATTAGCTAGCGAAACTTCGCAGACGTGATGGGTATCGATATCGAAACATGATAAAATAAAAATGATTTGATGATTTTTTGTTTGGGGTCAACGACCGCTGGCAGAGTGTGCCTACTTCGGCACGTCGGCAGAGTTTCGCTAACTAATTTAATTTGACCGTGTATTGTAAAATATGAAAGGATTGACTGTATTAATGATCACAAATAATAATAATGTTAAATTATACTTATTTAAGTACATAATTACTTAATATATTTATTGTAAGTATAGAATAAGTTTAGAATTTTAAGTAGACGCATAATAATATCGATCACAGTAATTAAGTACCTATTATTTATTAAGTTTTATAAATATACAATAATGATGACAATGGTATTTGTTTTTTACTAGCAGCGCCCCGCGGTTTCACCCGCATAAGTGTCGATCCCGTGGGAAATTAAGAGAATTGCCCCTTTGGTTTCTTTTGCCTAACCCTGGCCACCATTCGGTCATCGCTTTACTCCGTCGGCCATCTCTTCGTCTAGCTAGATGTCCTGCCCAACTCCACTTGAGGCGCATCGATCTGTCCCCGGTTTGATTTATTACCTACTAGCAGCGCTCCGCGGTTTCACGCGCATAAGTTTAGATCCTGTGGGAATATCGGAATAAAAACTATCCTATGTCCTTTCCCGGAACTCAAACTATCTCTCTATACCAGATTTCATCGAAATCAGTTCAGCGGTTTAAGCGTGAAGAGGTAACAGACAGACACACTCGCATTTATAATATTAGTATGGATTTATCTTCATTTTAAAGACGCCATGATTCCCGTAAAGCTACGGACGCTACGGTGAAGAATGGTGGCCGCCACATAACGGACGAGTGACGACTGTCATAAAAATATGGCGCTATCAAAAAAACCGGTCAAGTGCGAGTCGGCCTCGCGCATCGAAGGCTCCTTATAAAATTGTAGATAAATAAAAAAATAGAAAATAAATAATAAATAGTTTTAAAATTAGTTCTTTTGTAATGTAACCACACGGTTTTCGGATTTTTTCCTTTACTTGTGCTACATGACATTGGTTCTTGCCAAACATGATTCTAGGTCAACGGGAAATACCCTATAGGTTTTTATTTCGGAACATAAACGCCCGTAAATTTTGATTGCGTTGACTTAGAAGTTTGATTTTTTTCACTGCTTCTAGGGATTGCAGCCCTGAGTATTTGATATCAATTTCAACTTGATAACTCCACGCGTTCTGTCGGACAGACACAAGGACAACGAAGTGATCTTATAAGGGTTCCGTTTTCCTTTTGAGGTATGGAACCCTAAAAACGTTCTCTAGGCAAACACACGAACGTAACGTCACATAACGTTTCAGTAACTTCATTCGCCAGTAAATTTCGGTCGCTATGTGGTGACCACGCCGCTCTTCTATGAAACTGTAGCTTCAGAGGCCATCCAAAAATTGGGGAGGCCGGATTACGAGCTTCGGGACGTTACAGGTGTAAATCTAAACAACAACTTGAAAATAACTTCACCTTAAATAACTTATGTAAAATTGGTCACAAATATCCTGTGACAAGAAGGGGGGTTCAAAAATCATAAAATCATCATGTTTTCTTCAGCGACAAAGTTATTTTTGTGATCCTATGGTACGGCACGGTACTCACACTGAAATGTGCTGAAATGGGTATTATACTCGTAGCAGTCAACAAAATTAGTGTCAAGGCGCCCCACAGGGCCGCGCAGCCACGTTTAGGACTCACTGAATAATTTGTGATACCTAACGTTCAGAAGCGAGACAGGAGAGGGAGAGATGACATTTTTACCATCTGAGTTGACTCTGGATGATGTAGCCTACTCATTCATGCGGGTGCACGAATGAGTAGGCTGACATGGCACAACACAAGAGAAAAAATACCTCAAACTGTGGATTACGATGATTTGGATAACAAAACGCAACTTTGGCTTAATCTGTGACAAATTGTTGTCAAACAACATACTGTCAAACTGTCAGTGTCAAGTTAAACAAACAATGGAATTGGGTGTCGTTTGAAGTGAAAAAAGCCTGAAATTAGTATATTTCTATGTGAATATTCCTTTAAAATGAGTGTGAATAACCGCAAGGGTCCGATCGTGGACTCTGGTACGTGCAGATGTTGTGGCGCAGTCAAGAAGTGTCGATTATTGAACGTGGAATACGAATGGACGGGTCAACGCGAAGTTTATGCCGATATGTTTGTCGACTGTTTTGGACTAGTGGTTAGTTTAAATCTCTTATCATTATACGTCCTTATACTGAGCTGACCTATTACTAGAACCGCTGTTGAAATAAATAGTCTTTTGTCTATCAAAAGCTGAGTAATCGGCCGATTCGTGTCGTTAACAATTGAACCAGCCTAATTGGGCAAAACCTATACCCAACTCCAGTACTAAATGATGAGAAGAATCCATTTCAAGGAGCTGAGCTCCCAAATGGATCGTTTTCACTGTACTTATCTCGATGTTTTTTTTTATTTAAATGTTTGGGAAGCATCTCTGCGATATAGAATGAGTCTCAAAGTAGCCTATGTCCAACAGTGAACATCAATAAGCTAACCTTGCGACTGATTAATAATTTTTACCTGTTCCTCTGTGAGATTGTCAATAACGTCAAGTTATTGCTGGCCTTCCTTGAGGAGCTGGGTTGGATCGAATATTCGATTTCCCACCCGTACGCAAAATACGCGCATTGACGTGGATTTGCGGACAACAGCCCATATACCTATTACTTATGTTACATACCTGTTTTCCAAGCTATACCTCATCATCATCTGCCTGCCTTTTCCCAACTATGTTGGGGTCAGCTTCTAGTCTAACTGGATGCAGCTGAATACCAGTATTTTACAAGGAGCGACTGTCTATCTGATCTCCACAACACAGTTACTGGATAACATAATACCCCAAGGCTCTATAATAGTATTTATAATTATATTCTTCCCAGCTCTCTAACTTGGAAGGCGAGGAGTCTGAGCGCCTGATCTGCGCGACGTGTGTGGTACGTCTGAGAGACGCGCGCTCCTTCCGACAACAAGTGCTGGTCTGCGAAGAGAAACTGCTCAGTGCTATGGTGCATGTACACGATGGCAAGTGAACTATACCTTCCTTTTTCTTTTTCGTAAGGAAATTCTCATGGATGCCCTCCATCCGGAACAACAGGGGTTATGTCGGACTCCTACTGACTAAAACCCCACTGTTCCTTCCAGTACTATGAGTCGGTAGCCTGGGAGATACTTGTACATTTGCTGCACCCTTAACTGGAAGTAATCCTGGATTTTCTTAGCAAATTAATACGACATAATATTTAAAATACAGGGCAGCAACTTGTTACCATGTATTCAGTACATGATTCTGAACCCATGCGTTTAAATTATTTGTCAGTTATAAATTAATACATGGCTTTTCCAAACATTTTGACTGTCTAGGTAAAAATAACCGATGAAAGCCTTCTTCGCTAGGGGGGCCTAAAATCATGTTCTGAGTCCATACTAACAGTTTGCGCGTCGATGTCCCGGCCACCCTGTGTCATTCGTTAGGATTAATAAAGATTGTTATGTTTTATGTCATTCCAGATCGTCATCATCGTCTCCTGCCCTTATCCCAATTTATTCGGGGTCGGCGCAACATGTCTTTTTCTTCCATACTTCTCTATTAGTCATCATCTCGGTAGTCACCCCCTTTCTAACTATATCACCATTCACACAGTCCATCGATTGTTTCATTGGTCATCCCCTACTCTTATAGGGATCGACATTCACACTCAAAACTTATTTCATTCCAGATAGCGAAAACAATTACCAAATGGAAGTAGAAGTAAAAGAAGAAGTTGATGGTGTACAATTAAAAGAAGAAACCAAAGATTCTGACAATGACGGTGATGATCATGTTACTGACCCCATCGAAGACACGACGGAACAGAATGAGACCGGGTCGGGCAAAGAGGCTGGCACAGCTACATGTATGTATCACTTACTTGTTAGAGATAAACCATTCTAAAACTGCACGCCCCTCCTCTAAAATTTCTATACAAACATTTGAAATGTGTACCGGTCAGACGGGGTGAATAGGGATGTAGGGGTGAATCGGGACGAAACTTTTAAATGGATTTTAACGTTGATGTAATAAAGTTTATTGCCAAAAAGGACACTTAATCGTTAATTATAATATAATAAACGCATTAGAGTCCTTTTTGGCAAAAAAAAAAACAATTATTTCAATGTTAAAATCCATTTTAAAGTTTCGTCCCGATTCACCCCTGCATCCCTATTCACCCCGTTTTACGGTATGCAACAAGCGGTGGAGGGGCGTTCATTTTTAAAATAGTTTATCTCTACCATCCTAAATAATACTATAAATGCGAAAGTAAGTTTGTTTGTTACCTTGTCACGCCTAAACCACTGAACCGATCATCCTGAAATTTTGCATATACATTGTCAGGTGTACAGAAACGGACATAGGGTACCTTTCATCCCGAAAAAATTGCTGTTTCCGAGGAAAACAATAATACGGCTATTATGATAATAGATGGCGCCACGTGTCTTTCGAAACTTATGCGGGTGAAACCGCGGGGTCCTGCTAGTAGACTATTGAGTAAGAAAAACGGCCTCGGTGGTCTAGATGTCGCAAGCACTACTATTGAACATGAAATGAAATAAAATGATATTATTTATTCTGTCAATAGGATGTCGGAATCACTTTTACAAGTCATATGTATTCTATATATTATAGTACTAGCTGCGCCCCGCGGTTTCACCCGCGTAAATGTCGATCCCGTGAGAATATCGGGATAAAAAGTATCCTATGTGTTATTCTGATTTATAAGCTATATTACTGTAAAGTTTCATTAAAATCCGTTCATTATTTTTTGCGTGAAAGAGTAACAAACATCCTCACAAACTTTCGCATTTATAATATTAGTAGGATATAGAAAAATAACCTAGATGAAGTCGGCGTTTCCTATCTGACTTCTCTGGGAAGGAAGGCTGAAACAAACTCAGAGGTCACAGTCTCTTTTATGAAGTGGAATGAAGTGTACACGTAGTATCAGCGGGATCGTCCGAAAGGGTTACCGCTGCCCCGGAACATAAAGAGCTAAGAAAGGTACACGGGTGGGTTTCAGTCAGTAAGAGTCTGACACTCCCTTCCGCTCCACCCAGAGCGGGAGGAGTCATTTGATGATTATCCATCCACAAAAAAAAAGTGTAGACTTAGTGTGTGTAGTGGAGTGTGTGTGTGTGTGAAAGTACCAGACAGATTTGAGTAGATGAGTCCAGTCAGTACAAGCTTTTGTCAGTAATCGTGTAGCTCAACTCAGAAAATGAGGACCTGGGTTTGATTCCCGGGCACGTTCAGCCGTTGTTCCTGCGCCTGATCACTCTCCGGTCGTGTTGGATTGCCGTCCCATCGGAGCAGGAGGAGAACACTAGTAGTTAAACAGTCTAATAAAACAATGACCTCTCAATTCCAGTGTTCACACAAGTAAAAGTAGAAGAGATACAAGAGAACTCAGTTGAGGAGTTGTCGCCGCGACCCGAGGGCGCCACCGTCGACCCGGCCCAGACGAACATGTTGGACCAACTCAAGAGTATGAAGAGAAAACTTGACCAGATGCAACATACTGAAGGTGAGATATTTTAATTATGCATTTAATTTGCCACGAGTTGCGATACTTACTGAAATGTATGCAGTGCCATCGGGTGCCCGATGGGACTGCGCCATGAAGCCGACCCCAACATAGTTGGGAAAAGGCTAGGCAGATGAGATGATGCTTCCAGGACCTGATAGTGTGACCCATTTGCAACAGTTAAGCAACCTATAAAGCCTAGGCGAAAATTCATGGAAATCCAGAAAATGAAATTGTGAATGTATTTTTGAAAATGTAATGGCCTTCATTGCTATACTATTGGTTACCTAATACTTTATCACAGCTTTCTATGTAATCAAATTTTCAAAAACCATTATTAATCATTTTTAAAAATCATCTACGTGCAAGGGCACCAATTATCTCAAAATTTTTGTTAATCCAGGTCCCAAGTTGAGTCAGCCTGTATAATACATACCTTTTTCTTTTCAGAACCCCGCCGAGCCGAATCCCCACCCTACAGGCGACCAGCAACAGTCGACAGAGACCTTCACGTCCTCAGGAACACAGTGAAGATCGTCGAAAACTCTTACGTCTGTCCCTTCATCGCAGTCTTTAGCGATTATCATTGTATATACTGCCGAAAAATGTTCCTAGACCCGACCCAGTTACGAGAACACACGATGACTCACGATCCAAAGAAGTATAAAGATGTCCTAGACACCAAGAAATTAATTCAAGTCGATATCGATAGAATTGACTGCAGGCTATGCGATGAAAAAATCGATAGTGTCGATACTTTTAAACAGCACGTCACTACGGAACACGGAGTAAAGCTATTCAAAGATGTACAGAACGAGTTCATGCCTTTCAAGCTTAAAATTGGAACGCTAACGTGCGTTGAATGTGGGAAGAATGTAGGATTTTTTCACGCTTTAAAAAAACATATGGCCGAACACTTTGGTACGTTTATTTGTGACGTATGCGGCGCTCATTATTTTGAAGAACGACATTTGACTTCCCATAAAAATTCACACAATACTAAAAAAGATGTCCAAATGTTTCCCTGCGATGAATGTGACAGGACTTTTCGTACGAAAAACAATAGAAATTATCATATTGCGCGGATACATAAAAACGAGCCCGCTTACCCTTGTAATAAATGCGACGAGGTTTTTATTACCTACCATATGAGGTACCGCCACAAAATGAATGTCCACGGCGAAAAGCGAAAGTTCCCTTGCGACGGTTGCGACAAAGTCTTCGACAGTCGAAAAGCTCTTACAGATCACAATCAAAGAACACACTTACAATTGTTCCGACACGAATGCACACTTTGCGACAAGAAATTCTATCTACCCTCCGCTTTAAGAGACCATATGACGTCACACACTGGAGAACGGAACTTTAGGTGTGAGTTTTGTGGGAAAAACTATGAAAGGGCTAAAACGTTAAAGGTACATTTGCAGTCTCATAGCGCGGAGAAAAGGTATAAATGTACGCTTTGTCCATCTGTGTATACACAAGTGACGAATTTTAAGAATCATATGAAGACTAAACACCCTGGGGAGGTGGAGGGAAGGTAGGGGGTGGAGGGGTATCGTTGAATCCATACTTCCATACTAATATTATACATTCGAAAGTAACTCTTGTCTGTATGTTACCTTTTCACGCCTAAACCGCTGAACCGATTTAGATGAAATTTGGTATAGAGATAGTTTGAGTCCCGGGAAAGGACATAGGATACTTTTTATCCCGATATTCCCACGGGATCGAGACTTATGCGGGTAAAACCGCGGGGCGCAGCTAGTTAAATATATTTAATAGGGATGATGACTAAATCAGCCCCGGGATCCCCCCCCCACTCGTCCTCCGAAGACGACTACCAAGTCGTTGGAAAGGGGAAGAGGAAGAAGGGTAAATCCCCCTCAATGTCGGCCATCAAGGCCAAAAAAGCAGCGACCACCCAGGTCTCGCTGCCGTCCCCTCAGCAAAGCCGCCCCACCAGCCCCTTGACCGCAGCCACCCCGGTTGCTCCCGCTCCCACCCCAAAGGCTGCCACCCCAGCTCTAACACCCAGCTCCTCCCAGAGCCGCCCTCACAGCCCCATGGCCACTACCACACAGGCCGCCCCCAAAACTGCCCGCCCCCCCCCCTTTTCATCCATGATAAGGGAAAGTGGACAGAGGTGTCCAGGGCGTGCAATGAGCGCCACATCAACTTCACCAATGCCCGTGCTGTAGAGCAGGGCATTAAAGTCACTGTAGCGTCTTCGGGCGACTACAGAGAGCTATCAAAGCTCTTACAAAACACAGGGGTGAGGTACCACACCCACTCCCTGAAAGAAGCCATCCCCACCCGGGTTGTTATTAAAAACATCCCGGTCGAGATCTCCACCCAGGAGATACTCAGCGACCTCGAGTCGCAAAGCATACCGGTTGCCGAAGTGCACCGGATGCACAGAAAAAGGGGAGGCTCTACCAACTCAGCCCCCTTTAACATGGTGCTGGTGGTCTGCGACCCGGTCGAGGGTCACCACCCCATCCACCAAATAACCAAAATTTGCAGCCTCTCGGGGATTCGCATCGAGAGGCCTCATAAGAGCGGCATCATGGCTCAATGCCACAGATGCCAATTGTACGGCCACGCACAAAGGAACTGCTTCGGGAAACCCAGATGCGTCAAGTGTCTGGGAGACCATGGCACCACCGAGTGCCCCAGACCCAAAGACCGCACACTCTGCACGGAGCCTCCCAGCTGCGTGCTATGCGGTGAGGCTGGACACCCCGCAAACTACCGCGGGTGCCCAAAAGCCCCCAAATCCTCCGCCCCCAAACTGGCCCTAAGGGCCAAACAGAGGCAACAGAGAGAGGGACCCTCCTTCATGGAGAACCTCCCCTCTTCTCTCAGCCCCCAGCGCCCCAACCCATGGACCGGGCAAAACCACCGAGCCCACTTCCCGGCTCTAACTCCCCCACAAACCATCCCACCCCTGATGGGAAAATTGGTCTCCTGCCCCATCCCCCCCAGACCAATCATAAAAGCGACCGCGCCTACAGCGCCCCGCCTTACCCCCTTCACTGCGCCCTCAGCGCCCCACCACCCAGCGCAGCCCCCCCGTTTCCCAGCCAAGGTGCAACGTGCACCGTTCACCTTCACGGCTACACCTCCTCCTCCTGCGGCAAGCGCCCCGGCGCTCGACCCCCTTGACCCCTTCACGGTCATCACGAGCACTTTCGCAGTGTTCCACTCTCCGCGTGGCTACCAGATGTCGAGAGACATCATAGCCTGCAACGGCGACTTCATCGCCCTAGCTCAAATTTATAATGCGTACCCTGACGTCACGCAAGCCCTCAAGAAACTCCCCCACAACTCGTCACAGAGCTCCTCCCCCCGTGTAGGCTAAAACCGAAATCCCTAAGAATAGGGACCTTTAATGCCGAAGGCCTAAATGGCCAACGCGATGAGATCGCCACATTCCTCCGCGACCATCGCCTAGACATCCTCCTAATCCAAGAGACCTTCCTCAAACCCCACCAGCGAGACCCAAAAATTGCCAACTACCGATCAGTTCGCAATGACAGGACTCGCTGCCACAAAGGAGGTACTCTCATTTACTACAGATCCAGTCTGTACTGCATCCCCCTAGACCCACCTTCCCTCTCCAACATTGAAGTCTCTGTCTGTCGGCTGGGCCTGACAGGACACCAACCCCTAACAATAGTCTCGGCGTACCTACCGCCTCCCAACGCTAACTCCGACTCCGCATCAATTAATGCCTCCATAGGTAAAGACCTCTCAACCCTCCTCAACTTAGGTGACTCCGTCCTCCTGGCGGGGGATCTTAACGCGAAACATCCCGCGTGGAACAGCCGCCTGTCCAACACCAGAGGCAATGTACTGTACAACCTCTGCAGCCCCCTTAACTTCGATATCATCGCTCCGATGCATCCCACCCATTTTCCAAATAACCCCAACCACAGACCGGATGTGCTAGACGTCACGCTTCTAAAGAATGTAAACTTGCGATTGCATTCCATAGAAGCAATAGACGAGCTGAATTCGGACCATAGACCTGTGTTAATGGAGTTCGTCCCGAGACATGGTCCTTCTGACCCCACCCAACCCCCCCCTACAAAGGTGATAACGGACTGGGGGAAAGTAAGCGAATTGCTGAAATCCACCGAGTCCCCTCACCTAAACCAAATCCCCGATAACATCGAGACTGTAGCCGACACAGAGGCCGCGATCAGCTCGTTCACCGGACACGTACAGTCCGTCCTGAGTGAATGCTCAAGGGAGGTTCCGGCGGAGGATCACCTTCGCTGGAAGCTTCCGGACGACGTGCGTGAACTGGTGACCGAGAAGAACGCGGCCACTCGTGCTTACAGAACCTTTCCCTGCGACAGTAACAAAGTTTTTATGCGTCGCTTACAACGCAAAGTAAGCAGATGCGTCAAAAAGCTGCGTGACGATCGTTGGGACAAGATGCTCGATGATTTGGAACCGACCCATCAGGCCTTCTGGAACCTACAGAGGAAACTACGCTCCTCTGAGGAAGCCACCATGCCCCCGCTCATTCGCCCCGACAAGAGCGTCGCTTTTGACGACAAGGACAAGGCTGAATGCTTGGCCGACAGCCTAGAGGCACAATGCTCCCCCAGCTCCCAGCCAGTAGACCCAGCTCACCTCGCTAAGGTGGACGCTGAAGTCGAACGCCGAACCTCCCTCCCTCCCGTTGAGGACCCAAGTGATCCCCTGCCCCCTGTCACTCCAGACGAGGTGGAGGGAATTATCAAGGGACTCAAACATCGAAAAGCCCCTGGCTCAGACGGAATTACCAATAAGGTATTCAAACTCCTATCCCCAGCCCTCATAGTTCTAATGACAGCTATCTTCAATAGCGCCATGTCAAACAACATGTTCCCACAGTCGTGGAAAAAAGCCACTGTCATCGGCATTCCGAAACCGGGCAAGCCCAAGTCTGCCCCAAACAGCTACCGCCCCATCAGTCTCCTCAATGTCCTAGGCAAAATCTATGAGAGGCTTATTTATAAGCGTCTCAAAGACTACGCCGAAGCAAAGAGCCTAATCCCGAAAGAACAGTTTGGATTTAGACCCCAACACTCTTGCGTCCAACAAGTGCATCGCATAGTCGAGCACATCAGCGCCCGCTTCCAGCGAGGCATGCTGACCGGTGCCTTGTTCTTCGATATTGCAAAGGCGTTTGACAAGGTCTGGCACAACGGGCTGATATACAAACTATACCAGCTCGGGGTGCCTGATCGTCTCGTGCTCATCCTCCGAGACTTTCTGTCGAACCGCACCTTTCAATACCGCATCGAGGGTGCCCTCTCCAGCCCTCACCCGATCCGCGCCGGCGTCCCACAGGGCTCTGTAATATCCCCACTAGCCTTCACGCTTTACACTAGCGACATCCCAAAGAGTGACGCAGCCCAGCTAGCCCTTTTTGCTGACGACACGGCCATCTTCTACTCTGGCAGGAGTCCCACCCGTATTGCCCGCAATCTCCAAAACTCCGCAAGAGCCTTAGGCGATTGGTTCCGGAGATGGAGAATCGAAGTCAACCCCGACAAGAGCCAGGCGGTAATGTTCTCCAGACCCAACCACCGCCTCCCTCCTACTCCAAATCCGATCACCATGTTTGACAAGCCGATCCCCTGGGAGAAGCAAGCCAAATACTTGGGGGTCATCCTAGACCACCGCCTGTCCTTCGGAGAGCACATTAAAACGGTACGCTCGCCGCTTTCGCTCTTGGCAGGCTTCACTCCATGCTGAACGCGCGCAGCAAATTGTCACTTAAGTGCAAATTGCGTATCTACACCGCGTGCATTCGGCCAATCATGACCTACGCGTGCCCTGTGTTCGCGCACGTCAAACCCCACCGCCTCCATAAGATGCAGACCCTCCAAAACCGATTTCTCCGAAAAGCCACGGGCGCCCCGTGGTACATTAGGAATAACCAACTGCATGTTGATCTCAAGATCCCAACTATCCAACAAATCATGAAACGCCTCACAAAGAGCTTCTTCGAAAGGGCTGAAAAACACCCCAACCCCCTAGTTACTTCAGCCGCCCAATACGTCCCCTCAAAAATCTCTAAGATTCGCCGTCCCAGGCATACCCTCCTCACACCCGACGACCCCATTACCCTTCTCCAAGAAAGCTGTAGGGAAACCACCACTGTCAGACGAAAGAACAAATACAAACCGCGAAACCGGCCCCGCCGCAGAGGCCCTCCGCGACGTCCCTGTAATATCACCGCCCGACCCTTGCTCGACAAGCCAGCCCGCGACGCTGAGCAAGAAGCTTTAAATTCCCCAAATAATAACCAGACCCAGCCTGATCATTGCTGCCCTCCCCCCAATGACTCACTAAGCCGAGGCCCGAACCCCACAGGGGGAGCCCTTAGTGGAGCTCATTTAACTAACCAATATCCTTAGTTTGTAAGCCTTGGCTGGGGGCCTTAAAGTAATTTTCGGCCACCACAGGATAGTCCGGTTAAGCAGTAAGGCAACCTTAGCGAGTTGCATCTGCGAGTGGTCATATCAAAAAAAAAAAAAAAAAAAAAAAAATGATAACTAAATCATATTCTGGGGAAATACTACTAACTGGGATAAGGTTTTCAAATGTCAAAAAAAGGTGCGTGCGAGCTATGTGTGGTCTCAAAAGATCTGAATGCTTGGCCAGACTGACAGCGCGGGGCGGGGAGCGGCGCGGGTGCGGGAACGCGCGAGTATTTATTTTAAGTAATGTTTGTTTTCGTCTAGTAAGCTCGGAGATTTAGACGAAAACTCTTGTTTATCGATTTTATTCAATTTCGAGCGGCCATTGTTGTTTACATCTTTGGCAAATCTGTCCCGGTCGGACTGTACACATACACCACACCACAAAACACATACTAACACTTCACACTTAGTCTGTATAAGTTTTCATATTATGTTTTACCGTATAGTCCTAAGCAGCCTCTATTGGATTTTTTGTACTCCTGTGAGAACCTGGGCTGGCGAACCTTTATACAGGTTACCATATAACCTAGCTGGGACGCCATATTCAATTCTGTTGAAACTCTCCATATGAGTTTTCCCTAAATTGTTAAATTATTATATTTATTGTATCAGACTGTATGTACCTTACTTAGTGAAATAAATAAATTATTATTATTGTTTAAGTACCCTTACCCGATTATTTTATTAATCCATCCCAAAAAAGGTTCTAAGGTGGATATGCGGAAACGCATGTCCTAGAATCCACCCTAAGCCTATAAATTCCGTTTTTCCAACTAGGCTTTTTTTTTTGTTTTTATGGATGGGAAATCATCAAATGACCCCTCCCGCTCTGGGTGGAGCGGAATGGAGTGTCAGACTCTTACTGACTAAAACCCACCCGTGTTCCTTCCTTAGCCCTTTATGTTCCGGGGCAGCGGTAACCCTTTCGGACAATCCCGCTACCCCGGCAGGCTTCGGCCCTATTGGGCCCCTTCCCTTATGCTGACATATCTTTGAGGCGCGCGTGGAACACATACGCGCTGTCCGGCACAGGTTGAAATTTTAATCACCGTTTTCCTCTTAAGGGGTCATTGAACTCATCATTATGAACAACTTTTACTATGGGACATTTATGTTCGCATAACTCGTCAAAATGTAGGAAACAGCAATTTTTTTTTCGCGATATGATGTTTGAGACGAAAACGGTAATTAAAATTTCATCCTGTATAGCTGATGCGTGTGTATAGTACAGCTTGGAGATATTTAGTCTGTCCAGACGATTCTTGAAGCAGTTCAGTGTGGGAGCCGTCACAACATTTTCCGGGAGCCACTATTCCACGCTGTTACAACTCGTTAGACAAAAATTGCTTCAAGGGCTTTTTTTTTGACGAAATAAGGTAGTATCAGGATAAGTCTAGTACTAGTGATGTACCGATGGCAGCTTGTGGTTTCGGCCGAAACCACGTCATCCCAATTCAGGAATCAAATGCATAACTAATGTTCATCTGCATTCGAATTTGTTTTATCCGTTTCGGTTTCGGCCAAACCGAAATTCAGTTTCGGACATGTTTGTATCAGATCCTTTAAAAAATTACAGCAAGAAGAAAATAAATACACATGTCGATAAATTAATTTCATACACATTTAATACTGACAGAAATACAATAAAAATAAATTATAAACAAAACAATACATTCAACTATAATTGGGATCCAAATCGTACCCTTGATGATGAGATTTCATATGATTTTTTAAGCTACCATTTTGTGTAAACGTAGAATTGCAGATGTCACATTTGTACCTTCTTTCGTTGCTATGCGACCGGATATGTTCTTGTAAGGATTGTAATCGGGGATAGCTTTTATCACAGAATTCGCACCGGAAGTTCCTCTCACCAGTGTGTGTTGCCATATGTTCTTTCAATCTCGAAGGTAGGTAGAACCGCTGGTCACATAAATCACATTGATGTCGGTAAACTTTTAAATGATTTCTGCGATTATGTTCCATTAGAGTTTTTCGCCTGTTGTAAACTTTATCGCACAACTTGCACGCGAACGTTCGCTTATCCCCGTGTACTTCAATCAAATGACGATTTCTTAAAGCATAAGATAGGAAACTAGCTTCACATTTATAACAGTTGACTGTCGGCTTCTTTTCGTGAACCGTAGCAACGTGCAAATATCTACTGTATTTAGATTTCAAGTTTTTCCCACAAATTTCGCACGGGAAACTTTCTTCGACTTTAGTGTGAGATTTTATGTGAGTTCTTAATGAGTTGCGTTCCAGGAAGCAAGCGCCGCAAACATCGCAAATGTAAGTACCGAAGTGATCGATCATATGCTTTTTAAGTACATCGAAATATGGGAACGCGCCATTACATTCTGTACAAATTAAATTATCCATACTCAATTTAAATTTCAAGAACTCGTTAGAGACGGGATACAGCATTTTTCCGTGGACGCTAGTGATGTGCTTTTTGAACATTTCCAAATCATCGATTTTTTCGTTACACAATCTGCAATCGATTCTAGTGATGTCTATTTTCGGTATTTTCCGGTTTTCCATGGTACTTTGGAAGAGTTCTACGGGGTCGTGGGAGAGGGTGTGTTCTCTCAATTCATTGGGGTTTGTGAACTGGTCTCGGCAGTAGAAACAATAGTATATACTGATTCGATTTTGAAACGGAGTTACATAGGAGTTCTTGACTATGGTTACGGCGTTTGTGTATACCATAAAATCGTGGTCTACTTCGTGTTTTTTTATCTTGATATTCTTTGTTTCTTTCTTAATTGGGACTTCAACTGCAACTGAAATAATAAAGATATCATTAATTTCAATTTTAAGTAAGTACTCCTAGATTCCAAACATGTAAACAAATATGTGTTTTTGGAAAAACAAGTTTGACTCTGATACCCAAGTAAAAGTTCAGTTTGCACTACAACTTCAAACATTTTTGCTAGCGAAACCCATCACATCTGTGACGTTTCGCTAGCTAGTTTTGACTGAGGGCTGATTTTTGAAGCGTCAGATATATTTTATCTGAAGACTCAGCCCTGTATTTATCTATACTAAAGTAATAAAGCCGAAGTGTTTGTTTCTTTTTTTGTTGTCTGGACTCTGGAATTACCAGTCGGATTTTAATAAAATTTATTTTTGCATTTGATTGCCCCATTTTTCGAGAAGGCTATAGGCTATATAAAATCATCTAGGACTTAAGAGCCGAGCAAAAATAAAGCAGGAAAGAACGCTAATCGAAAACAAAGTAATAGTACATTACTGCAGCGGTCAGCAAAAGAGTTATTTTCGCCTTGGCCCAAATACGTAAGTCCATCAATGCCTAGTTGTAGCCAAGGCTTGTATAGTACTTTTCTCAAATAATGCGCGGAAATTAAAGAACTATTTTGTCAAATACAATTACTTTTCAAAATCAATGACGAACAACGAACAACAATAATTTTTCCCGCGTCAGTGTTCATTTATTTTTTTTTTCAATAAACAGCTTTCTATTAGCAAGCCCGTTCGAAATTTAAATAAAACCTTTGTTAAGTTACCTCCTTGGTTGCCATGTTTCGGAGTAAAAGATCGTTCCATTTTTAAATTACTCGACAGCAGATATGAGTTTACTATGTAATTTATTTGGCCGCTAAACCACGAAGGATATGGATTTTCATACAACTTTTGTCGGCCACTGCTCGCATGTATTTGGCCAATACAGCAATTTCGATTTATCTCGAAGAAGTTTGTCAAAATAATGCTCAAATTTCCAAGCATGTTTGAGAAAAGGAAATTTCACCCGGACGAAGAGGCGCGTAGAAACTACTAATAAATAACTTTGTAAAACCTACCAGGTTTCTCCAACATATCATCGAGTTTAGCGCGTAATTTCTTCATTTTAATGGTGATTTCTCTCTTTATGGTTCGTTCGCCTTTCTCCCGTTTGGCGCGCGTTCGTCCGGACACCGGGTCCTCGTCCTCTTCCGATGGTTTTACGTCTTTAATGTCGTCTAATTTAGTGTCTAAGGCGTCTGAAAAAGGGAAAATAATACATGAAATTATTATTCAAATAATGTTCCTAGCCATACTGACGCCAATCCCGAGCGGAATACGGGACGCATTTCGCTCGAGCGACTTCTTAACCATTAAGACAATCGACGCGGGATTCGCATCATTGCTAGTTTAATAAATAACATTGAATTTAATTACATTTCTGATTTTTGGTGGCCGAAAAAAGTTACACAATCGATTCCGACTTCGGGTTTCGGCCGAAAAAACGGCTACCTGCTCGAATTTTCAAAATCTTTGCCATTGGTTGAAATGAGGTTTCATATGAAGTGTAATCATGAATCAGGCCATTATTTTAATGCGGATGAAATTACTAAAAAATTATTTTATTTGGTCCGAAAAAATTTCACAATTGATACCGATACCAGCCGACTTCTAGTTTCGGCCGAAACTGTTTATGGAAAGCGGTCTTCGGAAGAGCACCTTTATGTTTACCTGTCATATCATCATCCGCCAGGTAATCTCTGTCATCCATCGCATCAGAGTCATCTTCACAGAGTGGTTCCGCTTTTATTTCTACTTCCACTTTACCAGTGCCATCTGTAAACGAAATATTATTACAATAACATCACAACTGTATTGTTCAAAGGGCTAGGCAGACATTACCAGTGACTTTATAAGTCCCTAGCATAATCAGCCTATAATATTCCCGTTGCTGGGACAAAGGCCTCAATCTACCACGCAGACTTCCAAATGGACGAGCCCAATAAAAACTCCCCATATGTCCTGGAGATCGAACCCAGGTCTTCCACAACCAGCAGACACACTTTGAACCACTAGATAACTAGACCAACAAAGCCATCAACAATTTATAAGCTTAGTAACTTCTACTTGTGACTTCGTCCGCTTGACATTCTTGTTTCAACATAAAATATAGGGTAGGTAGCGGGAGCAAGGACGCGCGAACTGTAACCATAAACTCAGCACATGCTACCAGCGGGAACTTTATAGGCTGATTACATTACTCGATTATATGGGGCCTAAAGATTCTGATGTGGTGACTGTGTACCCGGAGATGTTGTGTTGGAAGACCTACCAAAAGGTGGACTGATGACCTAGTTAAGACTGCAGGATTCCGGGTGCGAGAAGCACAGAACCGGTCAAAAGGGGCAATGCTTTGGAGAGGCCTATGTCCAGCAGTGGACGTCTTTTAGCTAAAATGATGATATTAAGTCTGCAAATATACCTTCTTTAAGATGCAGCTTCGTACTAAGGAAGGCCTCTTGAGACTGCAGTACTTGTTGTCTGAATGCACACGCATCACGCAGACGTACCACGCACGTTGCACATACACAGCAGTCCTTGGTATCTCCGTCTAAGTGCGATAACTGAAAAGGAACATTAGAAAAGTTTTAAAGAGATTTCAAAATAGTCTATGGTCAATGAATATTACGGGGCTTAGAGGTTTCAATATAGAAAAAAAGAATACTCTACACAAGTAAAATGCACATTACATAAATCTTTGTAAAAGGTACTAAAGCCAAGAAAATAAATATCAATAAAAGCACTTTTTTTTTAAATTTTATGTTTTAAACATCTGCAGTAAGTTATGTCATGGTCAAGGGTCTGGGTAATATTTTAAAAAGAGTTTCCTGTCAGTAGACATGCCCATAATACATACATACTGTACTTGCCTGTTAAAAAATAAATAAATAAATGCTGTGAGGAGCATAATTTTATTTAAATAAAATCAATAGGTACACAAAAACATTTAGTACCTACCCTTTATAGGCACTCAAGTTCAGTAGGAGACCTGTTTGCCAGCATCCAACAATTATTAACTTATGGAATACGAGAAATTTCTGATTAGATAAATAAAAAAAAGGACATGTATATACTTTTATGTTTAGACCTCTCCCAAGTTGTCACAAGTTTCGGTTTTTTATCGTCTGCATTCAGGCTTCTTAAGAAACGCTAAGGCTTGCAGTGAACTACGGTAAACTGACTGTACGATATTGATGATAAAATACTTACAAGAAGTCCAAAACAATCCATAAACATTTCTGAATAAACTTCTTTCTTTCCCATCCATTCATACTCGGTTGTTAAAAGTCGACATTTCTTAATAGATCTGCAGCAGCGGCACAATGCAGGATCTATGAGCGGGCCTTTGCTCTTCGCAGGAGCCGCCGGAGTATCCATTTCACAACAATTATGTTATCTTTCCATTTAAAAATAATATTTTCTGCTTACGATTACAAAATCGTAAAATCGAAACAATTTCGTTTTGACGTTTGCGTTGCAGTGCTCAAGATTGTCAAACTTCAGTTTTGGAGCATTTCAGATGCATTATTTTGTCTCTTTCGTAGTCCAGTAAAAAGAAAGAAGCAAAGTATATGCTTTCGAACCATATTCGTTTAGAAACAATACAATGATAATTTATAATATTGTACTGACTGATGTATTCCAATGACTAATTCAGAATAGTTCAGTAGTATTCAGGCGGATAACTAGTAACTTGCAAAATGCTTTATACAGGGTTAGTTTTCAAAGACCAGACAAAAATGGTGTGGTAGGTACAGACCATCAAACTGAACAACTTTTTCTCTATGGGACCAATTATCGTAATTTAAAAAAAAAAATTATCAACTGGCCCATAGAAAACTTTAATCGACCTAAACTAACGTGGATACGCAACTACGCAAGTCCGAGAATCCTCCCTAGGCCTAGTTGGAAAAATTGAATTTATAGGCTTTGATTCTCCGACATGCGTTTCCGCATATCCACCTTAGGACCTTAGGGTGGTTTTTTTGGGATGGATTAATCAGGTAAGGGTACATAAATAAAACGTTTAAAACTTATAATAAGTTCATAATTACATTTATTTAAACTTATATTTATAATAGACAGCGATATTCCTTTAAAAATAACGCTGTTTGCAGCTAGCCGCTTGGTCTCCTTATAATGTATGTACAGACGCCAGCACATCAAGCTATCCGAAACTGTCCAATTTTCCCAATCAACTTTGAACCTTAAATTATACTTTCGCGATAAAGTTGAAAATCTATTAAACAAATTTGACAGGTTGTAGACGTTGTAGTAGCTTGATGTGCTGGCGTCTGTACAATAGTAATATTATAAATAAGCTGCTGATTCCATCAATCTTGCCTCCCAATAAGTCCAATTAAATAAAGGTGATAAAAAACTAATAATTGCTTAAAATAAATAAATAAATTATTGTAATGATTGCATTGTGAGGAGGTTCCTGTCTCTGGAGCCCTAACCACCGGTAGCTTGGACCCTGTTCCCGACACCGGCGGACTACTATTTTTTTATATTTTTAAATGTTTTTTTTACTTATTTTTTATATTTTAAGAAATATTTAAAAATGTAACTGAATATGTAAATAGATAAATAAACGAAATAATAAATTATTATTATTTATTATAAAGCAAGTAAGTACATAATATTATTTGGGAACAGTTAGTGGCCCAGTGGTATCGGCTGCGACTTACGAGTTGTAGCTCGTAGGTTCGAACTCAGACAGACGCTTTACTTTGTGTAAATTATTTCATTACCACTGCTCTCAAAACGGTGTAGGAAAACGTGAGAAAACCAGCATGTCCTAGTACCGAAAAAAATCGAAGATATGTGACATCTACTAACAAGGACTGGACCCGCGTGGTGGATTACAGCCCACTCCCTCTCGATGAAAGGAGGCCCATGTCCCAGCAGTGGAAAAATTATAGGTTGAATATGTATAAATTAATTTGGTATTTTGTAACATTGTGTATTTTATCTGTGAGCCTTAGCTGTCTGACAATAAAGCTAATAATAATAGAGCGAATAATTGCATATAATAATACAAGTAATTATTATTATTTACTAGCAGAGACCCGCGGTTTCACCCGCATAGGTGTCGATCCCTTGGGAATATCGGGATAAAAAGTATCCTACGTGTTATTCTGATGTATAAGCTATGTTACTGTAAAGTTTCATCAAAATCTGTTCAGTAGTTTTTGCGTAAAAGAGTAACAAACATCCATCCACCCATTCTTACAAACTTTCGCGTTTATAATATTAATAGGATTATATAGTAGAGGCCAGCACATCAAGCTACCCCAATCTGTCAAAATTTCCCAATTGAATATGAACCTTATTCCTTTGTGGTAAAGTTGAAAATCTATCAAAGAAATTTGACAGATTGGGGTAGCTTGATGTTCTGGCCTCTGTACATATATTACATGCGATCTACACTTGGACTTTACACCTTATAGCTTGTGTAAAAATAGTCTATTCCTCGATCTTCACCATTTTATCGATATCGATAATATCGTAGATGTTTATCTACTTGACGACAAATTAAATACACCTTATAAAAGGGATGATGACATTTTTTAATTTTAAACTAATAAAAAGTCAAACCAGGAAACGTCCGGCGACATCGAGGCAGATCTAGAAGATGGCGGGACGACCTTGACGCCTGCAGATAGGAATGGTCCACACTAGCTCAAGACAGAGAGGAGTGGAAAGAAGACAGGGAGGTCTTTGCCCTGCAGTGGGACAACATAGACTAAACATAAATAACAAAGTCATCATCTGCTCTTTTCCCAACTATGTTGGCGTCGCATCGGCTTCCAGTCTAACCGAATACAGCTGAATACCAGTATTTTACATGGAGCGACTGCCTATCTGACCTCCACAACCCAGTTACTGGGTAATATGATACCCCTTGGTAAGACTGGTTGTCACTTTCGGGCTTCTGACGACCCGTAACCGTTGTTGAGCTTTTTAAGTTCTGAGTTGAGCTGCACGATTACTGACAAAGACGTGCACTGACTGGACAGGTCCATTCAATCTGTGTGGTTTTTTCCTCTAAACACCATTTCACACATCTATCTACATGGTGTTCACAAGATCTGACCAAGATTATGTTGTTTACGCTGTTAAATCAGTAAATTTTTTTTGTTGGTTTGAACTGCATGCCTATACTTGCATGTTTTTGAACTACGTGTAAGTTAAATAAATGAATTTGAATTAGGTATGTCTGGACTTTAAAAGAGACTGTGACCTCTTGAGTTTGTTTCGGCCTTTCTTCAGATAGGAGAAACGCCGACTTCACATAGTTTTAAAAATATGATTGATATTTACGTGTTTGGTACAGACGCCAGCATATCAAGCTACTATAATCTGTCAAATTTCTTTAATAGATTTTCCACTTTATCGCTAAAGCATAAGGTTCAAAGTAGATTGGGAAAATTTGACAGTTTTGGGTAGATTGACGTGCTGGCGTCTGTACAAACCTACTTACAGAAATAAAATAAAAAATCATTTTACCATGCCTTGTTTGAAATAATATTATTTGTTCGAACTTTTTTAATATTAGTCATCATCCCTATTAAGTATATTAAATTCAACGATACCCCTCCGCCACCTCCCTTTCCTCCAACCCCCCAGGGTGTTTAGTCTTCATATGATTCTTAAAATTCGTCACTTGCGTATACGCAGAGGGACAAAGCGTACATTTATACCTTTTCTCCGCACTATGAGACTGCAAATGCACCTTTAACGCTTTAGACCTAGGGTAGTTTTTCCCACAAAACTCACATCTAAAGTTCCGTTCTCCAGTGTGTGACGTCATATGGTCTCTTAAAGCGGAGGGTAGATAGAATTTCTTGTCGCAAAGTGTGCATTCATGTCGGAACAATTGTAAGTGTGTTCTTTGGTTGTGTTCTCGAAGAGTTTTTCGACTGTCGAAGACTTTGTCGCAACCGTCGCAAGGGAACTTTCGTTTTTCGCCGTGGACATTCATTTTGTGGCGGTACCTCATATGGTAGGAAATAAAAACCTCGTCGCATTTATTACAAGGGTAAGCGGGCTCGTTTTTATGTATCCGCGCAATATGAAAACTTCTACTGTTTTTCGAACGGAAAGTCTTGTCACATTCATCGCAGGGAAACATTTGTACATCTTTTTTAGTATTGTGTGAGTTTTTATGGAAAGTCAAATGTCGTTCTTCAAAATAATGAGCGCCGCATACGTCACAAATAAACGTACCAAAGTGTTCGGCCATATGTTTTTTTAAAGCGTGAAAAAATCCTACATTCTTCCCACATTCAACGCAAGTTAGCGTTCCAATTTTAAGCTTGAAAGGCATGAACTCGTTCTGTACATCTTTGAATAGCTTTACTCCGTGTTCCGTAGTGATGTGCTGTTTAAAAGTATCGACACTATCGATTTTTTCATCGCATAGCCTGCAGTCAATTCTATCGATATCGACTTGAATTAATTTCTTGGTGTCTAGGACATCTTTATACTTCTTTGGATCGTGACTCATCGTGTGTTCTCGTAACTGGGTCGGGTCTAGGAACATTTCTCGGCAGTATATACAATGGTAATCGCTAAAGACTGTGATGAACGGACAGACGTAAGAGTTTTCGACGATTTTCACTGCGTTCCTGAGGACGTGAAGGTCTTTATCGACTGTTGCTGGTCGCCTGTAGAGTGGGGATTCGGCTCGGCGGGGTTCTGAAAAGAAAAAGGTGTGAATTATATAGGACTAGCTTCTTCCCGCGACTTCGTCCACGTGAAATTTCACCCTCCCTCCCCCCGTTCACCCTCTTAGGGGGTGAATTTTGAAAAATCCTTTCTTAGTGCACCCCTAGACCTCATAAGGAATGTACGTGCCAAATTTGGGATCTCTAGACCCAGCGGTTTGGGCTGTGCGTTGATATGTCAGTCAGTCAGTTCTCCTTTTATATATATAGATGACTGAACTTGCGACCTGGCAACCTTACGCATTTTGTAAAATCCGTAATTTGTACGCTTATTATCATTCTAAAATTTTGAGATAATTGGCGACAAAGTCCAAGTACGTAGATAATTTTTGAAAATGGTTAATAAACTTCTTCCTTGAACTTTTAACTGTTTTGGGAACTTAGGTTACATAAAAAGTTGTGTTAAAGTATTAGGTACCCAATGTGATAGCAACGAAGGCCATTAAATTTGAAAGTTTCGAGAAAAGTAATAGTAAGAAATTAAAAAAAAATAGCTTTGCCCCCGACAGCAGATAGCTGTCAAAAGAATAGTGGTCTTCTATTTGATTTAAACTGACAATTTCGGGTTTTGGACTTGTGAACAGCGTTTAGAAGACTCTTACGATAACATTGATTGATGTTCGATACGGTACGGAAACGTATCGATTATCAATTTATCGATTTGATTATCGAGCTATGCAAGTGGTAGCAGAGTTGTCCAGCTAGATTGCACTGCGTACATTTCAGTATCGCAACTCGTGGCTAGTTAAATGCATAATTAAAATATCTCACCTTCAGTATGTTGCATCTGGTCAAGTTTTCTCTTCATACTCTTGAGTTGGTCCAACATGTTCGTCTGGGCCGGGTCGACGGTGGCGCCCTCGGGTCGCGCCGACAACTCCTCAACTGAGTTCTCTTGTATCTCTTCTACTTTTACTTGTATTGATACTGGAATTGAGAGGTCATTGTTTTATTAGATTATTTAAATACTAGTATTAAAGTCCTCTAGACCGAAATTCCGTCATGGCGACCAATCGGCACACAAATGCACACACTCCACTACACACATTACATTTCATACAAGAGACTGTGACCGCTGAGTTTGTTTCGGCCTTTCTTCTCAGAGAAGTCCGTTAGGAAACGCCAACCTTATCTAGATTATTAAAAAAAATATAATATGACTTTTTTTTTTTTTTGATGGGAAATCATCTAATGACTTCTCCCGCTCTGGGTGGAGCGGAAGGGAGTGTCAGACTCTTACTGACTAAAACCCACCCGTGTTCCTTCCTTAGCCCTTTATGTTCCGGGGTAGCGGTAACCCTTTCGGACGATCCCGCTACCCTTATATTATAATATGACTTGTAAAGTGATTCCGACATTCTATTTATAGAATAAACAATTTCATTTTATTTCATTTCATGTTCAGTAGTAGTGCTTGTGACAACTAGACCACCGAGGCCGTTTTTCTTACTCTATGGTAACAAGTAAGTTATTAATTTAAATCACACTTCCTACTAACTTCCATTCCCTCTTATCCTTTCCCCTAAACTAATCCAAGTCCTATCAAAATTTTTAAATGACAACGACATAAACATGTAGCTTGGTGTGTATTAATAATTATAACAGTAAATATGTGGGTCATTTCTTTTTTCTGTTTTCCTTCTTAGTTAGTTTTAATCATGATCTGGCAGTTTGAGTAATTTACGCGGCCTACCCAAATGTCCTTTCTTTGGTATTGTTCGTCGAATCGTTGAGCTCCTCAAGTTCTGAGTTGAGCTGCATGATTTTTGACAAATGCGTGCACTGACTGGATAGGTCCGCTCAAATCCGCTCAATCTGTGTGGTTCTTTCCTCAAAAGACCATTTCAGACACCAATCTACATGGTCTTCACATGATCTGACCAAGATTTTGTCTGGACTTTAAAAGAGACTGTGACCTCTGAGTTTGTTTCGGCCTTTCTTCTCAGAGTAGTCAGATAGGAAACGCCGACCTCATCTAGCTTAAAAAAAATATGATTGACGTGTAAAAGTGTTTGTACAGACGCCAGCACATCAACCTACACCTAACTGTCAAATTTTCCCAATCAACATTGAACCTTATGCTTTAGCGATAAAGTTGAAAATCTATTACAGAAATCTGACAGATTGTAGTAGGTTGATGTGCTGGCGTCTGTACAAACCTCCTAACAGAAATAAATCATTTATCATTT
The DNA here is from genome assembly GCA_914767645.1 of Hydraecia micacea. NCBI lineage: Eukaryota > Metazoa > Arthropoda > Insecta > Lepidoptera > Noctuidae > Hydraecia > Hydraecia micacea. The sequence continues at coordinate 4,255,610 of OU611803.1, forward strand.
ATTTAATATCTGTGTCGTTTTATAGTAAAGTAATAATTAGTATTTATTTATTAAAAAAAATCATGTTAACTAACAAAACTTGTATTTTTTTTTAAAGTGCAACATTCGACGGCTCATCTTGCTGTGCTGCTGTCACTACATGACGCTGGCAGAATAGTCAACGTCAGCTCAGTTGCCTAAAAGATAATACAATTGAGTATTTTGTGAATATTTCAAGCGTCTACCTGTTGCCGTTATTAATATCAAGCAAAAAACGGCAAAAAAATCACGTCTGTTGTATGGGAGCCCCCGTTAAATATTTATGTTATTTTGTTTTTAGTATTTGTTGTTATAGCGGCAACAGAAATACATAATTTGTGAATATTTCAACTGTCTAGCTATCGCGGTTCTTGAAATACAGCCTGGTGACAGACAGACAGCGAAGTCTTAGTAATAGGGTCCCGTTTTTACCCTTTGGGTCAGGAACCCTAAAAAAAGTAAGTTATACATACATGTAGCTGTGCCAGTCTCTTTACCCGACCCGGTCTCATTCTGTTCCGTCGTGTCTTCGATGGGGTCAGTTACATGATCATCACCGTCGTTGTCAGAATCTTTGGTTTCTATGAATTGTACACCATCAACCTCTTGTTTTACTTCTACTTCCATTTGGTAATTGTTTTCGTTATCTGGAATGAAATCAGTTTTGAGTGTGAATGTCGAACGCTGAGTAGGGGATGACCAATGAAACAATCGATGGACTGTGTGAATGATGATATGGTTAGAAAGGGGGTGACTACCGAGATGACGACTAATAGAGAAGTATGGAAGAAAAAGACATGTTGCGCCGACCACGAATAAATTGGGATAAGGGCAGGAGATGATGATGACGATCTGGAATCACATAAAACATAACAATTTTTATTAATCCCAACAAATGACACAGGGTGGCCGGGACAGCGACGCGCAACTGTTAGCATGGACTCAGCGCATGATTCTAGACCCTCCTAACGAAGAAGGCTTTCGTTGGTTATCTATAAAAAAAAATGTTTTTTTTTTTACCTACACGGTCAGTGTTTGAAAAAGCTATTTATTCATTTATAACTGACAAATAATTTCAATTTCAGAATAATGTTCTGAATCCATGGTAACAGGTTGCGCGTCCCGTCGTGAGGGGTGCAGCAATTGTACTGTCAAATTTTCCCAATCAACCTTGAACCTTATTCTGTACCGATAAAGTTGAAAATGTATTAAATAAATTTGACAGATTGTAGTAGGTTGATGTGCTGGCGTCTCTATAAGTATCTCCCAGGCCCCCGACTCATGGTACTGGATGGAACAGTGGGGGTTTTAGTAGGTAGGAGTCCGACATAACCCCCTGTTGTTCCAGATGGAGGGTATCCCTGAGAATTTCCTTACTAAAAATAAAAAGGTTTATTTGACTTGCCATCGTGTACATGCACCATAGCGCTGAGCAGTTTCTCTTCGCAGACCAGCACTTGTTGTCGGAAGGCGCGCGCGTCTCTCAGACGTACCACACACGTCGCGCAGATCAGGCGCTCAGACTCCTCGCCTTCCAAGTTAGAGAGCTGGGAAGAATATAATTATATAGTGAATTAACTTTCTATAAAAATAACTTGTCCTATCTAAGAGAGCCGGGTGATCTGTAATGACGGAGACCTCGGAAACTTTTTCTTTATTTAAGATTGTGCAATTTATTAACAAATACCTTTAATTAGATGTTGATTTTAATGACAAATTATGAATACTATAATAGCACATTGGGGTATTGTGTTATCCAGTACTGTGTTGTGGAGATCAGAGGGGCAATTCTCGTAATTTCCCTACATTTTGACAAGTTTTTGACATTTGTTTGTCGATGAGATGAGACTGCGACTAGATTTTGAACGTTTTAAATTACGAGAATTGGCCTTCAGATAGACAGCCACTCCATGTAAAATACTGTTATTTGGCTGAAGCCGACCCCAACGTAATAGTGAAAAGACAGGCAGATGATGATGAGACATAGCTTGAAGAACAGGTAACATAAGTAATAGGTATATTATATAGGCTGTTGTCTACAACTCCACGTCAATGCACATATTTTTTTTTTGTACTGGTGTAAATTCAAATATTCGATCTACCCCAGCTCCTCAAGGAAGGCCTTGAATAACTTGACGTTATTGACAATCTCATGGAGGAACAGGTAACATAAAAGGTTAATTAATCAATCACAAAGTCAGCCTATTGATGATAAGTGCTGGACATAGGCTACTTTGACGGAGTCAGTCCATATCGCAGGGAGGTACAGTGATAATGATCCATTTGGGATTCTTTTCTTAGTTTTAGTACTGGATTTAAATATGGTATAGATATAGGTTTTGGCCAATTAAGCTGGTTTAATCATTATCGGCCGATTACTTAGCTTTTGATAGACAAAAGCCTATTTCATTCAACAAAGCGGTTCTAGTAATAGGTCAGCTCCATAGAAGGACGTTAAATAAGAGATTTAAACTAACCACTAGTCCAAAACAGTCGACAAACATATCGGAATAAACTTCGCGTTGACCCGTCCATTCGTATTCCACGTTCAATAATCGACACTTCTTGACTGCACCACAGCATCTGCACGTACCAGAGTCCACGATCGGACCCTTGCGGTTATTCGAGCTCATTTTAAAGGAATATTCATATAGGAATTATACTAATTTCAGGCTTTTTTCACTTCAAGCGGCACCCATTTCCATTGATTTGTTTGACTTGACACTGACAGATTGACAGTATATTGTTTGACAACAATTTGTCACAGATTAAGCCAAAGTTGCGTTTTGTTATCCATATCATCGTAATGCACAGCTTGAGGTATTTTTTGGCTTGTGCCATGTCAGGCTACACACTCGTGCGGTAGTATCATCCAGAGTCAATTCAGATGGTTAAGATGTCTCTCCCTCTCCCTGTCTCGCTTCCGAACGTTATCATTAATTATTCAGCCTTATCATATATTTGAAACTGCAATTTAGTGTGGAATGGCAAAGGTTGTGCCCAAAGACTACAGTATGTTGTGCCTATCAACCTACCACTGTTTGTCTCTACATCACCCAAAGTTTGACTGGCGCGCGCTGCGTAAACATTGGATGAAATTTAGCACACAGAAGCTGGATTGAAACATAGAGATACACAAACGTATTTTAAATCCCGGTAGTACGTTCCCGTGGGATATTTTCCGACATCCACGCGAGCAAAAGCTAGTCTTATAAAAAAATTGCTGTTGTCCGCAGCTTCCTCTGCGTCTGTTTTTTAATAGATACAAATATCCAGGATTAAAAGTAGCCTATATCCTTCTTCAGTACCCAGGCTACCAGCTGTCTGTCAAACTTAACTATCGGTTCAGTGGTTTAACCTTGAAAACAGTTTCGCATTTAGGTATATTATTACTTAGTTTGACAACTGCGTTCGTCTCGTAATCGCAAGCGCGACTGCTGAGCGTCCTGGGTTCGATTCCCAGATCGAGCAAAGTGTTATTGGTTTTTCCATTAGAAATTTCTCAGTGGCAGGGGCAGCCCGGAGTTTGGTAGTTGTTAGTGTGATACCCCCCCTATGTTAATCCAGGGTGTCAGCTACCTCCATACAAAATTTTATCAATATTGGTCCAGCCGTTTGAGCGTGAAGAAGTAACAAACATATAAACACACACATACACGCACAAACTTTCGCCTTTATAATATTATAGAGTGATTAGTTAAGTTTGGATAAAAACAATAATATCAATATAAAAATATCAATCACGAGGGTAGCTTAAGTTCAAGGTTTAACGAATTATTTAACAATTAAACAAAATGTCAGTTACCTGACCGGATCTTCACATGTGATAGGTATATCAATAATTATACCTACCTACCAAATTGATACTTGAATTGGCTTTTTTTTTCATTGCTAAGCAATAAATAATTAATTGCATAGACGTGTTTCGTTCGACACATAATTACAATAGTTTACTTTTCTATGGTTCGACACGTACTTATATAGATATAGCTAAACCATTTTAAAAATTAACGCCCCTCCACTGCATGTTGCTTACCTATACATTTCAAATGTTTGTATAGAAATTTTAGTGGAGGGGTGTGCAGTTTTAGAATGGTTTATCTCTACCTATGTAAAGTTCCTTGGCAGTAGTAAGAGCAGTGGTGGCGCAGTGGTAACCGCTGCTAACTTACGAGTTGTAGGTCGTATGTTCGAACCCAGTCAAGCGCTTTATGTTGTGTAATTTTTTTCATCACCACTGCTCTCAAAGCTGTGAAGGAAAACATCGAGACTTCGTGAGGAAACTGACATGTCCTAGAACCCAAAAATTCTAAACAGGTGATATGACATCTACGTCATCTACCAACCCGCACTGGGCCCATTGCTGGGACACAGGCCTCCTCTCTGTGAGAAGGTTTTTTTTCATTAAGGATTGCTTTGTAAACAAACCGAAACTTTAAGGAAAGTAATTATTTAATTCCTGATATGCGTAGCCTATAAAACAGGTATTTTAATCTGTTGAATTTGTTTATCGACAATACGTAAAGTAAACTAGTTTTTGAAAAAAAAAACTACCTTAAGTAGAATGTGGTTTGTTTAGAACTTGAATTAACCTGATTAACATTTTTTTATTCATAATCATCATGTTTTACACCTACATAGTTAATAATAGCTATTCATACCCATCCGACAGGCTTATAGTTTCGAAAATGACACATGATTGGAATCTGATTTAATTGTCTTGCGGATAGCAAACAGCTGTTGGAAGAATAGCGGTTGTTAAAGTGACATTTTCGGGTTTTGGACTTGTGAACAGTGTTTAGAGGACTCCTACGATAACATTGATTGATGTTCGATACGGTACGGAAGCGTATCGAGTGGTTCTGAATGCTGGTAGGCCGTAGGTACGTCAGTGGTAACATTGACCTTAAGCTGGCCTAGCGTAGGCCTCCTCTTCGCAGCATCTACATCGTCCGAACCCATTGAAGTACTTAACTGGGTTTTGGAGATCAGATAGGCAGTCGCTCCATAAAACATACTGTCATTTAGCTCCATCCGGTTAGACTGGAAGTCGCGCGACCCCAATATAGTTAGGAAAAGGCTAAGCAGATGGAATCCACCTGTCGGCATCGGCAAGCGTCACGTGGGACGCCCCGCAGGTAGATGGACTGGTAGCTGATATCCTCATCTAGTCTGTCCCAGCCTGGGGCAGGCTGGATGGGGATGGCGGAGGACAGGGTATTGTGGCGCAGTCTGGGAGAGGCCTATGTCCAGCAGTGGACTGCGATAGGCTGAGTTGATTTGATGGAATCCTTGCCATCACGGGGGACGAGCCGGACGAGCATAGTTTATTAACTTACAACTTTAAAAAATATGTAGTAGGTTTATTTTTTGTGTTTTGCGGTTTGCTACGAATTGGGTAATTCCAATTACTTACCTACGTCAAGTATAAATGATGACCTAGCGCAGGACGATTAGACAAGCTTAAGAATACAAAAAAAAAACGGTTCAAGTATCACATTGGTGCTTTTTATATATGCGTTTTTTTTATCGTAAATAATAATTTAGGAATCCGTAAAAATCATACAAGGAAAGAATCAGTTTTTGTAATAACATTTGTGGAGATGCTCGTTCGTGAGTCGCGTAGATAGATTAATAATATTTTAGTGATACTTGATATTAATTTATTTAAAAATGAATAACAAATATATTATCATTATTTTTAACGTGTTTGTGTTAAATTTGTATTCTTCGAAGTGTGACTTTGATGTGGAGGAAGGTAAGTACTTACGTAGAAAAACTAGTGTTTTGTTTATGTTTCTTTGCCGAAAAAATTGAATAATATCTAGAATTCTAGATATTATATTTAAAAAAAAAATCCTCACAGGATCGCAGTGTTACGACGGGCGAGGCAAGAACGGTACCTGTGTCAACGCATGCCAGTGTCTGTCTATGATCGGAGATGTTAAGAACAGGGAGTATCCGCAGGTATGTAAGTCTTCACTGTTATGTTCGTATTCTTTCATGGTGTGCATAATATACTACAAAGCTCTGTCATGGTTAAGGGTCAATCCCCACTGAAAGAGCAGCGGCCGGCAGCGGCCATTATCCATAGTCATTTCAGCGCGGCGCCGCCGCGAGGCTGCACGAGCCTTCTAGCGACTAGTCAAAAGAAGAAAAGTCACTTGCTCTTACGGGCGCCGCTGCTCTTTTAGTGGGGATTGACCGATTGACCCTAAATGATAAACCAGTCAGTTTGGTAGGCTGCTCTGAACGTATTGAAGTATCGTTCCTCGTAAGAGGTTCTTTAACACAATAATATCATGTAAGTATATACAGGTTGTGGCGTAAATAGTGGTCCACCGTTAAGGATTAGTTAAACCAGATAATTTACTTTAACATAATTTATAATTTTAACCATTTTAATAGTACCTACATTTATTTTTACAAAAATCGCTCTCGAATTTGCATGATTATCTATGTTAAAAATTAGGGTTAAAATAGAGAAGAACTAACTTTTTCTTCAAAAGCTCTAAATTTACATAAAAAAACATAATTTTACACGATAGCTCTAGTATTCAGCAGTAGGTAATTAACAGAAATCAAAATGAGAAAAGAATGGTTTTTTGGAAGAAATGTCTTAAATAAAAAACAAAAAAACAATACATTTTCGGAACCCTTGGGTAAAAATGGTTAAAATTGTAAATGTTATAGTAAATTATCTGGTATATCGACTCCACGGTGGACCACTATTTACGACACACTCTGTATAATATCAAATACTTCTGTCACTTCCTGGAAGCCTATTCGTAGAGGTTCTTTGAACACAATGGATATAATTTATTAGGATGAACCGTCAGATCCTGGGTTTTTTATTATTTGGGTTGGAAACGCTCAGGTCATGGAGTAAGAGTGCGCGAAATTGTTCGGAGGCTGGTGGCCCCTTCCCGTGACCGCTAGGTTGGTTCATTCATATGTAACATTTTTCAGATCTGCTCATTCCAAGGGAATACGCCCATCGTATGCTGTACCGACTGCAAAAAAGTTAAACATATAAAGTGAGTAAGTACTTATTTCACAGTTTTACAATTTACAATACGCAGTAGTAGACATTAGGCCACGGACACGATGTCAGCGGCGGCGGCGCGGCGGCGCGGGGAGCGGCGCGGCGGCGCAGGTCTCAAAGCCAGCGGGCAGATTGCGCGGCGCTAGAGCGGCGTCGCGTTGTGTTATGAGAAAGAGAAAGAAAGAGAATAACACTACGTCAAAGCAGACGCGCGGGCACCGCTAGATCTATGCATTGAAATGCGCCGCTTGCTCCCCGCGCCGCCGCCGCTGACGTGGCCTAACTCACGAAGCAAATGGCTATATTTTATTCAATTTCGAGCGGCCATTGTTGTTTACATACCGCGGCCGGACCTTAATTAGTTTGCGTCTTCCTTTTCAGCAAAGCCATCGTCGACAAAACTGGAGGAATACATTTCAGGACAGGCAGAAAAGCTTATGATGGTACGTTTTCAACAGTTTGATCATCGTCTGCCTAGCCTTTTCCCAACCATTATATTGGGATCAGCTTTCAGTCTAGCCGGATGCAGCTGAGCACCAGTATGTTACATGGAGCGACTGCCTACATGACCTCCACAACCCAGTTACTGAGTAATACGATACCCCTTGGTAAGACTGGTTGTCAGACTTTCGGGCTTCTGACGACCCGTAACGACTGTCAAAGATCCACGAATGACAGCCGGGACCAACGGCTTAACATTTGATATTAAGTACAATACTTCGTAGTGTTTCGTCGTTCCGGTGGTGGCGCACTAGCATCACAAGTTACTGCGTTTTCTGACCCCGGGGTCATGGGTTCAATCCCCAGGTCTAGTAAAATGTAATTGGGTTACCCTAAGTATTAGAAGTTTCTCACTAGCATCCTAAGGCCGTCCGCGGCGTTAAGCGGGTGCACGGAGCGGGCGCCCGCGCGGCGTGCTGTTTTCTATTAGGTATCATCCTTAGAGCAGTGCTGCGTAAGCACGCCGCGCGGGCGCCCGCTCCGTGCACCCGCTTCGCAGCGGACGGCCTAAAGGTACGTAGGATTGGTGTCCATGCTTAATAGCAGAAGCAGAAGCTTCCAAAGCTTTGTCTCTTTGTTTGCGTTTTTCTACTTTCCTGTCTTCCTTGGCTTTTTCGTCATGAAGACGCCTCTTCTTCCTTAGCAACCATATTTCCTTCTTGCGTTTCTTCTGTCCAGCCTTCATGCTCTTGTAAAGGTTCCTGTGCTTCTTGCGAATAAGCTTCTCTCTCAGCCTGAATGATTGCTTGTCTTCTATGATCTCCTTTTGATAGGGATTAGGCCGGTTTTAAGCGTCAAGTTATAGGAGGCGTCCTATAACGTCTATCTACCCCTCTGCCTATAGGCCTTCGCGATAAACCTACGGGCGGGATGTTAAGTTACCTTTGTTTGTCATATTGTATGGCTTACCACTGCCTTTATACGTGGTTTTACACATTTTAAAACTTTTCACCTCTCGATTTCCTTTCTTCAAAGACACGTCTTACCCACAGTATGTCTGGAGCACCTCGCCAACCTGCCTTACGAAGGCTGTCCGACCTCCGGGCTGGTGAAGCACTGGCACCAAGAGGAGCAATGCTACAAGTACTCACACGGGGGTCCTCGCGTGTCGTATGGAGTTCACGCTGCTCACATCGGGTACGACGCGCGGAGGGGGCAGTTCCCACATATGGTAAGTCGACAATGATGACGAACTGTCTATTCTTATTCTAATTCTACGTTAAAAAGCATAAAAATACTTCTACAGCCTGTATCAGAAGGGAGTATAGTGGCAACGGCCCCGACTTACAAGTTGTAGGTCGTGGTTTCGAAACCAGACAGGCGCTTTACTTTGTGTAAATTATTTTATCACCACTGCTCTCAAAACGGTGAAGAAAAACATCGTGAGGAAACCGGCATATCCTAGAACCAAAAACTCGAAGACATGTGACATCCAATAACCCACAATGGGCCTGCGTGGTGGATAACACACGCACGTAGATACGTATAGTATGCATAGGTACCACCTACACGCGTCACATTGCAGTATAAAATCGGGTTTTTGTTTATTAAGTTGTTTTTTTAATTAGTTGTTCATTTTATTGTGCATGCTGTGGTCTCCTGTAATTGAAAGAGTACACCTACCAATTATACTTTGTCGTCCATTAACTATGTAATGTTTAGTGTATATATTTTGTTGGCGATCCTAAAATAAATAAAATAAAACATTTACATATTTACATCTGTCATCTCACACATCAGATCCAGTTGAAAACTAGCGTCAGGCACTAGCTGTCGGGCATTTTTGCTGAAATTAGTTATAAAGGTTGTCCTTGTTTTCATTTCTTCACGATTCCGTTTCTTAAAATATTTCTATAAATTTCCAGGCACTCCTAGGCTACGGAGGTGGCATGGACACGGCTCACTGGCTGTGTGGCGGCTCCCTCATCAGTGACAAGTTTATTCTGACAGCTGGACACTGCATCTCCAGTGCTCTGCTGTAAGTTATTTTATTACGCGTTTTGTTCATTTACATCAAATACTAGACTTCGTCCGTAGCGACCCCGCAAGATCGCGGGGTCGCTCCCGGCGCCCATGGGTACGACATTGCTACTGCCTCTGATATCTCCCGATTGAGTCGATTGCCGCGCCGTCCCATCGGAATATGAGAACGAGGGAAGAGCGAGTGCACCTGTGTCTGCGCACACACTTGTGCACTATAATATTTCCTGCGTCGATGGTTATAGTCCCCACTGAGATTGGCCGCCATGGCTGAAAAACCCAAGAATGGTGCTTACAAAACACATCTTAATATATCAATCAACGTATTTCCAGAGGTAAAGTCCGTTTCGTGGCGATGGGTATCTTGAAGAGGACGGACCCGCCGGAGCGCTGGCATCGGTACCACGTGTCACGTATAGTTCCGCATCCGGAGTACCACGCGCCCTCGAAGTACCACGACATCGCACTGCTTGAGACTAACACTAGGTAAGATGGTTTGATTCCTAACTTCTGCTGAAAAACCAAGGCAAAGGTTTATCTCTCGATCCGCACTTTCCGTGTGGTGTCTCACTAAGGGGAATCGTGTAATAACAGCCCGATTCAAACTTTATGGTGTCTTGGAACATGGGGCAAGACGCTGCGCAGTAACAAATTCACCTGTCAGGGGGGGTGAGGTACTATACCGCAAGTAGTGCACTTCAGAACCGCCAAAAAGTTTGAATCGGACTGCACCCAGTAAATGGGTTGTGGAGGTTAGATAAGCAGTCGCTCCATGTAAAATACTGATGTACAGCTGCATCCGATTAGACTGGAAACCGACCCCGCAACGTAGTTGTGAAAAGACTAGCCCGAAGATGATTTTTGTAGGCCGTATATTATATATTTCGCAGCCAACTGGTTAAATTAGCCGTTTAGTTAACCGCCTAGCCTTTTAACTAAACGGCAGCCGTTCAACTAACGGCCTGAATTATATTCAATTATATTTTAGGATTAAACAATCAAACTAAGCCAGGGCACCCCGACCAAATGGGTTAGGTTAGGCGTAATTATTATTTGTGGGTTAGGTTAGAACTGTGATCAACCGCGTGCGAGCCGAGGGAGCGAAGCGAGGCGAACACAACTTTCAGAGGACAGGCGGTTAACTAAACGGCTAATTACCAGTTAACCGGCGGTTAACCAGTTGGCTGCGACATATACATACATAAATTGTCAGAATGAATACTTACAATTACTCTGTCTGTTATTTCAGGGTGACATTTAACCTGCATGTGTTCCCAGCTTGCCTGAACATAGACGATCAGTTCCTCGGAGTGGTGACTGCCACGGGATGGGGGGCGTTGGGACATAATATGCAGTTAGCTGATACGCTTCAAGCTGTAAGTATCAAATGTCATAATAATATTGTAGTAGTATCTTACATGCGAACTACGCGTCATACTGACGTCACGCAAAATCCTGCATCTCGCAAGCAGAGTTTACCGCGCAACTAGATACAACGGCCCGTCATAAATCATGGGGCAGTTGCCCGCCAGACACAACACCCGTCTGGTCGGAGGATTCTCCCTTTTCTATGGAGCTTGAGTGAACTTTACACCCTGTTCCTCATACCTCTAGATAGTATGTTGCTTTGAGTAAGACGGGCCCGTTTATCTAGTGATTGCAGGCGCGACTGCTAAGCGAGAGTTGTGTTGTGCTTAGTTGTGCAATCGCGGCATATCTATAGGTTCGGCCAGTGTCACTCGGTCACTATTAGTAGATTCGCAGAACTTCCAGGCCGGAGTGTGGAGTTGTAGCCATTGACTTGAACTTATTACCTTAACAAACTGGCTAAATGTGGGTGTACTGGCCGGTCTGCCCCTGTAGGAGGTGATGTTACGGCTTCAAAAAAAACAGTGGCACTCCGGGAGAGCCGACAGAAGTGAAAACAAAACACAAACAGAATACTTTGCCATCACTCACTGGCATATCGGATATAAATTAAAACCGAGTACATCCCGCGGACAGCCGAACACACCCGAAGCGGTGTCGGTTACGGTAACATTGGCGCGAATTCAAAAGTTTTTTCCCATCTCAAAAAATGCCCAACGCGACTAAAGAAATTTTCACTCCAAACTATACTCGTAGAATGTCAATTTTAAACGCAATCCTCGCTTCGGCGTGCGAGTTTTTTTGAGTTAGAACTCCCACTCACTTTTTGTCGCTATGACAAGCATATTTGACTTTGCCTTATACGGAAGGCCTAAGGAGTGTCTACCCGTATACATTTGAGCCATCTAGTCTTGTTATAATCGGCTTATATTCTAAAGGTTCTAAGTACATTTCCAGGTATCTCTCCAGTCATTCTACGAGGAAGCGTGCGCAGTACACTACCCGCCTCACAGACACCTGCTGACCGGCTTCAATGGCACCATTCAGATGTGCTACGGAGATGAGATGGGCGCCAAGGATACTTGTGAGGTGGGTTCATTTGGGCCTAGCAGGTTCCTTAAATCTGGTGTGTAATTGAACATTAACCCTGCTTGTACCTTGTTTTACCACTGCAGGACAAAGGCCACTTATTGTACTTATTACTTAAACTTATATTACAAAATGAGATGATTGTTATTATTATTTGTCATGATAACTTTGTTTCAAGGCTGGCTTAAAGGGTTGGGCCCTTTAAGCCAGGAACTTTATTCCTACGAACATAAAGTTGGTTATACAAAAACTGATTTTAGAACCAAATCTTGTCTACTTGTCAATTTTGTGTTAAGAACTTCTTCAATTGGAATACAGCTCAAAATAAGTACAATAACTGACTCGTATGTTCAAGTTAAGCTTAAACTAAAGGCGGAAAATTATAAATCTGTTTTGCATTATGTAGATACTGTAAAGATATGAAGTGTTGACTGTTGGCCATGTTCTTAACACAAAAGGAGGATCTTTTCAATCAATCTCCTACAGCTCCGCTAATTCTTGCTTCTCCCACAGGGCGACAGCGGCGGCCCCCTCCAAGCGAAGCCGTACCTCTCCAAATGCCTGCACACAGTCATAGGGGTGACCTCCTATGGCCGCAACTGTGGCTACTCTGGTCAGCCTGGGATATACACGCGCGTGAAGTTTTACGTGCCTTGGATCGAGAGTGTAGTCTGGCCTTGAAGGAGACGCCAAGATTTTTGCGGAATATTTTGCTTTGAAGTGGTGAAGTTTGATATTGAAACCTGTAGACCGCAGGTTCTCAACCACACTTTGCCCACCTTTGAGATTTTTTTTTTCTAGAGCTCCCCAATTACTTACCATCTGTCGCGAATCTGAAACAGCTATTGCAACGATTGTATTTAAACGTGTAATATTATATAGTCGTAAGATAGGATATAACTTTCTCTGGGTCTTCTACTGGCCCCGTCGAAAGTCTCAAATGCCCACGAGGAGGCGTTATCGAACACGTTGAGGACCTATGCTGTAGACAAATAGACCGTACCATATTGTGTTAAGGCGGTACCCCGACCAAAACCGCGTTTTTCTTCGTTATTCAGAGGCTATTAACTCAATAATTATGAGAAATAAACTACATCTGAAAGCACATTATTAATGTTCGATATCCTATCATTACATTGCACGTTATTATTTGTTTTTATATGTTACATGTTTAAAATCTCCTTTTAAAAGTGACTAAAATTATTGAATGCATTCATCATTCATCTTTTGCTAAAGTTGACGTTCTATTAATTTGAGGATTTCACCAATGGATAGATAATTTAAAAATCTAAATAATCCACGTTTTAATTTATTTAAAAAGATCGCTATTCTTTTTTTATTAAAATAATTCCAAAAATTGTGCGAGTTCTATGATAAAGGGGCGTGCGCAGGGTGCGGGCGGCGTACGCTGCATCCTTTTCGTACGAGGAAGTCGTGTCGCTCTCTGTCTCTGTCGCAAGGAGGGAACGAATGCTCAAGGTTAATTGGTCTGGGTACTGCCTTAAGCTAGTCGTCAAACTACAGACCAGTCAGTCTACCAACCAACTCTGCAGAGTTCTCTATAAAGAGAGAGGTGGAAGGATAGTATAGGCCTTTGCCCAGCAGTAATAAAGAACGAGCTTATAAAAAGTAAGATAAATATTGTAATACTAGTCAGTCCGAGACTTCGTCCGCGAGAAAATTCTTGTTTTATCATAAACTAGCTGACCCGGCGGACTTCGTACCGCCATCTATCGAAATCAGACAACCCGTTCTCAAGATATCATCAAAAAAGCCGTTCCATATAAAATGTATGAGAAAATGAATTATCTTTTTTTTTTTCGTGGATTTTTCCCATGTTTTATAATAGTTATTCTGCTATTCGGGGCGGAGACAAATCCAACAAATCAAACATTATAAAAATCGGTTGTCATTCTTGGGTTATAAATGGTGTAACTAACCCGACTTTGTTTTATTTATATAGAAGATATCCTGTCCAGACACTCGGCAATTGAGTGTAGCTTTCTATTATAAGAAGATTGTATGAGACTTTTCCGAATATTCCCCATCAGTAAACATCTTGTCGTCCACACTGTTGACGATCAGAAAAAAGTTTCATCTACAGTGTTGCGAACGGAACTTTTTTTCCCGATCAGCATAGCTATTCACAACGATCCGACAGGCTATCGTATCGAAAATGACACATTTCGATAACCTGATTTACCTTAAGAATAAGAATAGCGGTCTTCTATTTCATTGAAACTGACAAAATTTTCGTGTTTTTGACTTGTGAACAGCGTTTAGAGGACTCCTACGATACCATTGATTGATGTTCGATACGGTACGGAAGCGTATCGAGTGGTTGTGAATAGTTATGCAGTACTTAGGTGCTCCCAATATGTATAACCTTTTACAAACAATTTTACCTCATTATCATAATTAGTTTAGAAAATGTCTACGTTTTCCACACCTCCTATCCTGTTTAGCTATGTGTTAGCGCAGCCCCTACCGGCCTATGCATTGTCCATTGCTGTAGGTACGTCCCTGCAGGATGCACGATGCAAAACGATAGTGCATTGGCTTGCAAATCGTGAAAACGGTTTTGTGAGGCATAGTTTTAAAAGTAAGTGAACCTGTCATTACTGTGATGCTTGTATAATTTTAGTACCTAGGTATGTAAATAAATGAGTAAAAAAAAATACAAATTACTCCATTGTTTTATTTATTTTTATACACAGAACTTGTGACGTCAGTGTTATTGTTAATTCCTTTTACTATGAGTAGCTAGTAATAATCATAAATATCAACCTTATTCATTGAAATCCAGAAATTGACCAAATGAGACAAACAGGATTACTTTTTCAGGCTGAGTGACTACCTATATCCTCGCACACGTTTGCCCGCCTCCCTGTCGACACACCCCACGGTGTCAGTGTAGTTGAAAGGACGCAGTGATGTCATTGTTTTCACAATGACAATAGTTGTGTACACTTGGTGTACTGTTGACGTTTCGAGCACTTTCTCTTATGTACACTTGGTGGAAATATGAAGGAATAATATGTATTCTTCAATTTTAGAAATTGCATCGGGTGATGCAAAACAAATAGGGATGTTCTTCTCTGCATCACCCGCAGGTTGACTGGTGGAGAATGCCTACAGTTCTTTGCCAGTTATTTTAGCTCTGAATTGCATCACTGTCAAAGTCACAGTCATCTTTATCACACTAATAATATTATAAAGTTAAACCCTTTGATCAACAATAGCACTAGATTAAGGATTAGGAACAAAAACACATCGCTCAAGTGGCCGCGATTGCATATAATATGATTATAAACCTTAACACTCAAACATAAAGTTTATTATAGTTTGCAATATATTTACTACTTTGATTGAAAAGTAAACGTATTTTTAAAATAAGAACTAAAATAAGACCACACATTTATATGTGGTCTTATTTTTCCGGCCGTTTTTGATGTCATCATCGGAAATCTAGTACTATTGTTGATCGAAGGTTAAACCGTACTAAAGGCAATATAACCGGTCAACCTCAGCGAGTACACTTTGTATCCTTCAACCTTGACATTGGCAGAATCAACGATAAAACGAGGGAGACATTACTATAAAATTGGAATATTATAAAGGCGAAAGTTTGTGAGTGTTTGTATGCTTGTTACTTCTTCACGCACAAACGGCTGAACGGATTTGGATGAAATTTGGCACTCAGATAGTTTATAACCAGGATTAACACATAGGATGGTTTTATCCCGATATTCTCACGGGATCGACACTTATGCGAGTGAAACCGTGGAGTGCAGCTAGTTCAGGTTATAATACCGAATACGGTTGCTGTTGGGTTGTTGTTACTGACTAGTCTGTCAAAACCACATTGATCTTTATTCACGTTACAATTAGGTTGTAGTTGGATTGCTGCTGTGAGAGGCAAAATAACTGTGACAGGACTGTACCTACCTATAGCATTAGGTCCGCCTCTGTATATGCTTGAAGTATTAAATATATGTACAGACGCCAGCACATCGTCCTACCCGAAACTGTCCAATTTTCCCAATCAACTTTGAACCTTACGCTTTAGCGATAAAGTTGAAAATCTATTAACCTTTTGACCGCTTGTGTCACATTTATGCGACACATTTTCCGTGCCCCTACCGCTCGTGTCGTATTTCTGCGACAGAGAACATGCATAATTTTTTCGTTATATTTTCTTCCTAGTAACTGCGTGGTGACTAAAACCATTATTAAATAGAGATAAAAACATTTTGACTATTTTTTTATTGATACAACGATTTCTCCTCCTTATTTATTGTAGGTAGATATTATTTTATCTTAATTTTATCGATTTGTAGCCGCGCGCTTAAAAGTTTAAAAACATTTGACAGATTGTAGTACCTAGCTTGATGTGCTGGCGTCAGCATCGGTAATTCTACAGCATGTATCTTTTTAGTCGTCATCATCTACCTTCTTTTTGCTTGTCCTTTGGGAGTAATGTTAGACTGTTTCGCTACTATAATATCCTCACCGTCTTTTCTGCCATCGATTTGAGCCTTTCTGATGCCATCCTCCCCTTAGGCAATAGGGAATGTTTAGTATGAGTTTCTTCAGTCAGATTGATCTTTCATCAGTTCAATTGCCGTATTTTTAAAAACGTTTGCATTCTAATCTCAATCTCTAACTGTCAAAAATATCAAATTTTTCAGTATTTTTGACCTTTTTTGACAAAGATTGTCGCTGAGATGAGATTGCGACTCAAATTCGAATTTAAATAAGTTTTTTATGTACGAGAATTTATTGGCCTTCGAAATCTTAGAAAAAATAATAAATCTTCTGTCTCACTCTCACTGCACAATATCACCATTAAGAAGGATGCCACTGTTTCATATGTTTATCATAATCATTTTTTATTTGGAACCCCGCGCTGCAGTCCGTGCAATTATATTTAAAACCTGTTAAAGTTCCATGAATCTTCATGTGTTTACTAAGAGTCTTTCTATGCATATAAGCATTCTTACATATGGAACAAATGAACTTTTTTTCTCCTGTATGTACGGTCAAGTGCTGTTTTAATCTCGACTCTACAGCAAAGCACTTGGAGCACACATCGCATTTGTGTTTCTCCGTGTGAAATCTTGTTAGATGTTCGGTTACCGCTCTTCGGGTTGAGAAAGTATTTTTACAGACGTGGCAAGAGAAAGTCTTTGCAATTCCATGGACTTTCTTCAAATGCAGTAATTTGGCGTAGTGTTCTCTAAACGTTTGGGGACACTTAGGACATTTTTTAATATTAGCACGTTTTCTTCCCTTATGCACTATATCTGTGTGGTATTTTAACTGACTTTTTTTCAAGAAACTTATGTCGCATAGTGTACAAGTGAAAGTGTTTGATAAATGAGTCTCTTTATGTTTCATGAGCAGATGCTGGTATAAAAACGCTTTTCCACAGTTTTCACACACTACTTTGCCAACATGACTGTTCATATGACTGTTTAATAAGTTAAAATTATGAAAATTCTCGTTACAAATGTGACAAACAAACTTATTACTTATAAGCTCCAAGTTATATTCTGTCATGCCATTGCTAGATAAAAAGAAATGTTTATCATGCTTGTTTTTAAGATGTTCTCTAATCTTGTTGAGATTGGGATAATTTTCGTCGCATAGCCGACATTTTAGTTTCGAAATATCTACTTGTAAGCATCTTTTGCCTTTGGTCACATACTGTTCGTAAATGACTTCTTTATTATCGATTTTGTGGGTTGAAGTATGTTCTAATAAGGTTGCCGGCTCTGAATGGTGCTCCGTGCAGAAGAAACATTTGAAGCTTGATCCCTTAAATATAAAAGGTCTCACAGTCGTACATGCAAGAAACGTAGATGCATTTTTTCTTTCTGGAACCGTTAACTGCCATATACTTGTATCGAGCACCACCGGGTCGTCGCCTGCGAAATGAAATGAGTAATTTTAGAGCTTGTAAAATCAAATATTTCTAACTTTAAGGAATCTATAGATGCCTCTAATACCTATTTAATTATTTGAATACTTACTAATGGCATAACGGATTCTTATAAACTTTAAGGGACTGTATTTTTTTGCGTGATTCAGCTTCTCTTCAATAAATGAAACAATAACGAAATACTTGTACTCATTTTATACTGAATAAAAAATATAACTAAGCTTAGTTCTATAAGAGATCCATTAAATCAGTCAAACTTCTGTCAATTAGAACACTGTTTTTCATAGTTTACCTAAACTATCATGAACAAATTGAAAAGTATGTCTCAATGGCCGTTAGTGGCGCACAATGGGGACTACATGGCCCAATTGGGCGCCAATATAAAATATTATGAAAATAAATTAACGGTAGTGAAACAATGTCCTTTATACGTTAATTAAATTAATGACCAGAATAATCGAAAAGGGTCCTTGGGTGCCATTCCTTTATATGCCTATTATAGTCGTTCCTATTGGGAAACCCGTTCCCACAAACTGAGCAATTGAATTTAATGTATTGTTCTCCCTGAACATGCGTTCTCATATGCAGTTTTAAACTCTTCTGATGTCTGTAAGCTTTCTGACAAAGAGAACAAATGAAATTCCTTTCTCCGGTGTGAGAGACCATATGTTTCTTTAAAGAAGTAATACAGCTAAAACTCTTTTTGCAAACTTCACACTGCGTTTTCTCGGTATGCAACTTATTTGTGTGCATTGTTAGTGTTCTGCGGCTTGGGAACACTGAATGACATACTTCACATTCAAATGTAAAGGTAATCCCATGTGCTTCCTTCAAATGCTTCAACTTCCGAAAGTGTTCAGTAAATCTTTCGGGACAATGTGGACATCTTAACATTCTCATCTTCGTCGTCCCTTCATGAGCCTTTTCTATATGATATTTTAAGTTAGAATTTGTTGTGTATACTTTGTTACATTTGTTGCAAGGATACCCTCCCGGTAGGTGGATTTCTTTATGCTGTATCAACCTCTGATGAGTCATAAAGCCTGCCCCACAAGTTTCACAAACCGCGTTACTAAAATGTACATTCATATGCCTGTTTAGGAGTATAAAAGTCTGGAAGATCTTGTTGCACATGTGGCAGGCAAATTGGCCATTTTTGGAAGACAGATCGTAAGCGACCAATCCGTTTCCTGATTCAGTGAAAGACTTTTTATGATCTACAGTCAAATGCTTTCGAGTTTCGTCGAGGTCTTTGTAACTTTGACCACAAATTCTGCATTTTAACTCTGAAATGTCTACTTTAACTGTCCGTTTCCCTTTCGGGAGGTACTCTTTGAGGATGGTAGCATTATCTGGCGTCTCATGTGTCAGAGTGTGTTGTAGGAGTGTTTTTATCTCTGAATACTGTTCTCTGCAGAAGAAGCATTTGAAATAGTATCTGCAGTAAACGAAAGGTGTTGCTGTGGTGTTTTCTAGAAGCATCGAAGCGTTCTGTCGTTCAGAAAGCGTCAGTTCCCAAATACTGGTCAGTGCTCCTTGTCGTCGCTTCGCTTGAGTTCCTGGGGAGATAAAATGTTCATGTTTATTTTTCTTTATGTTCGTTTCTTTGTTTGTTCACCAAGAGAGTATGTGTTACACAAACGAGGTAATTGTGCAAATAAAAACAAATCCTTTAGTAACAAAATGTGGTAAATTTTTTATCATTTTTAAACTGAATAGGTACCTGCCTAGCTGGTGTTTTATGGCGAAGTGTTGTGTCACTGAGATTTACAAAGTCGGAGCATACAAGCTTAGATGTATATCAATACAAAAATGAAAGTATTTAGACATAAAATACTGTTTTATTGACATTCTCACACACATAAGTTTGCTGAAGATATGTAGATACATTTTGAATTCATTTGAGCACCTATTATTAATTCTTGTCATTAGTATGGCTGCTCACTAATGGGCACACACACATAATAGTGTTCCTCTTCCTATAACCTTGTTGTCAGTTTTTTAAGCGTATTATTGGTTTTGCTTTGTATTAATTGCCTCAAAATGGTAACTTTACCTCATCATCTATACAAATAAATAAAGTTGGAGTGTCTGTTTGTAATATTAAAATAACCGCTTTTACTAAATGCATGTGGATGTATACACGGCACATATACCAAAATAACATTTTTTGCAATTTTTGTCTGTCTGTTTGTTCCGGCTAATCTCTGAAACGGCTGGACCGATTTTGACGGGACTTTCACTGGCAAATAGCTGAAGTAGTAAGGAGTAACTTAGGCTACTTTTACATTCGAAAAAAAAAAGGATTTTACGCGGACGAAGTCGCGGGCAGCAGCTAGTGATTAATAAAGATGGCTAATCAATAAACTACCTAGTATTTAAAATTCAAGTTTAGCAGCACTTTATAATGTTACTAGTTCCTGCCCGCGACTTTGTCCGCGTGAAATTTATTGCTCCCCGAACCACCCCGTCGCATCGCATGGCCTACCCGCGCTATTAGGTACTTCACTTTCGCTTAGTGTTCTTTGTGACTTTTTTTGTTTTTTCTCGGCACTTATGGGTCCTAGCGTGATGTTACGTAGCCTATAGGTTTCCTCAAGAGTTGGGCTATTAAATGCAACAATATTTTTTCAGTTCCAGAGATTAGTGCGTTCAAATAAATAAACAAACTCTTCAGCTTTATTATAAGTATATTTTGTTTATATGAGTAAAATATAATGACTAGAAATCTTAAAGTGAAACAGTAACGTATCATTTAAAAAAATATACGGTTCGACATGAGAACGTCCTACATTGTTTCGTCAGTTAAAAAGCTAAACATTTTTTGGTAGGTATTGAAAAATACTTTCTTTTGACATCGTTTACAAAATGGCGAAACTTAATTGCATCTTTTGAAGTTTGTTGGTAAATAAGTTGCCATTAAATACTATCGTTGCCTATTCCTCTCATTTCCATTTGTTTAAGGCTTTCTGATTCGTGTCAAAAGCTCATCTAGGACCCATATTTAATTTAAAACCATGATCAATTATAAGTCTGCATATAAAACTAGATTTAAGTACCTCCCCTCCTACAAATATCTAAGTATGGAATCATTAACTTTAAGAACCAGTATCTGATGGACAAATCCACACAAAAGTTAGTTAACAGGCTCTAAGCTGTGAAGCTTAAGGTACAATTTCGAAAGTGATCGTAACCGCATTGGCACAGCCGCCAAATCGCAATGACAGGCTGCAGCAACACCACTGGTTCCTATGTCTGTCATAGCGATGCTTTGTCACTGCGGTTTGTGGTTGTAAATTTTTAAATACAATATAAAAATACGGTACATAATTGAATATTTGTGGATCAGCTACAGATGTGACGAGTATATAGGTAATTTTTGTACTTTATATTAAAAGTGACTGCAACAGTGCACGTCTTTATTTTGAATGTCTTGTCTGCGCTTTCCGATATTCTCTCACCTTCATTTCAATTCATAAGTTCACTTCCAAAATTCTTAACTATAGTCTTAAACTGCCACTGTGGATGCCACTGCTTCATATGCTTATTATAATCATTCCTATTATGGAATCCGCTTCCACATTCCGAACACGTGAACTTCCAGACAGGACCATGCACCCTCATATGCTGTCGTAAAGTCCTTTCATGCATGTACGCCTTCTGGCAAATCGCGCAGAAGAAGTTTCTCTCGCCCGTGTGTCCTCTCATATGCATCTTAAGCAAAGATTTCGTTCCGAAGCACTTTCCACAGACTTTGCATTGAATTTTTTGCGTGTGCAACTTCGTTGTGTGTTCTGTCAAAGCTCTACGCGTTGGCAAGACTGCCTTACAAGCGCTGCATTCAAAAGTGAAAGAGATTCCGTGAACTTCTTTTAAGTGAGTCATCTTTCTGTAGTGTTCTGCAAATCTTTCTAAACAATGTGGACATTTTAATGGTTTTATCTTCTTCGCGTTCGTTACTTCGTGTTTCTTGAAAAAATGGTAACGTAATTTTAGTTTGGTAGGAAATACTTCCTGACATTTATCGCATTTGTGAACTCCTGTTTGATGTACTATTCGGTGGTTTATCAAACGTTGGTGCGACATGAATCCTAGGCCACAGGTCTCACAGACTACACTGAAATGCACGTTCATATGTCTGTTGAGAAGGAAGAAAGAGTTGAATGTTTTTGAACACTTATGGCAAGTCAGCTGACCGTTATTCGTATTTAAATCATACGCCATCAATCCATTCCCTGCTGAATTGAACTCTTTCTTATGTGCTAGCGTTAAATGCTTTCGAATATCATCAAGATCGGAATACTTTTGTTCGCAAAGCCTACATTTGAGCCCTGATATATCTACTTTGATGACTCTCTTCCCTTTTCTTAGATACTGCTTTAGCAAACAGCATCTTTCTGGAGTTACGTGGAATGCGGTGTGTTGTAAGACGGAATGTATTTCTGGGAAGACTTCATTGCAGTAGAAGCATTTAAAATTCGCTTGTTGGTAAAAGAAAGGCTTGATGGTGGTATATTCTAAGAACGTAGCTGCGTTTTGTCTCTCTGATATGGTCATTTGCCAGATACTCGTCCTTGGTCCCGTACGTTGTCTTGCCGTCAGTCCTGAGGAAAATAAAATAATGGCCTTTTTAAAATGGCTTCTGCTAACTAGCTACAATATCAACATTATTTGAAATACGAACCTAATAAATAGCTTGATTTGCTAAAGACATTGTAGACTCTAAGGTTAGGAATCTCCGTCGGGATTAAATAAACAATCAGTTCGTAGAAAAGCAGAGTTTATTCTATATTTCATATGTATAAACATAACGAGTATAATACTAATTATTACAATGGAATGTGGCATTGCAAAGAATATATTTGAAGTAAACATCAACAGCAAAGTTCTCGCAAGGAGAATATTCTCGGGAATTTACCATCACTACGTAAGGATAAGTCTAAGTGCGATTAGAGCTATCTAGCTGTGGTTTTCTATAGGCTGATGATGAAGCAATGAAATGTGTTTTTTTTTTACATTACGTAAGCTTCTTAGCATATAATTTTTTTTACTGGGCCCATAAATATTCCTAGGGGTACCCCAGATATATTTGCTCTTTTTTTTCGTTGATTACTATAAAATATAAAAATCTTTCACAATACTTTAATGCACGCTATTAACATGAGCGACAAGATTATTATGATCCCCACAGTTAAGGCCGCAAATAGCACACAATCCAACCTCATGGGACCTGCAATGGTCTCGAAGGTTCTTTCTTCTCGCATAAGCCTTCCCACAAACCTCACATTTGAAATTCTTCTCCCCCGTATGTATAACCATATGCCTCGAAAGGCAGTACTTGGAGAAAAATCTCGAATTACACATTGGACACTCATGATTCCTCTCTTGGAGGTGAACAGACCTTATGTGGACGAGAAGATGGTATTTCAAGTCGTATTCCCGTCCACAAGTGTCGCACCTAAACAATCCAGTAGATTGGTTATGTGCTACACGTAAGTGTTTGGTCCGTTGATAATTTGAGTTGAATCTTTCGGGACAAATTGGGCATCTCCGCGGGGATTGCTTCAGGTGCACTCCTTTGTAGTGTAGTGACCTTTTTGTTGAGCTCGTAAACACTTTATCGCATTTACTACAAGGAAAGCTGCCTGATTCGTGAATCTTTAAATGTCTTTTTAGTAACTGCAGTGATATGAATACAGAACCGCATATTTCGCAGCTGTAATTGTTGTAATGTTTACTCATATGAATAATTAGGAGCCGTAGTTTAAGATACTTTTCCCCACACACTTGACATTCGAAACTCTCGCTTCCTAGCTTGTAAGGTATAATATTATCTTGCAAATTTGGCTGTATTTTCTTGCCATGCTCCTGTAAATGCGTTTTTAAGTTCTGCAGATCAGGTAGTGATTGCAAACAGATCTTGCACTGAAGATAAGTGACGTCTACTTTTAGATTTTTGTCTCTAACTCGGTTATTTAATGCTCGTTTCATTTCTTTGATTGTATGTTCGTTTATGGTATGGTCTTTCAATATATTAGCGTCTAGGAAAGGCTTGGAGCAGATGACGCATTTGTATTTATTACCCGCATGTATAAATGGATAGACATAAGAGTTTTCAAAGATGATTAAGGCATTCTGTTTCCAAATCTCGTAGTCAACGTTTTCGCTTCGTTGTCTTGTTGGTGCACGGATAAATCCTTGTACAGTTTTCACATTAAATGTTACCGAATTTTCTTGCTCATTATGGTTTTTCCAATCAACATTATTTATAGATACTGGTTCTTTCAACAAAGATATGTTTTCTAACTTGACGTTGCTCTTCTTAACCTCTTTCGTTTTGCCAATTTTCTTTTTTCGTTTAGTCTTAAAGTTGTGATCTTGAGTTTCGTATTCTAGAGTTTGTAAAGAAATTGGATATTTGAGGACTGTAAGTTTAATTTCTGTTCCATCTTCGTCTTTCAGAGTGATCGTAGAATTTGATTTCTGGATGATACCTTAAAGAAAAAAATGAATTGTTGTCACTTTCACTTAAAGGGAGAGATTTCTTTACGACAATCATTTTTGAATGTAGCTAAGGTAAAGCCTAAGTTTTATTTGATTAAGAAAGAAGATAGTTAACTAACTTACAGAAACGATTAGAAGATGCTTCGTTAGTAGGTATTATAAAGCACAGAAGGAAATAGAAAATCATGAAAAGTAGGTAAGTTTTTGTGGTTATGTAAATGAAGAAGAATTAATGTAAAAGTTTACTGCTCATCATCATCTGCCTAGCCTTTTCCTAACTATGTTGGAGTCGGCTTTCAGTCTAACCGTATGCAGCTGATTACCAGTACTTTACATGGAGCGACTGCCTATCTGACCTCCACAACCCAGTTACTGGGTAATACGATACCCCTTGGTAAGACTGGTTGTCAGACTTTCGGGCTTCTGACGACCCGTAACGACTGTCAAAAATCCACGAATGACAGCCGAGACCAACGGCTTAACGTGCTTTCCGAAGCACGGAGGGGTCTTGGTATGTACCTAGAGATGGTCCCCATCCATGGACCAACCACGACAAGCGTAGCTTAACCTGATCGATCGACCCGTGCGGCTGTTATTACTTAGCCACAAGCCCCTTTTTAAAGGTTACTGCTAAGTCAGTTCCAAGCCAACGCGTGTTGTCATTTGTTTTTCCCTCACACTATTTTTAACGGGTTAAAAGAAAATAATAAAATAATCAATGATTTTAATGTGTGTATTCAATATACTAGGCAGTCTATTTCACATTTCTTGCTGAATCTAAATAATATACATATGTTTCTTCGTAAAAATAATTTACATAGTAATTCGTGCAAATTGGAAATAAATTCAACTATTTTTCTTGTTCATAGAACTGTCAAAGTTTAGTCTTTATTTCTTGATGATCGTGGATTCGTTTAACAAACTATGTAGGCACTGTAACATAGCTACCATTATGCGAAAACTTAGGCTTAAAAATATCCTTAAAATTATATCTAGCGCACTGTATGAGGCTTTGAGCTCGCATTCAAGACTTAATTCTGAAAAGATTCACTGTAAAAATATTGCCAAAGCTAGCTCTTCTAGTTAGAGTATCATATAGTCGTCTATTCTTGAAAATTTCACTCTTCATTTGAATTACAACTAACTGATATCATGCAAACGCAAATGGTCCTTTAAATTCTTTCTCCTCAAGAACGCCATCCCACAGACATCACATTTATGATTCTTCTCCCCTGTGTGTATAACCCTGTGGCGCTTTAAAGACTCCTTGTTGCAAAACCTTTGGTGACACACATCGCACTGCTGATTCCGCTCCTGGAGGTGAACAGAACGTACGTGACAGACCAAATGATACTTCAAATTGAATCCTCGGCCGCACGTCTTGCATTTATGCACTCTTGTCTCCTGATTATGGACATCTTGTAAGTGTATAGTCCTTTTATAGTTCGAATTAAACTTTTCTGGACACATTGGGCATCTTCTAGGACACTGCTTCAAGTGCACGCCTCGTATATGCAAAGTCCGTTTATACGGAGTGCTGAAAACTTTATTGCATCGATCGCAAGGAAAGTTTCCAGAGTCATGGACTTCTAAATGTTTCTTCAATAGCCGTAAAGTCATGAAGACTGATCCGCATATCTCGCAGCTGTAATTATTGAAGTGTTCACTCATATGTATAACTAAAATTCTCACTTTTATAAAACTTTGTTCGCATATAACGCATTTGTAGGCATCGTCTACGAGTTCAAGATTGAACGGGATCATATTGTCTTTGATTTCTAAATCCATTGGTTTTTCGTGTACTTCTTTGAGATGGCGCTTTAGTTCGACCAGATTGGGAGGTTTCTCTGAACATATCTTGCAGGTTATATCACTTACGTCTACTTTTAAGACATTCTCTCTTCGATTATTGACAAGTCTCTTAAGAGGTGCGAAGGCATGGGAGAAATGCATGTGTAGCTTCAATTCATTAAGGTCCAGAAACGGTTGCGAGCAGATGAAACATTTGAACTTGTTGCTGCCATAAACGAATGGGTAGACCGTTGAAAATTCAAACACAACTAAAGCGTTCTGCCTGATATCGGGAGTTTTCTTCACCTTAGGTTTCACAGTTTGGACGGATAATGTCGGCGTACTATCAATTAAAGGCGACGGTTCAGTTCTTAAGTAAACAGGTGATGGACTGCGAGACGGAGAGAAATCTCTTGTTGCTGGCGAAGAGAAGGTTTTAGTATTCTTTTGTCGGAATCTACTGAAGTCTATTAATGTCCCGAGAGGCCTACACAAGCTCCTGTCGTAAGACACTTGGAATAACGGGATGATTCTTCGCTTCGTATCAGGTATTTCGGAGTCCGATCCTAGAAAAATAAAAATAATAGTTGTAATAGTCTTCTTGCTGCCTTGTTGGTTATTTTTTAATGCTTAAGTGAAGGTTAGCGTACCATTTCCCACTATGTTATCGTTGAGTGTAAATAAAAGTTAAAGTTTAGAAAAAATCACATTTTATTCAGTTCAATTCAATCGTTTTATTCCAAGCGGTTTTAAAAACTAAGAATTAAATATTAATTAAATGTCGTTAATATCTGATAGTTAATTCAAAATTAGTTTATAGTGGTTCAGGGATCTTTTGTCGTCCTTTCATAGGTGAGATTGTTTGTTGAAATGTATTAGTAAAACAAAATGGCGGCGTTAGTGCCGATTTTGCCCACGCTCAGATTCTTGTACAGTCAATCTATCAAAAAGTACTCTGTGAGCTATACAAATGAACGCTATGCTTGACACAATAATGTGTCCAATAAAGTAACAATAAAATATTTGCTTTGGACAAAAAACGATGATACGTACATAAAAGGAGGTATCGACCAAATCAGTCTTCATACGGAATCCATTAAAGAAAAAAGAAAACATAAATCACGGGGCAAACGCATCTTTATCAAGCTGTCCTGCATTAGGATGATGTATCTTCGTATGATGCTTCAAACTACAATTCTGGATGAATGATCTTCCACAGATCGTACAAACGAAACGACGATCATTCTCATGTATTCTCATATGCTCTCGAAGAGTGTATTTTCTCGCATAAGCCTTTTTGCAGATGCTGCATTGGTACTTCCTTTCCCCTCCGTGCTTCACCATGTGATCTTTTAACTCAGATTTGGAATAAAACTTCCATTCGCAAACACCACAGGAAAATCTTTTTAATTTTAGATGGACAGTCCTTACATGCACACCTAGTTTACCACTGATAGTGAAGACTTTAGGACACATGGTGCACTTGAATTCTTTTAGCTTCAGCCCGTGGACGGCAGAAATATGTTTATTTCTCTGGAAGTAGTTTCTAAATGCTTCAGGACAATGTGGACATCTATGGCGTTTTACTTTCATATGTACGGTAGCATAATGTTCGTTTTTAGCGTTAGTAGACCTAAATACTTTGTCACAGCTATCACAAGGGAACGATCCCGTTTCGTGTGAGAACGCGTGAGTCCTCAAACGTTCAGGAGTTATAAAACCAGTGCCACATTGCTCGCAAATGAAGTTTTGGAAATGTACGTTCATATGCTGGTTTAGAGACTTGAACTCTGTGTATTTTTCCATACAAAGCGCGCATGGGAATTCGTTGATTGTAACTTTGAACGGAAGGACACCATCCCCAGATTTCGGATCTAAATTCTTCTTATGCTTTTCTAGCAGATGCCATTTTAGGGAGGGAAAATCTGGGATCAGGTCATCGCATAGCTTGCAACCTACATCGGTTATATCGACTTTGACTAATTCGTACTTTTTTAGTTTCGACAAAGCGTATTTGACTTGCGATGTCGTCAGAAAACCGTGTTCTATGTTATGGCTCCTCAGCGTTGCAGGATCAGAGAACTGTTGATGGCAATAGAAGCAAATATATAGATTTTTCATCCATTTGAAGGGGCATATTTTCGTTGATTCCAGCAGTATGATTGCGTGCCTTGTCCTAGCTTTAATGTCATCAGTAAAGTTTTTCTTTCGTTCTGCGATCCGTGCCTTGAATTCAGCTCTATTTTCTATATGGCAATCTTCGTCAGATAGTTCGTCACCTAAAAATGAGAAATGAGCTTTGTTATCTTCTTTTTTTTGTAATGTTTTTCATGCTGTTTACTTCCAATTATGCTTCACCTATTAAACCCAGGACATGCTTTAATATTATAAGTATGACACTTTCTGTGAAGTATGTTTATTAATTGATTATTTATAGGTATGTTTTAACAAAGGTCCCGATATAATGTAAGCAGATCATATGTAAGGATTTTAGCAGGTGGCGTTCCGTAGTTTCTACCCCTATAGGAAGATGGCGTGAGTTTATGTTATGTATAAACAATCTTTTTTCATTGTCCACGCAATCGTACAGTAGCTATAAGTAACTAAATGTCTAACTAAAAATCCGTTTTTGCACAAAGAATCCGGGCGTCAGTGCGTAAAAATATCGCTTTTGCTGATCTTCCTAATATCGTAGTATTTTTGAAAATCAGATTGGCTAATCCACGTAGATTTATTTATATTTACCTAGAAGCCTTGTTAATAAGAATGAGTTATCCTCATAGACAGAAAACAGTATAAGGTAGAAAATTTAACGCAAAAGTAAAAAACAAAATGCCAGGAATATGATACATAATTTATTAAATCTAAAACACATCTTTCAAATGAGCAGGGTGATGAACCCTCATATGTTGCTTCAAGCTACAGTTTTGAATGAAAGACTGCCCACAAACTGGGCAAATAAACCGTCGATCATTATTGTGTATTCGCATATGCTCTCTCAAAGTCTTTAACCTCGCGTACGATTTCTTGCAAACATCACATTGATAGATCCTCTCCCCGCCATGTTTGATAGAATGCTCCTGCAACTCATAGTTCGTGAAAAACTTCATTCCGCAAATAGAACAAACGTGATTTCGTTCTTGCAAATGCTGGAATCGTATGTGGGATGTCCTACGGCTGCATAAGTCGAAAACTCTTGGACATGACGGACAGGGAAAGACAGCAGTCTTCTCGCCGTGTATTGTATTTAAATGTTTCAACCTATGTTTGTAAGAGGCGAATTTCTCGTCGCATATAGGACACTTGTATCTCTTATTAGACCTATGGATTTTAGCGTTGTGGGCGTATAACGAAGCGTAAGAAGGGAATGTCTCTGTACATCGTTTGCAAGGGAAGTCTCCTCTTTCATGAGTTCTAGCATGGTTCACCATTCGCTGCGAAGTCGCGAATCTCTTCCCGCAAGTTTCACAAATAAAATGTTCGTAATGATCGTTCATATGTTTGTGTAGGCTCAGGAACATTTCGTATGTTTTCCCACAAATTTGACAGCTGTGTTCCTCTTTGCTCAGTTTATATGGAAGCACGCTGTCCCCGTAAGTGCAGTCTATAATCTTGCCATGTTCGACAGTCAGATGGATTTTGAGTTCAGCATAATCACCAATTTCGGTGCCGCACATTTTGCAAATTGTCGTAGCGAAGTCCATTTTTAGGGGTTCATACTTTCTGGGCTTTAGTAACGTTTTGACTTCGGAGTGTTGTAGTTGGTTGTGTTCTCTTAACTTCTCTGGTTCTAGAAAAGTGTTTTTACAGAAGAAACACAGGTAAGTTCCTTTTCTATACTTGAAAGGGTACGCGGTGCACGACTCCATGATGATGGCAATATTATTTCTGAAGATAGCCCGTCTCTGGTAGCCCTCTCGTGCTGTAGAGATTACTGGGGCTCTGTTATTTTCAGTATCAGATTCCACTTCCAGCTTTATCACAGTTTCTTCAGATTTTCTTCCTAAAAATAGAAAAATTCCGATATAGGCTCTTCATGTTCATTCCATTTTGTTATCCTTTAAATATTTCGTACTACAGCTACTTAGGCATTTGTTGTTATACTGATGATATTCTCATATCACGTTTTACTATTTATATAAGTAATAGGTATCGGTTATTTTTGGACATGCTTAGTAAATTGGGGCTTGTGGCTAAATAATAACAGCCGCACGGGTCGATCGATCAGGTTAAGCTACGCTTGCTACGGTTGGTTCGTGGATGGGTGACCATCTTTACGTACCTAGACTCAGAAAGCACGTTAAGCTGTTGGTCCCAGCTGTCGTTGCCATTCGTCAGAAGCTCGAAAGTACAATAACCAGTCTTAGCAAGGGATATCGTATTACCCAGTAACTGGGTCGTGGAGGTCAGATGGGCAGTCGCTACATGTAAAATAGAGGTATTCAGCTGCATCCGGTTTGAATAGAAGCCGACTCCAACATAGTTGGAAAAAGGCTAGGTAGATGATGATGATGCTTAGTAATAATATTATTTAACTTGACATAGTGGCCCTATGAAGTCATGTGATTTCAAACTTAAGTCAGGTGTACACGATGTAGGTAAGCATTACAGTTTGCAATATGGTTACTCCAAGAAAAACAAATACCAATTAAATAATTAAATCTTTATTTATTCAAAACAGAATTTCATACAACATTAATTAGTTTGTAACAATATTACCTACTTATTTTTAAATATAATATTATGTACAAAATACAAACAATACCAGTAAACAATAAAAATACTCAGATTTTTACAAAACATTATATTACACCTAAAAACTAAAATTTGCATCGCGGACAATCTACCCGTGTAGAGTCAAATCGTAAAATTGGCGTTTGCTAATACAGATTAGATATCTTTATCGTTTTCAAACGCGTGTAGGATGGTGCGTTCTCAAATGACTTTGCAAACTACATTTCTGAACATACGCAGCATTACAGAACTGACAAACAAATCTCTTATCATTATTGTGTATTCTCATGTGCTCCCGTAATGTTTTGGTCCTAGCATACGCTTTTTTGCACACCTCACATTGATATTTCCTCTCCCCTCCATGCTTAATCATATGACTCCGTAATTGAGCAGCAGTCACGAATTTGTACGAGCAGAAAGTGCACGCGAATGACTTGATTCCCATATGAACTTGTTTTATATGTTTCGTCCTTTGATTACACATGGCGAAAACTGCTGGACACAAATTGCAGGGGTACTCGATTTTTTTGTCATGCGCCACTTTCAAATGCCTTCCTCTGTCAGCGTAGCTTTTGAAAGTATCTTTGCAGTAAGGACACCTGTATCTGAATTCTGGGCCGTGTTTTTGGGTTGTGTGATTATTTCTCAAGACGCGTGTGGCGAAAACTTGGTCGCATTTTGTGCATTTAAATTGGGCTGCCGGTGCTGAATCGTGGATAAGTAAATGAGATTTCAACCTGTGAACGGTCGAGAATGCCTTACCGCATTGAAAGCAGATGCAATTTGGATAATGCGTATTTAAATGGGAGTTCAATTTGGAGAAAAGAACAAACGTTTCCTCACAATGAGTGCACTTGTATTCTTTCCCTACCAGATAGTAAGGTGTGACGCCTATACCATGTTTATTGATGATTGGTTTGTTATGATTTTGGAGTAAATGTTCGCAAAGATGATCTAAGCTCGTCATTCGCATGAGACATAATTCGCATCGTAGCTCTGTCACTTCCATTTTGACGTTTGAAAACGGTCGTGCCTTGCGGAGGGCTTCGATCTTGTTAGGGTGTTGTACGCTATGTTCCTTGACACCACTGAAATCTCCGAAGGAGAGCGGGCAGTACGCGCAAGTGAAGGCCCCCCGTCTCCATCTAAACGGGCAAGCGTTGGAACTTTCGAGAATGATAGCGGCATTATCTCTGTGATCGTTATACTTGCGTGTCGGCCTCCATTTTACTTTGAGTTCGACGGGCCCTAAAAACAAAAAGAAAAATCACTATGAAGCGCAGTATATTGTCACATTGGATGAGGAGTTTGCTTTCTGAGAAATGTAACTGAAGAGATGTATGAAAAGAAATGAGATAGCCGGAAATCGGAGAAAGGGCCGTGTCTATCAGTTTAAGCTAAAGTACTAAAATATGTTAACACGTTTATAGATACTTATTATTATCTTGTCAGCGATCTAAAATTTTGAGGTAATCACACAATGAAATTTCATTATCTTTTTTATGTTAAATTGGGCAACAAAATATAACGTCGTATTACTTCTTATTTAAATTAACTTAACTTATAATAGGAATTATTAAATTTCTGTCTCTCTCGAGCACGTCGGACGAAAAACTAAATCTATACTCCACTTTCAGCCCTATGCGCCTTATCTAAATGCCTAAGTCTTGAACGGTAGTGACTAAAATGTTGATCACAAACTGGACACCTATATCTATCTTTTCTTCCATGAGCTGTGACCAAATGCCTGTTCTTCGCTGCTCTATTAGAAAATATAGAATCGCATTTTTGGCAATTGAATTGTCCAATGTCGTGGGTGACAAGGTGACTACGAAGCTTGTTGCATCCCGAAAACCCTTTGCCACATGTAGGGCAGACATAGCTTTGGTAGTGTTGGTTCATGTGCGTAAATAAAGTCCTGAACCCATCGCATAGTAAACTGCAATGGACACATCTGTATTCTTTGCCAGTTAAAACGAATGGTATGACACCATCCGAAAAATCTGGGTCAATACTCTTTGAATGCTTCTCTGCTAAATGTGCCTTTAAATGATCTATATTTTGTACACGTTCGCCACATAAACTACACGCTAACTCTGTGATATCGATTCGAAGAGGGAACGAGTTTCTCACAGCTGGGTTCTCGAATATTTCGAGTTTTTCATGAATAACTGAATGCTTTCGAATTTCCGATACGTTTAAACATATTTTTGGGCAATAAGCGCACATGAATTTGCCTCTATGCAATCTGAATACTACTGCATTCGAGTGCTTTATTAAAATAGCTGCATTTGCCGCGTCTTCTTTAATTCGTCGTTTTCTCTTCCAAACTATTTTCATGGACTTTCCTGCTGCCATTTCTTTTTCTTCTATCGCCCCTAAAAATAAAAACATACTTTTGTAATCTCCGAAAATCAGTCGTACTTCATTCTATGTGTTCTTATATGTCGCAGCAGTTTCGATTTGCTAACAAATATCGAAGGGCAATTTGGGCAGAAGTGTCGTTTTTCTACATTCGCATGAGTTGCGCGAATGTGCCCTGCTCTCTTGGAGCTCGTTTCAAAAGTTTTGTCGCAGGCATTACAATAGTATTCTTTTCTCTGTTGGGCGTGTGTTTCTACCAAATGTTTTGCTCTCGTGTGATAGGTTGTAAAGACTTCGGGGCATCTCGGGCAAGCGTAGCGGACGCCTTTTCTATGAATTCGCATTACATGACACATTCGTGACGCTCGCGTTTCTAATACTTCACCACATTCCCCATAAGGAAAGCTGCCTTTTTCGTGTGACTGTACATGTTTTCTAAACCTAGATTTGGAAACAAAAGCTTTTCCACAAGAATCACAAATGTAATTTTGAAAGTGTGTATTCATATGCTCGTTAATTTTGGCGAAAGTCAAGAATTGGGCGAAGCACAGCTGGCAGGTGAAGCCTTCTTCATCTAACTTGAAGGGAAGGACTCCATCACTGTAATGTACGTTCAATGTCTTGCCATGTATCAATAGATGGTCTTTCAAAGCGTCAATGCTATTTAGAAGCCTGCTACACAACCTACAGCTAAGCTCTGCTACATCAACTTTAACCATATTATTTTCTTTTAACTTAGAGAAGATTCTGTCAGTGGGTAACTCGTTAAGATGGTTAGCTTTGACATGTGAGCGAAGTAGAGGTACATCGACGAACTTAGCATCGCAGTATGAGCAGTAAAAAGCGCTATGGAACCATCGAAAGGCCCAGGCTGTTGAACATTCTAGAAGTATCATGGCGTTACGACGCATCATGGTTTTGGATATTCTTTTCTCGGATTCTTCGGGGAGCTGGTTGTTGGCGCGTCTTCGCCTTCGCATCTGGCGATCGCTAACGTTTTCCTTCAACTTCCTAATGCGTCTAACGCCTAGCTTTCCCTCCGCTGCTTTAGCGGAACCTAAAAGAAAGAAACACTACGTTATATTGTTAAATTGTCGAAGTACCAGTACCAGCTCCCCGGAACATGCATTTGGTGCTATAGTTACAATATGTTATCATTCTTGTTGGAATCTTATTGGGTAGGTATCCTGCAAGTTTATGTATTTTTGGTTGTTGTAGCAGAAGCGTCTACTAAGTATTTAGTCATCTGTCGATACCTTGGTAAGGCCAAGTATTAGTTTTTTTTTATAAGTTTTTCTAAAAAATACTTAGCATAAATCTTTGTCGATTTTCGTTTTACAGATATGTATGGTTGCTAAGTGTAAATTGTCGTGTTTTACTTAAAAAAGGATACCTAATACATATGAGTGCCTACTATAATATGATGGTACTTATGATTGGGTGCTTTTTTCGTTTCTTCGAAACAAAAAAATAAATAAGAAGTTTCATGAAAAACCTCAGTTATTAACGTAAATACGTTGCCTATAGAATTCAATAATCACAAAAAAAAACATATCTGAATTAATTTTAAAAGTTTATTCAAAAAAATAATACTGGAAATAGCAACGTAAGTAGAACAATACAGTCTAAACTAAATCTTCATATCAGTAGGAACTAAATCAGTCAAATCATGCGGGTTAATCGAAGGCAACCTTTGCGTTCTCTGCTTAAACACAGGCCCGCGCCATTTGCCATTCACATCCTGGTGAGTTTTCAAATGCGTAGTCAACGCCCTGTTTCTCGGAAAAGACTTCCCGCACACCGAACAATGGAAATTCTTCTCCCCCGTATGTCGGACCATGTGCCTTTTTAACTCATAGTTAGTCCTAAATTGCCATTCGCAGTAACTGCAGCCGTAGTTCAATTGCGGAGGGAAATGGACAGTCCGTACATGTATGGCGCGTTTCCCGCTGGTTTTAAATGACATCTCACAGTGAGCACAGTTGTAGAACACCTCTCGCTCGCTGTGAGCATTTTTCATATGACCAATCCTTTCGTAATAATTGTCGAATCTGATATTGCAGTGGGGACATTCGTATCTCGGGGCTTTAGGGTGAACGGAGGCCTTATGGGAGTCCCTAGCTGCTCTCATTATAAAGATCCGGCCACATTTATTGCAAGGAAACGACCCAGAGACATGCACCTCTAAATGTTTTCTCAGTCGAGGTGCAGTCATGAATCCTTTCCCACAAGTCGCACATATATAATGTTGATAGTGAATGTTCATATGCTCGTACAGTTTCAAAAAGTTGTTGAATTTTTCGGGGCATATGACGCATCGCCAGGACTGTTTGTCTAAACAAAATGGTAGTACACCATCAGGATGATACGGGTCGAATTCTAATCCATGATCTACGACGTGTTCTCTTATTTGAGTGGCATTCGTCAATGGAAGAGCACACAAGGAACAAGCAGCGTCAGTTATATCAACGTTGATTAGAGGCATTTCTTTGAATTTGCTATAGATATCCTTGATGCTATGACTTTGGGAGCAGATTCTGACATGGTCCCTGAGCTCGGAACAGTCTGTAAAGTTTTCCTCGCAGTAGGCACATTTGAATCTATTTTTCTTCCATCTGAATGGTAGCAGTGACCAACACTCAAGGATGGCTGAAGCGTTACTCTTGGTGATAATCCTGGCTTCGGCTCTAGCACTTCGGGTATATTTCGGCTTGGGTAACTTTTCTATTTCGTAATCGCC
Organism: Hydraecia micacea; assembly: GCA_914767645.1. NCBI lineage: Eukaryota > Metazoa > Arthropoda > Insecta > Lepidoptera > Noctuidae > Hydraecia > Hydraecia micacea. The sequence goes on from OU611803.1 coordinate 4,291,688, forward strand.
TTCGATTTGTTCGCTCGTTTGCCAGCGTTGTCCTAAAAATAGAAAATTTTCGTCAGATTTCTTCGTAACTTTTCCGTGTCCAATTTCCTCCATTCTTGGATTTTCCGATTCTGTTTTATTACAGTTTATCACAGGTTAATTATAACGTTGTTTGGGGTTCATTAAAAAGCGTGCCTGATTTTTCTCACCATTGCATTGCAAGAGCTTCTCATGATTAGCTCGAGCGCACACGAGACAAATATAAATTTTCGTTCAAGAAGGAATGTCTATAAAATTGTAATAAAAAGCAATGTAAACTATAATCTCTTTATTGGACTTATTGCTTACGTCTTAAACTTTACTTCATAGTTCTATAATAATTAAACTAAAAATAAATTACATACGTAATCACTACGTAATATCTAGGATACATTTGAGAATTACGCTGAAAATATGTAGTTAAGTACTTCATTTTTATTGTGAATTCGCGATACTATCGCCGTAAATTATTATTGAAGAAAAATTGATGCTTTTTGTAGAGATAAATTATTGTAGATTAATAAATTAATTGGAAGACATTTTTAAGAAGTATACTGTAAAAGGATAAAGCATCTGAATATATCCAACTTGGAAGACGTGAAGACAGAAACTATTTATAGATTTATCTGACTCACAGCGAAAAACTTTGGCTTTCTAAGGGGTGAACGGTCACACAATAACGCCTGGGGCTGTCCAAATACAGAGCTTAATGTCAAATACTGATGAAAATGACAGATTTCCATGACAGCCGTTATTATATGTCGGAACTGCTTTCTTAGCAAACCAAAGCTTTACAGTCCGTTCAGTTATTTTAACTCTGATTTTGCCTCATTGTCCAAATCACAGTGATCTTTATTCTTATTATAATAAGGTTGTTATTCGGTTGCTGCCATTGACACGTCTGTCAAAATCACCGTGATCTTTATTCTCGTCACAATAAAATTGCTGTTAGGTTGCAGCTGTCAGAGTTAAAGTAACTATGAACGGTCTGTAGTAATCATTTTGATTTGCAGATTGTGTTATTATTGACTTCGGACTTCATTGTTATGAAAGTGGACAAAGATGGCAGTGTTCATAAACTGTTTATAAATACAAAGTTTTTATGACTAAGGGCAATCAACAAAATGTTCCATTTTCAGCATATTTCTGCATAGCTCTTCATTTTGAGCTTTAACTTTATTGCATTAGAGAGCATCTTCGCGTATTATGTTCGTTGCGCTTTTTCTTCACACTTTTGAATACAACCCTTTTTATGAGATCCTAAAGTTTACTTAGATTACCGACAGATGGCGTGTTACGCTACCGAAACTACCCTCAAAACTGGACAGTAAAATTTTACACTAACGCCATCTCCCATAGTTTTAAATGCACGTTTGGAGCATAGGATAATTTAGTTACATTTTAATTCAATTCCGGTATCTATTTTTCTAAGCCAATCAAATCACTGGACATGGAAAATTGTAGTTAAATATAAATTGATCTAATGAGTCATTTGCTTATGTTTCTTAACAAGTAAATCATGTAAGTACTCTTTCTGAGAAATACATTATTGCATACATTTGTAAATATTGCATCGAATAAAAAACAACCGTGGGAGACAAAAAAAAAATCTCAATAAGGATAAAAATCAGTCAAAACTATTCGATTATAAAATTGAAAATAAGAGTCTTAATGGAAGAATCTAGTAATATCATACATGGAAATGCTTCTTCGCGATATGCTTATCCAAAGACAACTTAGAAGCGAACGCTCTAGAACAACTACCGCATGGATAACTATATTCTGTCTCTTTCTTGGTCCTATGAGCTTTGACGTTATGGTGATACTTCTGCGAACGGGTCTTGAAAGTCATATGGCAAGTCGTACACTCATACATTTCAGCCCCAGGTTTATAATTATGAAACTCCATGAGGTGTCTCTTTCTGAGCTCCCAGGTCGCAAACCTTGGCTTTTCTTTGCAGTAAACGCACATGTAAGGGAGTGTTGTATGCTGGGTTTTGATGTGAATGTTGCGTTCTTCTAAAGTAGTGAATGTAGCAACGCAACGACTGCAAGTGTATTTGTTGTCGTGGGGTATCTTCGTGTGGGCTTTCAATGCAGATTCTGTTATGAAACCCTCTCCACATGTGTCGCAGACGTAATTCTGATAGTGTTCGGCTGTATGTTTTTTTAAAGATATGAAGTCTGAGAACTGTATCTTGCATATAGCACATTTCCAGTTCGAACCATCGTTAAGTTTAAAAGGAAGAACCCCTGGTTGAACATCAGCGTTCAGAGGCTGTTTATGATCATTCTTCAAGTGTATCACCAACTCATCTAAAGTATCGATCGGTATAAAACAAAGTTTGCATTGCAGGTCAGTTATGTCAACCTTCAAAAATTCCTTCCGTATTTTCCTACTGAACACTAGCTGTATATCGAAATTCGCGTGACGAGATGCCATATGAGCTCTCAGACCGATCGGATCGTTTGATTGTACCCGACAGAAGACGCAGTTGAAATTCTGGCCCCAAGTCCTAAAGGGACAGGCGGTTGAACATTCTAGAATAATCTCAGTATTGCTTTTATATTTCAAGGCTTTTCCAAAACGAGGGTTGTAGGAAGACTTGTAGCATTTAAAGTTACGCTCGTGTTGCCTCAGACCATGATCTGACAAAAATGTAGCTCCGCACTTATCGCAAGTAAAAATCTTCATATGTGTCCTCAAATGGACGTTGATTTGTGAGAATTTAGGAAATGTTTTGTCACATTCGAGACACGTCCATCTCCCCGAAGGTGCTTGTCTATATGGCAGTACTCCAAAAGGCACGTCAAAGTTAACTTTGATTTTGTGGTCTCGAGAAATGTGGTTCATGAAACTGTCTATATTCGGAAGTTCTTGGGAGCACATGGTGCATTTAAGATCAGTAATTTCAACTTTAAGGGCATCGTAGACTTTATAGAAAGCGCTGTTGTAGTCAGCACTGGAATGGTCGGCTTTCATGTGTTCTCTCAACGCGGCCATTGGCTCAAACTCGTCATGGCAGTACGAACAGACGATCCTATTAAAACGAGTCTTAAAAGGGAACGCTGTCGAATGTTTTAGGACAAGAACAGCGTTTTGCCTTTGCGGGTTCTGTCCAACGGACCTTTCAAACAATCTTTGTTTCGGTTTACTTTCAAGTCCGTCAATATCCTTTGTGGACCCTAAAAAAGAAAAGAATTGTCATCATTATTATATTCTAGTACAGCTTCTGTCTTCGGAGGAAGAATGGCATCCCGACTTACAACGATTGGTAATTTTATGCTTCTAGATATCTTTGTGGAAATATAAATGATAGTATAAGTTAATGAAAATATTCGTTAATTAATGAGGAAAACTACCTTAGAAACTTCAAACGTCAAAGTGCTTTTTGGCCACATGTTTGTCCAAGAACAGTTTAGTCGTAAAAGCCTTTGGACAACTTGGACATGGATAGCTAAGTTCTGTATCTTTTTTTATTCGATGTACTCTCGCCATATGGTTGTACTTCCCCGATCTCGTCTTGAAAGACTTTTGGCATGTCGTACAATCGTACTTATCAGCTCCTGTTTTATAGTTATGAACTGCCATCAAATGTTTTTTGCGAACCTCCCAGTTTGCGAAGCGTGGTTTATCCTTGCAATACACACAGACGTATGGCAATGATGTGTGCTGTGTTTTCACGTGCAGATTCCTTTCATCTAGCGAGGAGAACGTGGCGATACATCGACTGCAGTTATATATGTTCTCGTGTGGTATTTTTGTGTGAGCTATCATTGCAGATTCAGTGATAAAACCTTCGCCACAAGTGTCGCAAACGTAGTTTTGGAAGTGTTCCGAGGTATGTTTCTTTAGGGAGACGAAATCTTTGAACTCGTTCGGACATATCGTGCATTTCCATATTGAGCCATCGTTTAGTCTAAAAGGTAGGACACCGATCTGTGCGTCAGTGTTTATCGGTTGCTGATGATCGTTCTTTAGATGGTAAATCAAACTGTCGAAAGAGTCAATAGGCATGAAGCATAGTTTACACTGAAGGTCTGTTATATCAACGTTGAGGAAATCTTTCCCTAATTTCTTATAGAAGGCAGCCTTGACGTCATAATTCGCGTGAATTGTAACAACATGCATACGTAGACCGCTTGGATCGCTACTTTGGACCCTACAGAACACACAATTGAAGTTACTTTTCCATGTCCTGAATGGACTAGCTGTAGAACACTGTAGAATGATTTCGGCATTCGATCTAGGTTTTAAGACTCTTCCATTTCTTGCCTTGTAAGCCGTTCGGAAGCACTTGACTTGTCGATGATGGTCTTTTAAGGCATAATCTGAGACGAAAGTCGTACCACATTTGTCACAACTATAATTCATGAAATGGGTAACAATGTGACGATTGAAAGCAATGAACGAAATAAAGACTTTGTTACAGTAAACACAAGTCCAGTGGCTATCAGAGTTTTGCTTATAAGGTAGGACACCATATCGGGCGTTGAATTTCACAGGCTTATTATGTTCCCTATACAAATGGCTCATGAGGCCGTCTACATCTTGGATTTCTTGAGCGCAAATTTTACATTCTAGATTAGTTATATCGATTTTGATTAAATTATCCCTTGCTCTGTAGAAGACGTTTTTGAAACCTGAATTTATATGTTCTGTTTTCATATGGTATCTGAGATCTGTAAGGGTGTTAAATTCTTCGTGACAGTAAGAGCAGAGAATTTGACTAAAGCGAGTTTTGAACGGATACGCGGTTGAATAAGTTAGTATAATTTCAGCGTTGCGCCTTTGCGGCGTCTGGTAAACAAGGACTATTTTCTTTTTTGTTTCATTCTCTTTCGCACTACGTCCGTGAATTTCCAATGTGGACCCTAAAAACAAAAAAGAAAATGGTCAGTGTCATACCGTAGCGAAAAAGTTTATTAATTAATTTTAAAACAACGAACTAACATGACCAAAAACAAAGACTATGAGTACCTTTTTGTTTTGCCTATTTTTGTGGGATGGTAGTTAGGAATTCGAAAAAAAATTACACATGTATTTTGGTATACAAACATTTATTTCTACTCGAAAAATTGACATCAAAAACATTAAAAATGCACATTACAGCCGCATCGGAACGCATTGCATCGTATAACAATGCAAAAAAGATCGATGCGGCCCGCCTACAGTGACTAGTGTGCGATGTTTCATACAAAATAAGTACGAAAGTGACGTACGAGGATTTATGTGTTGCGTTGGGCCCGCCTAAATCTACGTCAGGCTTAAACATTAATCGTAACATCAGGATGAGTGGTCTTCATATGAGTTTTCAAGCTAACTTTTTGTGCAAACTGCTTATCACACAAAATACAGACGAATCTCTTGTTCTCACTGTGGATCCACATATGCTGTGTGAGGCTGTTCTGCCTCATGAAACTCTTGGAGCAAATAGTGCACATAAACTGTTTCTCTCCTGTATGTCCGCGAGAGTGATCATCCAACCGTTTCTGCGTATTAAATTTGAGTCCGCAGCAAGCGCACTGGAATCCTTCATCAGTATGCGCGAGCTTATAGTGCGTATAAAAATACTTTCTCGAGGTGAATTTTTCTTCACAATCAGGACAGTTATAGACTATCTTTTCGTAGCCATGTTCTGCTTGTAAGTGTTTCTGCTTATGTTCCCAGGATTGGAATCTGTCGCCGCAGACTATGCAGCAGAAAGTCCAGCATGGTTTTGATGCCCTTACGTGTGCCTTCTTTTGCTCCAGTGTGGGATACTCTGTCCAGCATTTCCTACACACGTGTTTCGTAACTGCATGGATGCATTTAATGTGGTATTTTAAAGCCTCGTGTGAAAGGTAGTTGCGACCACAAGTGTCGCAAGTGAACCGTTGGTAATGCAAGATCGTATGACGACACAGCTTGATTAGAGTGGGCATTTTCTTGCCGCAGTGATAGCAGCAATAATTGTTATTGACCAACTTGTAAGGTTGCAAACCCACATCGAATTCGAGGTTTAATTTCTTTGCAACATCCGAGTGTGATTCCTTCAAGTGCTGAGCGACATCATCAATTTTTTCACAGGGTTGGAAACACAGTCTGCATTTTAGATTGCAGATATCGACTTTCAGGTATTCTTTTAAGCTACTCATGTGGTGGAATGCGGTGCCGATGGTGAACTCTTGGTGGTGGACATCGAAGTGTCTTCTGAAATGCGTGGGGTCCTCATAGCCTTCGCAGCAGTAGACACAAGTGATAGCTTTCCCCCGCAATCTGAATGGGTACAGGGTCGAATATTGCAACACAATCTCCGCGTTCTCTTTCGCCCATAAATGTGGTTCTAGAAACAAAAAGAAAATATCGCGGTGACTGGTCGGCTCACTTTTTTCTTTTAACGGAAACAGAGGTAGTCAGTCGTTGTTGTATGAAATTCGGGTCAAAATAATATGGTTTTATATGTGGAGGTCAGATAGGCAGTCGCTCTATGTAAAATACTGGTATTCAGCTGCACCCGGTTCTAGATTGGAAGCTGACCGCAACATAGTTGGGAAAAGGCTAGGCAGATTGATACGCAGTATGTATCAAACGGCAAAGTATACTAGACGCGTATCTATTTTACTTTACCCGATATCCCAATATAGAAGTTTCGTAGAAAAAGTGGTCAGGTTATTGATATCACAAAAACAACCAATTGCATCTAACTCAAGTTTAATATTTTAAAACAAAACAACAGTTTATTAATAATATTATTATTAATATTGAAGACTGAATATTCAAATGTCATTCTTGAAATTGCGAAAAAAAAAGCAGCTACTCAATTTATGTTCGCGTATCCCAACACAATATAGGAAACGCCCGATTTTTTCGCGATTTCTAGGTTGGTTCATTTAAAAGTTGTTTATAATGATAATATACAAAGAGACCTTTCAGGTTTACAGTAGTTGTAATAAAAAAACTTTTAATTATTAACAAAACCCTCTTTAGGTATATTCATAGACAAAAATTGGTCCGCTAACAATTTTTAACTCGCGGAATTTCTCACATACCTTACAAACATACACACACACACATACATACTTATAAATTAGTATTAGATTCTATAATCTAATACTAATTTATAAGTAAAATACTATTTAAAACGTTTTTAATGAGTACCTAATACAACAAGATCTTCCAAAGCTATCGAATCTATTTTCCAAGTAGGTATTTAAAATGAGGTTAAATGAAGGTAGGTAGTTAAATGAAGAAACAATTTCATCTTGATGTAGGTATACGGAACTGTCGTTATAAAGCTAAGTGCACACTGCAGCCGCATCAGGCCGCAGCGCATTACATAGCAGTCCATACTGCAAAAGTAACTGTCCGTCTATTACCTTTATACGCCTTATAGATATCGATAAAATTTGGCACACAGGTAAACCATGACCTGAAGACATAGAGTTTATCGCGGTAGTATGTTCCAGAGGGATAGTTTCCGAAAGCTAGTACAAGATAGAAGCACGTTGCGGCTGCCTTTAGCGTGCTATGTTTCATACGAAAGGAAGATATTTGCAATGTGGCACGGCCCACCCGTATGTGCACAGCCTTTAGTGTGCGTGTAATCGTCACAGGCTTTCTACTGCCTTGTGCTAAAAGTTCCTACACCACCCATTTATCTTCAGGTACTTCAGGATGATGTCCTTTCATATGCGCCTTGTAACTATGCCTTTGATTGAACTGCTTTTTACAAGAGCTGCACTCAAACCTCTTACAGTCACTATGGATCCACATGTGCTGAACAAGATTCTTCTTTCTCGGGAAAGATTTAGAGCACACATTACAATGAAACGTTTTTACGCCTGTGTGGACTAGCATATGCTGTTCTAAATATCTTTTGGAGGCGAATTTCCGTCCGCAGTGCGCGCAAGGGAAGTTGACTTCAGCGTGGGTCGTATTAAAGTGCCCTCTATAGGCATTTCTAGTTGTGAAGCTTTGACTGCATTCGGAACAAGAATAAGACTTCTTGGATTGCCCATGAGCCATTACCAAATGTCGTTCTTTGGCAGGCCATGTCATGAATCGCTCTAGGCACACAAGACACTGATACATCCAGCAGCCAGGAGAATTGATTGTGTGCTCTCTCTTAGCTTCTAAAGAACTGAACTGCTGTTTGCATTTTCTGCATATTCTCGCGGCTGTTATGTGCGTGAATCGGATGTGGTGCTGTAAGGAGCTGTTCGTCGTATAAGACTTGCCGCAGGTGTCGCACGTGAAGTTCAGGAAGTGACACGACATATGACGACTCAGCTGCCGCATACAGGGGAAGTTCAGATCACATATCCCGCACATTAGTCTGTCTTGTAAAAATCTGTAGGGATGTAGTCCTAATTGGAAGTCAAAGTTGATTTTGGCGTCATGTCTCTCGTTTAAATGTCGTGCAATGTCATCTATTCTTGCAAAGGATTCAAAGCAGATTCTGCAGGCCATTTCTGTGCAGTCGATTTTGAGGTAGCACTCGTAGGCAATATGAGCGAAAGCGGTTCGGACTTTGAAGGAGAAGTGTTCTTTCTTCATGTGCTGTCGAAACAGCGTGGCGTCGGTGTAACTGTCACCGCAATATACGCACATGAGGGCTGTGTCCGGCAGTCGGAAGGGGTATACCGTGGCGTTCAGGACGATAGTCTCTGCATTCCGTCGCGCGATGGACAACGGTCGCATAACGTCTAAAACAGACAAATGCCTTTGGTCATATTTTTGGTGTGCTCCTGGTAAATTCTATTGATGCGTAACAAATACTTAACTAAGGGGACACGTTATTGTTTTGTTTGTACACAACTTGAAACTTTCTTGCCTTCAGCTCGGTTCGTCATAAGTAAAGAACGACCACGACGATCTTGGACGTCAACATGACGTGTTAGTTTTTGAAAAACTTAAATGCTTAGATGATACCAACCAACCTACTACCGAACAAGTAACGCGAGTTTAAAAAAATCAATAAAAGAAAGGTATTCTATGGATTTCCGGGAGATTTCAAACTTATTTGTAGGTTAAATCCTTAAATCTGAGGAGTGTAGGATAATGAGAAGCAAACATCAAATAGTAATCAATTTATTAAACACTATACCTAACTACAAATTATTATAAAACAAGTAACGAAATATACCAACGTTTATAAACATTTAACAGATATTTTGGATACAATCGTATATTTAGAGCGTATAAATTTGAGTGGATGGATTTATAGAATCATATACAGCATATATCAGGAAGATGTGATCAAAGGGCTTTGAAGGTTCGTGGCATACCTACAAGCCCACCATTTTTTTTCAAAATGGCCACACATGAAACCTATATAAATATATAGCTGACGTCAATGCAAACAGAAAACGCTTTAAGGGGTTTGGTCCTATTATATTTTCCATTTGCATTAATGTCAGCTATCGATTTATATAAGCTTCATGCGTGGCCGCCATTTTGAAAAAAAAAAAAAACATTATGGTGCGTCAGTAGATATGGCAGGCTGCATATAAAAATCTTCAATCCCCTTTAATGCTGTGGTATATAATATCTTTCTCCATGGGATTTTTTATGAACACACCTTTCTTCTACACGCAGTAGAATCGACTTTTATTGAAACAATAGAAGGTTTTAGCTATTCTGAAGAGAAAACAGCTGTAACAAAAGATTCATGATATGCAGCTTTCATAAAACCAGAATCCAAAATCCAAACACGCTCTAAATAAGGATCAGGTTCAAATTATAATAAAAAAACTTAAAATATTTTACAAATTCTAGATTTTCAGATCAATCCGTCTAAAATATAGGAAATTATAATATCTTAGATAACAGAAGACATAAAATTATTGCTTGATATTAACAAAGAAATATACTTAAATGATTAATACAAAAACAAGGAATATTTTTAGTTATTTTTCGTACAGCACCCAAATCAACCAAACATCAGGATATTTTATTTCACATAAACCTACATGGACACTTATGAAACGTCAGAAGCTAGGTGCACGGTTCCAATTGGTCGTTTCCTATTGAGAAAGCCGGCAAGAAACTTCAACTTCTGAAACTTCACGGTTACTCTTTTAAAAACAAGTGGCTTTTACAATGTTTTCAAATTACAGTGCTAATAGGTATGGGAGGACAGTGTAGGCCTGTCAACAAGTACCAGGTACTTAAAAAAATAGGAAATGGCCAACAAATCGAAACATATATGAGTCTACAATTACACCTCTTTTGCTAACCCAAATAATGCATAGAGTACTGACCGGTTACTTTTAATAAATAAAACCAATAAAAACCTATCCTACCGCATATACCTTCAAATACTCGTAAGTTGCAATATGAAACATTTAGTGAAACCTCACAAGGTTTTTAAAACAAATATCCATGCCATTGAAAGATGATTTCATTTTGTATTGCGCTTAATACTTGCACCCAGGTTAGCACAGGCTCAGGTTTTTTTTACCGCACTGGATGTATACTTCAGTGCGCCATAAAAATTGTAGAATTGAAAAATTGCCCGAGCTACCTGGGCTTATGCCATAAGTTTTTTTTTTTTCACAGAACCATTTCAACCAACCAGACCTGACAACCAGTCTTAACCAAGGCGTATCGTATTACCCAATAACTGGGCTGTGGAGGTCAGATAGGCATGATGAACCATTTCACCCTTTCTTCCGCCACATATTCATAATAGAAAAACTCATATTCGAAAAACCACAACCACACAATTCAAATAATTGGATAATTTATTTATTTTATTTATAATGCCTTTTTACTTAAATGCGGCGAAGTAGATGACGGTAATGCTTGTACAGCGTATGACGGATGGATTTCAAAATAGAACCAACTTTTGAACAAGGAAAGAGTGAGGCGGATGGCAGTAGCGTGATTGAGTGAAAGCTGAAGCCTAGATGCTGTGCTCATATTAAGATATACCTACCCCTTGATAACGAAATTATCTAAAACGAGAGCTATCGCGTTTGAATTCGCCGCCAGAGGCGCTAATGTAGAGTAAGGTCCTCATACCTCTATATACTAATCTCAAATGCCATTGAATGTTCACTGTTTTACGGGATTTTTTCAGAATTTTTAGTAACGATTCGGGATTTTTGTAAAGAGCCATTCTGATTGATTAAGATTTTAACTGAAAACTTAAGGATCCAAGTTGGTAGCACTTGGGAGGAAGAATAATATTTGTCTGTTTCATGTTTGACAAGCTGTCATTTGAAGTTTACAAATGCAATAAAAAAAAATATTAAGAAGTCTTGTGTACTAAAACAAATACCAAATTAAAGTACAGGGGCCGTATTACAAAGTATTAATGACATCATGTATCCAGTGTAAAACAGGGATGATGCTATCGGTCATGTATACCTCCGTCTCTATTACTCTGGAATCGTGATGGCATTAAACCGTCATAATACGGCACCTGACAGGACCTTACTAGCCAGTGGCGCCAGCTGGCGAGCACAAAAACGATAGCCCTTATGTCACAGCGTTTAATGAAAAAACTCGGTAGTTTTTTTTTTTTTTTTTTGTTGAAGGAGATATTTCCATCGTTTCAAACTAAAAACCGCCTAAATCCGGATGGTACGACTTCATATGAGTTCTCCAACTAACTTTCTGATTGAACTGCTTATCACATATCTTACATTCGAACCTTTTAACCTCGCTATGTATCCACATATGCTGCCTCAGAGTAGACTTCCTCGGAAACGTTTTAGAACAAATATCACAAGAGAATAACCTCTCATTGGAATGAACGACCATATGTCTATCCAAAACATACTTCGTATCGAATTTTCTATCGCAACTCGGACAATCAAAATGTTCGTCAGTATGCACTATTTTAAAATGAGCTCTAAATTTGTTTGGTTTTTTAAAAACGAGTCCGCATTCGGGACAAGGATAGACCTTTTTCGGTATACCGTGTGCTTGCTCCATATGATTGCGTTTTATCTTCCACGTGCTAAATCTGTCGCCACATACCGAGCATATGTGCTGTCGACACTGTCTGGACATCTCAAAGTGCCTCTTCTGATCCTCAGTCGAGTATAAAACAACTTTGCACTTCCTACATCTCCTCTGTTTCGGTACAAAAGGGCAGGAGAACTCGAGATGTTTTTGCAAGGAGGTAGAAGACGCGAAAGATTTGCCGCAAAGTTCGCATGTGCACTGGAAGAAGTGTTTCTGGATGTGTCTGCTCAAACTCCGAATGTTGGAGGACTTGTCATGGCATACTGCGCAGGATAACTTATCATTCTGTATATTAAAAGGCTGAAGGCCTATATCGTGATTTAAGTCGATACTTTGTTTATGGACTTTGTTTAAATGAATGGCAGCGTCTTCGATTTTGATAAAAGTTTCAAGGCATATTCTGCAGTGCATGTCTGTGCAATCGGCCTTAATGTATCCTTCGTGGAGATGTGAGAATGCGACCCTGGCGTTGACTACCTCGTGGTCGTCATCCATATGCTTCCTGAAGCGAGAGGGCTCGTCAAAGCTTTCACAGCAGTAAACGCATACGATGGAACTCTCCGGGAGCCTAAACGGATATGCTGTGATATATTGTATAACGGTCTGGGCGTTCCTTTTTGCGATGTGCATCGGATTTATTTCTAGAACAAAAGAGACATTGGTCACTTTTTTGTGTTAGTGCTACTTAAATTTCACTAATATACAGTCCCATTGTAGCTAAAAACTTTTACGTTTTGTATGCATATAAGGTGAAAAAGAAAAGCATAGAAACCGGAAGAGTCTTACGATTCCTGGACTGCCCTGGTCTAGAGGTCGCAAGCGCTACTGCTTAGCACGAGGTCCTGGGTGCGATTCCCAAGTCGGACAAAGTGTTATTAGGGTTTTCCACCGGGAATTTCTCAGTAGCAACCCGGAGTTCAGAATGATGCCCGGTTGATTGCAATAGGCTCGCCCCCTTTACATGGGACTTAAACATAACTAGTGAAATGTGGGTGTAATATACATAGGTACTCCTTTGCCTAACCTTTTGGGGATTACAGGCGTTATATTATAGTTATACGATTCCGACAAAAACGTAAATTTTTATCCGTATTTTGCACCTACGATCCAACAAAAAATTGTCAAACTACCCTCTAAAAGACACGCATTTCGGGATGCCTCGCCTTCATATGAGTCCTCCAGCTGACTCGTTGGTTAAACGTCTTATCACAAATCTTACACTCGTGTTTTTTCACTTCACTATGTATCCACATATGCTGTCCTAAAGTAGATTTCCTCGGGAAAGCCTTAGAACACACTTGACAAATAAAATTCCTCTCCCCTGTGTGTATAACTATGTGTTTTTTCAAATTCCTGTCAGTATCGAACTTTCTCTCGCAATAAGAGCATTCAACGTAGTCATTCGTGTGGGTGGTTTTGAAATGTAATCGAAGGCTATCCCGTTTACTAAAAACTAAGTGACACTCAGGGCAATTATAGGTCTTCTGGGGCACGTTATGTGTCTCCTTTAAATGATTCTGCTTCATATTCCAAGTAGTAAACCTTTCTCCGCAGATGTTACATACGTGCTGGCGACATCGCAGCGATTTCTCCAAATGGTTCATTCGTTCCGTTGCAGAGGTGAAATTTTTTCTACATTTTCTGCATCTATTTTTGTTATTTTTATCGGACTCTGTGCCGCAGTTGTATCTGAGATGGCAGTGTAAGGAGGTCAATGACGCATAAGACTTGCCACAAGCATCACAGGTGTACTGCACGAAGTGTGTATGCGTGTGTTTACTTAACAACGCCAACGTCGAAAATTTCTCTGAACAAATTGCGCATGAATATTTATCCTTATAAATTTTAAACGGATGCATGCCTAAGTCATGTGTTGGGTTTATGTTTTTGTTATGTTTTTTTATTAAATGGTCTGCGGCTTGTTCTAAATTAGATAAAGTTTCGGAGCAGATTCTACATTTAAGGTCAGTGCAATCGACTTTAACGGAAGCTTCGGCCACGTGGACGAAAGCCATTCGTACTTTGAAGTCCTGATGTTCTAAATTCATGTGTTCCCTAAACTTCGCGGGGTCTGGGAAGCTATCACAGCAGTACACGCAAACCATGGAAGATTCTGGCAGCTTGAAGGGGTAAGCTGTAGTATACTCTATCATCGTTTTGGCGTTCTGTCGCGCGATGAACATCGGATTTAGTTCTAGAACAAAAAAGAAACGTCCCATCACTTATCCTGTGTTGTGGTATGTTCGTTACGGTACTAAGCTAATACTGGACTCCACATTGTTACTACTAGTGATATAGGTCAAATAAAACGTTGCTTACTGGAGAAGGCCTAAGATAGATCATCATGGCATGTTTGAAAATGATGGCGTGTACGCTAGTACATATGACATAATGGCAAAAAATGTAATTTAATATTTTTTTTCATAACGGTAATTACTTTGCATAGAATCAAGTTCTTCTAACAGACAGCTTTGCTGCTGGGGAGTTTTTTGCGCCACTTTTCTTCCGAAAGCATTAGGAAGTGGTGAAGGGCGGGCGTTTTAGGGGACTGTCTCGTGTAATTTTAACGTTCACAAAGATCCAGCCTAGTTTGAATAAATGGCATTAGGAAGTGGTGAAGGGCGGGCGTTTTAGGGGACTGTCTCGTGTAATTTTAACGTTCACAAAGATCCAGCCTAGTTTGAATAAATGGCTCTTGATTTTGATTTCGATGTCAAGTTAAATGTCTGTGCTGCTTTGGTTAATTTTCGATGAAGTGAAATATCTAGATTCAAATTGTAAACTTATCTCGTAACTAACTCTTTAATTATGTCCACCACATTAATCACATTATGATTTGCAGCTGAAATAAATGCCTTCTGTATACAGGAATATAAAAAAAGTATTTTGTATCCTAAATGAACTGACGCGAAGTAGGAAGGCGTTAGACGTAGAAAATAATGACTTAAAACTAAAACCTACAAAAAAAAAAACACGCTAGATAATAAATCGAAAAACAGACTGGTCCTAGATTACAACGACTAGTTACCAAAACGAAACAACCTCATTTTATATACTTTGGAATTATAATAACATTATACAATAACTATAATATAACTTTTGCAACATTATTCAGTTAAAACAGAAAACATTATTTTCAGATTATCATTTTTCCCCTCAAAATCCTCTAATTCGGGATGGTACGATTTCATATGCGTCTTCCAACTGACTTTTTGATTGAACTTTTTATTACAAAGTTTGCATTCAAACCGCTTATGTTCCATATGTATCCACATATGCTGTATCAAATTCTTCTTTCTCGGAAACGATTTGGAGCAGACCGTGCACGGAAAGAGCTTCTCCATTGTATGTGACACTCTATGCTCCTCCAAATTCTTTTTGGTAACAAACTTCATGCCGCAGCAGGAGCAGACGTAGTTGTCATCAGTATGACTGAGTCTAAAATGTGTCCGATACTTCTTCCGTTCTTGGAAAATTTGCCCACATTCCGGGCACACGTAAACTTTTTTTTCAACTCCGTGGCACTCGGTCAAATGTAGTTGTTTTGCATGCCAGGACATGAACCTCTCTCCGCAGACACAGCATAAATGTGACCAACACCGTTGGGACTCCAGTAAATGCTTTCGCCTCTCCTCTATTGAGCTGAATGTCCGTTTACATTTGCGGCATATCTTTTCGGTGCCAATGTGAGAGAATCTTATATGACTACGCAGTGCTGTGTTCGTCGCGTAGGACTTTCCGCAAGCTTCACAGGTGTATCTCCAGAAATGGCTTTGTGTGTGTCTGCTAAGCTGCCTTAAGCATACAGCCTTGTAGTGGCATATCGCGCAGAATAGCTTATTGTTCTCCAACTTAAATGGCTGTAGCCCTAACGCGACGGTTAAGTTAAGAGGTTTCTTATGTTCGGAGTAGAGATGTTCTGCAATTTGATCCAAATTCTGGTAGTGTTTAAAGCAGAGTCTGCAATTGATATTTGTGCAGTCAACTTTAATGTACCCTTCTGAGCAATGGACGAAAGCCATTTTTGGGTTAAAGGTTTCGTGTTCTTCATTCATGTGTGTCCTAAATACAACAGGATCGGGGTAAGTCTCGCAACAGTAGACACAAACCATGTTGTCTTCAGGCAGCTTGAAGGGGTATACGGTGGAATATTTCACTATAATCTCGGCGTTCCGTTTCGAGATGAAATTCGGGTCATTTTGCTTCTCTAGAACAAAAAGAAATGCCCAGTCATTCAACTGCCCTTCTGTTTTCCTTTTTTTGTGGTGTTGATGATGTTTTCTAAGATTATGACACTTAATTGTATGGTTAGATAAGGTTTATTTTCCGAGTTCGAGGTTGAGTAAGTGAGAGTAATGTAGTAGGTAAACAAATTGGTTCGTATATATCAAAGACGCGAGTTGAAGATCGAAAATGGAGCACCATGTCTGGTCACGACAAATTGATTTTCAACGTGTTAAATTCTTGTAAGAAAAGTACTTTTTGAGCTTATTGAATCAAAAAGCACTACTTGTATATAAAATGGTAAAATAAAATGATGTTTATTGATTTCAAGTTTGTTAATTTGACTTATACTTTTAGTAAACCTTATAATCCCTAATAATCATTGGCGTTTCCGGCATTACACTCATGTGGCACGCTTAAAATTAAAACAGTATGCCAAAAAGGCCTCAGCTCAGCTCAAATGTAGTCATTTTTTAACGAATCTTATCTCCTAACCTAATTTTGTTTTATATGATAATGAAAAAAAAAGTTGAAGCGAAATCGGACGCTAGAGTTATTTATAGTAGGTGAAGTATTACATCGTTTACTTAGGATTTAAGTGTAGGACAACTACACAGCCCTGGTTCAGCATCGTATTCAACTACAGAACAAGGAATCGCCGTGCTGACAGCGTCTAGGCTCAAATCACACCGAGATGGCAGTGGCCGGCAGCGACGCGGCGAGCAGTTTCAGTGTCATATAATTTTAAACTTTATCTTCATTACTATAAGAAATACATAGTATTGCTTGAGAAACTTGAAAAGGTCGCGCGGACGCCGGCGGCGCCGCGAGCTCTCCAACGACTCCCGCGCAGCGTCGGCGCACGACCCTTCTTGTAGTGTAGATAAAGTTTAAAATTATATGACAGTGAAACTGCTCGCGGCGTCGCTGCCAGCCGCTGCCATCTCGGTGTGCTTTGAGCCCTAGTCAGCGTCTAATTTTTTTAGTCCTACAAGGTAGGAGTAAACATTCGTCGCGTCGATGCGTTGCGGACACAACTTCTGTCGCGGACCGCCTTCGAAGCCGTAATTTCTTATACGTCATTTGTGTCGTAGTGCGAGTATACGGTGACACGTTTGATTTGTATGGAAAGTGCTGACAATGCTGCTTCTACCAGCAGCAATTCGACATGTGCGAAAAGTGACAAGGCGCAGGACCAACGGCTTAACGTGCTTTCCGAGGCACGGGGGTATCACACCGCCAGCTTCCAAACTCCGGGCTGTTACTAAGAAATAACAAGGGAAGGGGGAGTGCACCTGTGTTTGCGCACACTTGTGCACTATAATATGTCCCGCGCCGAAGGCTATGTCTCCGTTGAAATGGGCCGCTATGGCCGAAATACGGTCTGGAGGACTATACATATAATTAACACTATGCCAGAAACCGTGTGACGGACTTTTTACACAAAGAATGGCTTAGAATAGCTTAAAAATTATTGGTAACTTTGGTTGGCCTCGTCTACAAGCCCTTAAGTATAGGTACAAAATCTTATATTCCTCCTAGCTCCACCTCAAAAATCGACCAACTCCGGATGGTAAGACCTCATATGAGTCTTCCAACTAACCCTCTGATTAAACGGCCTATTGCACAAAGTGCAGTGAAATCTCTTATGTTCACTATGTATCCACATATGCTGCGTCAAATTCTTTTTCCTAAGAAAGGATTTGGTGCAGGACGTACAATGGAAGAGTTTTTCCCTCGTATGTAACAGTTTGTGCCCTTCCAACCGACTTTTACTGGCAAATTTGATACCGCAGAATTGACAAACAAAGTTGTCGTCTGTATGAGTAATAATATAATGCGATCTATATAGTCTATACTCTGTGAAACTCTCCTGGCATACGGGACACGTCTGAAGTTTGGTCGTGTTTTCTACATTATGCACCTCGCTCATGTGGTCTCGTCTGAGCTTTTTGGAGACGAATCTGTGTCCACATACGTTGCAGCAGTAAGGCCAGCATCGTTTACTCGCCAAAACATGCGCGCGGCGCTCCTCATTGTTAGGGAAGGACTTCCTACATTTAGTACATATCTTTTCCTCGGAATGACTGAAGAGGATATGCTTCCTCAAGTTGTCTCGACTAATGTATGACTTGCCACATGTCTCGCACGTGTACTTGTGGTAATGTCCGCTGTTATGCCGAGACAAGCATCTGAGTGACGGGAACTTTTGGAAGCAGGTAGCGCAAACCCATCTTTCGGGGCCTAATTTGAAAATCTGTACTCCTATCTCCGCGTTAAGATTTAAATGCTTGTCGTGTTCCAAGACGAGATGTTCAGATATAGAAGCTAGAGAGTCGAATTTTTTAGCACAGAGCTTGCAACCTAGGTCTGTGCAATCAACTTTGAGGTATTCCTCTGTGCCCATGGTGTGCGCGAACGCATGTTTGACGTTGGGTTGGTAGTGGTCGGTTTTCATGTGTTCTCTATACGCGTCCGGGTCTTCAAAGGCGTCGCAGCAGTAAACACACACCATTTCATTAGCGGGTATCCTGAATGGATAAGCTGTAGTGTACCTCAAAATGAGCTTAGCGTTTTGCCTCGCTTCGACCAACGGATCGAACTCTAGAACAAAAAGAAATGGTCCTTTGTCACATTTATTTTGGCAGGAGACGCGCTTTGCCGCGCATGCGTGATGCTGTACTGCTGCGTTTCGGCTTAGAGTACTTTAAATGCCCATAAGTGTCGACTTCACTTCTTTTAAATAAAAATTGAATTCGTATATTGTAAGTAAATTAAAGAGTATTGTTAGGTAGGTCTATCATGAAACGGATAAACTGCCTGCAAAAATAAGTTTACAGGAAAGTCGAAGGTTTAATAGGTGCGCTGGCACGTTAGTGTCTGTTTAGCTAATAGATAAGTTACAAAGTCTTTAAAACATCTCAGTATAAGCAAAATATACGTGCAGGTACTGTACACGTAATAGAAGTGAGACTTCTTAAAAAATAAAGAATAAGAGAGATTTTGTATTTTCTAACGAAATGTGCCTAAACGTGACGAGTCCTAAAAAAACTCAATTCTCGAATCGCCCCATAGGAACTTTCACTTCAAAAAATCATAGGTAAAAATTATAGAAAACATTGGTAATTCATAGTAAGTTTAATGTGAAATATTTGATAAATTATATTACAAATTCCATGATTAAGTGTGTTATATCTTAAATTTATCAACTACCCTCATTCTACGAAACCGTTACGGACCTAACATTACAAACACTTTTTCGAATCACATGAATTTGAATTACGTCTATGATACTTAAATGGTGTATCGGATTGCGATACTCCTGCCATGTTTGCAGCCTGTCATAACATGTTTTACGTCTACCACATACAATAGGCTAGTTGGCGGATTTTGAAAAACCAATTTGTGTTCCTTGTGGTATAATTACGTCAATATATGAATTCTCCTTATAGAGTTATGAGGAACAGAGTGTAAAGTTCACCCATCCTCCATAGAAAAGGGAGGCTCCTCCAACTTTACTTTTACGCAATTATTTTTTTTTAAATATCTAAAATAATTTGCAGAATAAAGTTGATTATTGACATTTTTAGCTCAAAACCATTCTACAATGCAAGATTGATAAGGTATTTTTGGAACGATGTACCTTAACGCGGCTTGCGGTAGGGGATGACTGGTAGAAATCGTCACGCTAAAAAAGCGTTATGCTCCCTCCATGCGACTTTTTCTGTCTCATTCTATTATTTACGAGTTCCTCACGGGGGTCCCCCGACCGCACACGTTTTTCTTACTGTCAACTAGCCTATTCTGCAGATGTATATCGAACTCTACAATAAATTCGCTTCAGTAACTCAAACGTTATGTTTCGCAATATGCCGTTTCAAACGATAAACCGACAAGAACTTCAGGCCGCAATGCTTGCAAACGGCACAGTCTTCAGAATGATGTAGTTTAAAATGGTCATAATACGCGTTCTCCGTCGTAAACTCTATATTGCAGTCGACACAACGGTACGTGCGTTTCGACTGACCGTGCGCCACTTCCATGTGCTTTTTTCTGGTCTTATAATCAAGAAATCTTTCTTGGCACTTCGGACAGCAGTAGGGCATGCAGGACTTTTGAGTACGCCTATGCTTTTCTTTGGCCTCCATAGTTGGGAAAACTTTCTTGCATCTTTTGCAGGACACTTCGTAGATTTGGTGTTTGGATCTGACGTGTCTTAACAAGCCGGTGGTAGCAACGTAACTGCTTCCACAAACATGACAAACGTAGCTTAGGAAATGCGTGATCGTGTGACGGTTTAAGTGGAAAAGCGACGGAAAATTTTTCTCACAAACTGCGCAGTTATAAACGTCTTTCTGCAGCAGGTAAGGCATGACGCCGAATTTGCCCGCAGGATCGGTTTTTCTGCCATGTTCAGTGTCCAAATGAGCCAAAACCGTTTCTAGGGTCGGAAAACCGGTGTTGCATAACCGACAACGTAGGTTAGTGAGGTCTGCTTTAATGAATTCCGTTTTTGGGAGGTGATGGAACGCAACTTTGATGCTAAAGTAGTCATGTTCTCCGTCCATGTGTCTCCGGAACTCGTCAGGGTCTTCGAACAACTCTTGGCAGTAGACACAGAGTATCGACTTATCATTCACTCGGAAGGGGTAAGCAGTTGTGCTACTGATTATTGTCTCGGCGTTTGCGCGCGTCGCATCATAGCTTTCCGCTAAAAAAGAAAAAGTTCTTTGTAGACCATTGTGTTGTTAACTTCTTCTATCTTCTAGGGTTTTGGATATATCTTGAGGCTGTGAGTAAATCTTCTAGGAGACATGAATAGAATAATGATTTATTATTGTAACGTTGTTTATAAATGGTTATTTTCCGGGTGGTAGACACGAAACATATTGTCAACTGAGGCGAAAGTACTGTCAAATATTTGGATACGTAATTTATGTTTTAGGTGAAACGTAATATCAAACGCATCAATTTTATCTTTAACATGACATGTCAATTTGTCATTGAACAAGCTAGATATGTGTCAATAGTTTACGAGTCGTATACGCTTTTTAAAGACTTGTAATCTTATTTAGATTAATTGTAATGCCTTACTCATTCATTTACTGTTATTTATTTGTTAAGAATTTCTAAACGTATGTATTTTACGTCTAACAGCAGCAGTGTGAAACGTTTTAAGAAATGTATAGTAGGTGTTCATGAATATGAATAACATTTTCAATGGGAATAACTCTATAACCGCGAAAATAGCATCTGTTTCATACATCTTACTGAGAAGGACGGTATATTTGTATGAAATATTTGAATTTTTGACGGCCGCTCAGGCTTGGTCTCATAGCGAAAATTGTTTATCTTCATGAACTACAAATCAACATGCCTTAAATACTTTACACTACTATATAAGGTGTTAAAAAATTAACCTTACAAATTTTAAGAGGTGCTTTAGACCATCGAACTGAACAACTTTCACTATGGGACGAACACTGAAATCACGAAAAAAAAATCTGCTGTTTAATACAAAAGTTCAATACCTACTTGACCAAAATGTATGAAACAGCCGATTTTTTTTTTCGTGATTTCAGAATTGGTCCCATAGTGAAAGTTGTTCAGGTCGATGGTCTAAAGCACCTCTTAAAGTTTGTAAGGTTAATTTTTTTACACTTTGTATACAAGGTGTAAAAAGACCCGTCGCATAGCCATCAACTACGCACTATGTACATCAAAATAAGTAACATTGCATAAAAATAATTGCTGGGAAACGACTTTCATTTCTGGTGTGAAAATTTGCTGTTTGCAGTAATGCGCAATGTAACACACGCACAACATTGTGCTTATGGGTGCATGCAACTGTACAGGGGTCATGGGGTTATTTAAAGTTGTGTTAACCGGTCAAGCCACTATGAAACACTTGTGCACATTTTTTTGTAAGCAGGGTCATAAACATGTCGCGCAGCGGGGAGTCGCCCGGGCCTGTGACAGGTTGCGTCAAAATTATGACGTCGGGACTTGACCGAAAACATTAAAAATATGCTCTCGTAAAAACAGTCAGAAGAAGTTGGAATTTTGACCTTCAATATGTCCGTAACCAGAAGGTTCCCAGGTATGGTCCAGTACAAAAAAAAAAAATTACAATGACGGGGAGTACAAGTGGATCTCGGCTTCGTGTCTTTTTACACCCGTTATGTTCAAGAAACAAATTCCGTAGTTTATTTGATTATAATAAATCGGTTTAAAGCAAGTTTCTAAAATAGTATAAGTTTATAAGTAAAGATTTGTTACAGGAAAATAATTCTGGCAAAGAAGCCCGGGATTATTTAGGTATATAACTGGGAATAAATCCCACAAATTAACATATCACATCATCATTTAATTATATTTCACGGTAAAGAGATTTATTGAAAACTTAAAATCTATGTGCATATGTATGAGATGTCAAAGATCAATAGTAATTTTATTTTAAGAGCATTCATTAAAATAATAATAAAAATAAACAAATTACTGTTGATTTTTTAATTTTGAAGCATTGAAAGAAGCGTGAAAGAATTGAGAAGAGTCTAAATAGTATATTTCATATTACTGTTTTAATTAATACTAGCAATATGAATATGACTCAAAACGCACACAATGTTATTTTATTCACTTTTATTGATTATTTCTTTTATTTTTTTTTTCTTTCACACTACGTTCAAATGCCGAAAGACATTTAAATGTCTGCATATGGATATGTCTCAAGTGTTTATGAAATTCATTAGAACATTATTTGAAAATCTATAAAATCCGAGCTTTATTATATACTTCAAATTTTACAACCAAACTTATGAACGTTGAAAAACTAATTTTAACATTTACATCAGAATTTCAATTATTGATAAATCTCCCAGAAACAAATGAATGATGGGATTTTAAGTTATGATATTATAATGTTTTTTTTTTTTAATATAATTTAAATAGTTAGTCAGTTAATTTAGTATAAGAAATCCAGTGCATATATTTTTGTATTCAACTTAATAATTATTTCAACGTTCATAAATAAGACATACAAGAACTCACCTGCAGTCACGAGGTGGAGGGTAGAACACAATTTAATAAGCTGGGATTCGAACCCAGATTTGATAAACTTCTCTCCTCGCTGCGCTGCACGTTGTAATATTTCAAAGACATGGCTATACCCGCGGGGTAATTGCCTATTATTTTGACAGTTCAGCTACATTCATTGCGTTAATTAAGTTGTTGAGCTGACAATTTCTTCAAACCTATGAAGCAAGTTGGGAAATGCCTTCGAAACTCTCGGATTGTATTGGATTCAAGACTCGGTCCTCTCACTCCTACGTGGTCTGTGTCTGCTGTTTTGATTTTATTTTATCCTTCTTTAAATACCTAAATACATATACTGTTATAGTAAGAAAAAAACTAGGTTCCTACACAGAAACTGCAGTTGAAAATTTTCTTACCATCAGAAACTCGTGCGGTCATCGAACACGCAATCCGTAACACAGAAGGCGTTTGCCCAACCACTGCGCCGATAGTGCCGTCAAACTAACAAACCAACGGTAGCATGATTAGGATGATTTTTTAGGAATCGAACCCAAGGATCAAAATTTTTTTGAAGCCCTAATCATAATAATATCGGTACTAATAAAGCCTATAAAACATAACACTCGTTTGGGCTTTGCCGTAGTTGAGTAAAAAGACATGAAAAAAGTTGATAAAATAATATAACTACAGATTAAATTTTAAAACAATCTGTTGAGTGATCATCAAAATCTTTGAAGCGTACCTGAATTCTGAAAGGAAGAACACAAAAAAAAACACAGCAAAAATACACAAAATACAATCAACTACACTAAATATTCAATACCAGCTCTGTATACATTCATTTTACAAAATCGGATGACAGTTCAACCAATATGGCGTCTTGTTAGTAGTACAAGAGGTGAATACCAGATAGCGCTGTTAGCAAGTTTGGAACACTTCTTAAATTGAAGCAATGAGATTACAGGGAATCCCGTTGGTTATTTAGGGGCACCTAATAAGCGAATGTTCAAAAGTTTGTGTTTGGTTAAAAATTACAACAGCGAAACAAATCGCTTGACATGATATTTTCAAAAAACGGGCATTTATGTTTATTTTATATTACTTCCATATTAATTAATCTTGCATCCTTTTCTTTGTAAAATGAACTCTTTTGGTGAGACATATCCATATGTTACCTTAAAACTAATCATGCATTATGATAGTCAATGTGTATTCACAAGTTATGTACTGGAATTTTATTAATGAATTTTGTTATAACACTTATTTGGAATATTGCGTGAATGTGAAGTAAATCAGCATGTATGTAAGTCAAATGACGGTGACGTAAAACGAAGGAACGGATAGATAGTGGAAAGTTAAAAGAAAAAAATAGCTTCGGTGCGGCGCTAATCTGGGTGTCGTCGAGTCATATAAAAACGCTGTACAATCAACCAGTCTTACCAAGGTCTATCGTCTACCCAGTAACTGGGTTGTGGAGGTCAGATAGGCAGTCGCTCAATTTAAAATGCTCTATATGATGAATAGGAAGATATCGCGCTTTCGCTCGCACGTTTTCAATAGATTTAAAAGAGAAGTCGACTCTTGCAGCTGGTTTACAAAAAATCTGATTCGTAAAACTAATTATAATGCAATTGGGAAAGTAAATTAGTTCTCTTCATAACTACGAATTGTTATTATTATTTCATTAGAATTCAAGCGTCGTTCCGCCAGTATAGGAGAAATAGTCAAATAGATATTAGATGAGTGAGGGTGTGTGTGTGTGTGTGTGTTATGCTATTATTCCAGTACATAACCTGTCAATTGAAAGGTTGGTAAGCAGAGTTGCTAATGATAAGATATTTTCAATGTTTTGTTTTTAAACAACTGCTTTTCACCATGTTATAGCAGTTTTTGAACCGACAAAAAAAGTAGGTTCTCAAGACGACGCGTTTATCTGTTTTTTTTTTTTTTTGTAGCAATCATAAGGCCGACCTTTTGGTTACCGCCGCCTATGAACATCTACTATACTTAAAGCATCACAGGTGCATTGCAAAGTACAGACGCCAGCACATCAACCTACCCGAAACTGTCAAACTTTCCCAATCAACTTTGAACCTTATGCTTTAATGATAAAGTTGAAAATCTATTAAAGAAATTTGACAGATTGTAGTAGGTTGATGTGCTGGCGTCTGTACCTCTGTCTATTTGCTAGTTACCTTTTCACGCCCTAACGGCGAATGGATTTGGATAAAATTTGGCACACTGACAGCCCATGACCTAGGTTAGGACTTAGGATAATTTTTTTTATCCCAGAAGTAGTATGTTCCTTTGGTATAACTTGCGACGTCCTCGCGGGCGTAAAAGCTAGTATTTCATACTGTTGAAATGGAACGCAACCAATAAACTGGGCATCTGTCACCTGTCAATTAACCTGTCATTGAGTAGTATTTTGAATCACGTAACTCAGTACAATATTCTTACAATGCATAATTTTATTCAAAAGTTCCTTATTCTTTATAATTTTACACAATCAGTTAGTTTCTTACACGATGGGGCTTGTGGCTAAGTAATAACAGCCGCACGGGTCGATCGATCAGGTATAGCTACGCTTGCAGTGGTTGGTCCGTCGATGGGTGACCATCTTTAGCTTTACATACCAAGACCTCGGAAAGCACGTTAAGCCGTTGGTCCCGGCTGTCATTCATGGATCTTTGACAGTCGTTACGGATCGTCAGAAGCCCGAAAATCTGACATACCTTACCAAGGGGTAGCGTATAACCCAGTAGCTGGGTTGTGGAGGTCAGATAGGCAGTCGCTCCACGTAAAATACTGGTATTCAGCTGCATCCCGTTAGACTGGAAGCCGACCACAACATAGTT
The DNA here is from genome assembly GCA_914767645.1 of Hydraecia micacea. NCBI lineage: Eukaryota > Metazoa > Arthropoda > Insecta > Lepidoptera > Noctuidae > Hydraecia > Hydraecia micacea. Next base: position 4,317,782 of record OU611803.1, read on the forward strand.
GGGGAAAAGGCTAGGCCGATGATGAGTTAGTTTCCTACAAATACTGATATTCTACATATCTTCAGCAACTCAACAGACCAACAATTTAATAGTGAGAAACAGATGCCTACCTTTTTTCTTCTTCTCTGTTGTTTTAGCTGCCACTTTACTGGCGCTTGCTTTCACAAGCTCCTTTTTCACAGTCTTAGTCTTTTTAGCAGGGATCGACTTCGTTTTGGTGGAAGATTTTCGTTTTTCTGTCGCCTTAGTATTGTCGAGGAGGTCTAGTAAGTCTACGGATTCCTTTTTGGGTATTTTACTTGCTAATTTCGTGAGGGGCTGGTCGTCAACTGAAATTGGAAAGGGTGTGTAAATTTGTTGGATTAATTGTCGTAATGATCGGTGAAAAATAAAAACGAAGGAATTCCTAATTAGACAAATAAAAAATCCTGGATAGACAAAATATTATTGGGATTTTCTGTGAGGTAATTCTTCATAGTGGCCGAGTTTAAATCGTGTCCGGTTATTGGAAATAGGCTTGTCCTGTATTAGATGGTACTTACAACATAGGGGCTATTCAAGTATTAAGTAAGCAGATTTATTGCAATGATTAACCCCCCCACCACCTCGTCAGCAAAGGTAAGCAAAGCGCTTACCAATGCTAATATAGAGGATCCATGTCGGGCCGTTGTATCTATGCTAGTCGCGCGGTAAACTCCGCTTGCGAGATGCAGGATTTTGCGTGACGCCAGTATGACGCATTGTTCGCATGTGGCGTTGTAGATAACGCTATCTATACTAACGTAAACATTGGTACATGCATTTTTCAATGTGTTCTGGTTCCCTTATTGATTAATGAGCAGCAGTTATAAGCGTTACGTTTTCAAGCATAGACAAGTAATGTTGCCATATGTGTTCAAACCCAAATCGACTAAATATTGTAGAAAATCCGAAAATGTAAAAAAATAAATACTGCTCACGTACTCACTATCCAGACCCCCCCCCCCTCCCCCATGTCATCAAAAATAAGCAAAGCAAAGACCCCCCTGCCCCAGTAGTGGTTACGTAATACTTGAATGGGGCCACCTATAGCGAAACGAAAAAAAAAAAGGAAACAACTGGACCAAAAAAAATTCGTCCGCATCGCTGCCATTGGAAAAAGTGCCCAAAAGGCTGGCTGATTTTGATGAAATCCGGTATGGGGACACTTTGAACCCTGGGGAAAGACATAGGCATAGATACCTTTTATCGACATACTACGCGGGCGAAGCCGCGGCCGGAAGCTAGTGTAAAATATGAAGTAACTACTCACGGTCATCGTCATCATCGTCATCAAAGCCGCATCGGTCATCAAAGTCATCGTCATCGCTCAGTCGCTTCTCTTGTTTCACTTGCTCCAATTTGACGTCAGAGTCTATTGCCTCCACTTGTACTGTTTAAAAAAAAGGATCATGGGGCATCATCTCAAAATATACAGGGTTATTGGAAAAAACATTAACAACCTCTTAAGTAAGAGGTCATTGCACTCATCATTATGAACAACTTTTACTATGGGACCAAACCTGAAATCGCGAAAAAAAAATCAGCTGTTCCCTACATGTATGTTCGTAGAACTCGTCATAATGTAGGGAACCGCTGATTTTGGCAAAATATCAAAATGTAGGGAACAGCTGGGTTTGGTCCCATAGTAAAAGTTGTTCATAATGATTGTTGATGTTTTTCAATAACCCTGTATATTTGGCGCCTGAAATAGGTAGGCTGCGTTTCCACCAGAGATGAACGAGGATGCGTAGCGAGGAATGTGTGTAAGGGTGCGTTTTAACTGAAGCGGAGCTGTGTAGAGCGGAGCGGAGACGTGCAGGAATTCCAATCACAGATGAGACGAGTGACGCGATGAGTATTTCAAAAATTGTGATTGGTCGATTCCTGCACGTCTCCGCTCCGCTCTACACAGCTCCGCTTCATTGGAAACGCACCCTAAAACTAATCAATAACAACGCTAACTTAGTTCAAGCTATGAAAATGAAGCGATTTTATTGGTTTGTTTCACACACATCCCTCGCTACGCATCCTCGCACATCTTTGGTGGAAACTCAGCCTTACAGGTACTCTCTAACCTAGCTAGCTCAAGGGGGCAATTCTCGTAATATTAAAAACGTTCACAGTCTAAATCTTTCAAAAATACCTCTAATTTCCCTACATTTTTGACATTGACTGTCGCTGAGATGAGATTGCGACTAGATTTTGAACGGATTTAATAACGAGAATTGGCCTTCTGGAGTCAGGGGTTCACGTTTCTTCTGTGATCGTGTTTATGCCAATAAGTTTTTTTTTTTTAAATTAAAATAGAGTTAAATAAATTGCTTGACTGCTTCTTTGGTATAGTGGCCGCTGAGCGTGGGGGCACTGGGTTCTATTCCCAAGTCAAAGTGTTATGCAGTTTTTTCCATCAAGAATGGCTCAGTTACAGCTAGATTCAAACTTTATGGTGACTGAAGTGAGCTCCTCGATGCGCGGTACCTCACCCCTCACCCCCGCTGTCAGGTGTGTCGACACATGAGTAACATTTTGCTAGTTAATTTAATTTGACCCTGTATTAATAGGCAATGACTTTTGAGATGGCTTTAAAATTAGTGGCTCGAAATAATGTTTACCTTCGAGTTCCGGAAGAGTAGAGCTGCTAGCATCCAAGTGTTGCATGAAGGTCTTCTCACACTCCAGCACCTGCCGCTTAAAGTCCGACGCATCCCGCAGCCGAGAAATGCACAACTCACATATTAGTCGACTGTTGCTATTCGGGCCACCGGACTGGGAGTACGCAATCTGGTAAATGGATTAAATTATTTAAAACAAAATGTTTTAGATATGCAAGATCGTAGCAGGTGACGTCCTGTGGTTCCTGCCTACCCCTATGTATGGAAAGAAGTCGTGAGTTTATCAAAAATCAAGTCTGTTTTCTTTGTTTATTACGCCACATGCGAACAACGCGTCATACTGACGTCACGCAATACCTGCATCTCGCAAGCAGAGTTTACCGCGTTTTAGATTTGGCGTAGCTTCAAGGGTGGGGAAGAGGGGTTTTGCTAAAAACTTCTTTAGGCGGGAAACCCTTGTAGAGGTATCTACAACGCCTGCATCTCGCAAGCAGAGTTTACCGCGCAACTAGCATAGATACAACGGCCCGACATGAATCGTCGGGCAGTTGCCCGTCAGACACAACACTCGTCTGGTCGGAGGATCCTCCCTTTTCTATAGAGTATGAGTGAACTTTACACCCTGTTCCTCACACCTCTATAAGGCACTTTCGAATATCAAAATTACATAAGACAGTCCCCAAAAACGACAGCCTTTCACCACTTCCTAGTGCTTTCGCTGGGAAGAAGTGGCTCAACAAACTCCCCAGCAGCACAGCTGTCTGTTCAGTGATGCCTGGGCCACACCAACGGGATACGCCTATAATTACCGCGATAAGTTGGCTGGTGTGGCCCGGTCATTAGAAAAACGAAATTACGTTTAGTTAGAAAAACTAATTCCGCCGGCCGGCCGGTTTGTATGTTACAAGGCAGATATGGTGAAGGCGCCAGGGTAGACCGTAAAATTCAAGTTTTCTTACGTTTGTTTGCAATTTACAAGTTCATATCAGTTTGAGAAATGTATTGATTGACTTGTATTGATGATTCTAATGTCTAAGAAATGAGTAAGGAAATCTATAATTCGCATCTATCTTAGCGCATCCCTCATAAACTCGAAATAAAGTTTAAAAGGTAAGAAAACCATCACACTAATATTATAAAGGTGAAAATTTGTGTTTGTATGTTTGTTACTTTTTCACGCAAAAACTACTGAACGGATTTGGATGAAATTTGGCACAGATAGTTTATAACCAGGAATAACGTAGGATACTTTTTATCCGGATATTCCCACGGGATCGACACTTATGCGGGTGAAACCGCAGGGCGCAGCTAGTTAATCTATAAAATAAATAAAAATGAAATGCTTTTCCTTGGTAAACGCATCACATCAGATGTGCCTTTTTATTTATGTTCCTTATTAAAGCCCGAATAAGATATTTAGGGAAAGAAAAATAATTAGAAAACTTGCCTGGAAAATGGAAAAATTCAGGAAAAACAGAAAGTGATTTGTTTGTGACATGGACAATGTCTGTCAGGTCGGCTAGCTAGTTAACAATAAAAAAGTACGTAAACAAAAACCATTCTTCATCATCATCTGCCTAGACTTTTCCCAACTATGTTGTGAACTAGACTGGAAACCGACCCCCGGTTTCCAGTCTAATGGGATACAGCTGAATACCAGTATTTTACATGGAGCGACTGCCTATCTGACCTCCACAACCCAGCTACTAGGTAACTTTCAGGCTACTGACAACCTGTAACAACTGTCAAAGATCCACAAATGACAGCCAGGACCAACGGCTTAACATGCTTTCCGAGGCACGGAGGGGTTTGAGGCAATGTGAGTAATATTTTGAACATCTACTTTTTAATAACAAGCTGCCTCAATGTCTCCTAAAGAACAATAGACAATCTCCTCCTGGACTATCAGCAGATTTGTTGTTCAATTTGAACAGAGTGGTTTCTCCAGCAAGAATTCACTCTACATATTTTACTAGCTTTTGCCAGCAATTTCGCTTGCATGGAAGTCGGAAATTATCCCACGGGAACTTACTATTGGGATATGTGTTAATCCAGGTTATAAACTATCTGTGTGCCAAACTTCATTCAAATCCATTCAGCCATTTTTGCATGATTCGAGTAACAAACATACAAACTTCAACATTCAATCTGTATGTTTTAAATCTGTGGCTTTTTGAATTTAGATGTTTTTCACTTTAAAATAAACATAGCATGGATAAAAATAAATGAATAAAGAGTGCAAAATAACACAAGACCGCACAGAACAGATTCAAAACCGAAATTACTAAAAGAAAAATGTCAATCTATTGTGGCAATGGATGACCACTCATTGTGCGTCATTCCATTATTTAAAATAAGTTGTTTTATTGTATTTTTTGTGTAGTTATGTGTTTTCATGTATGTATGTATGTTTTGTGTATAAAATTGTAATGTGTGTGTTGTTTATGGACTCATGGTCTGAAGTAAATTTATTATTATATTATTATTGTTTACTTTTACTTGTCAAAAATAAGGAGGATACATTATCAATCGATTTACAGTCCCATAAGTACCCGTTTGTAAACAAAAAATATTTTTTATAATTAAATCTCTTTACGTATTAATAATATGATACTGCTAGATGCTTATTTTATTTAAATAATAGTGTACAGTTTTAACTGGCCACAGGTAATTTAATAAACACTTCGTCATAAGTCTCAGACAGTCCACTGTGCGGGGCCTATGTGGAGGTTGATGAGACAGCAGCTCCTGTACTTCTAAACAGCCCGGTGGTCCCCACATACAAGGTAAAGTACTTCAGGGAACCCAGGTACCCTCCGTGAGATTGTCAGTAACATCAAGTCGTTGCTGGCCTTCCTTGAGGTGCTGGGGTGGATCGAATAATCGATTGTCCACTCGTACGCCAAACACGCGCATTGACGTCAGTTGCGACCACCAGCGCATAATTATTATCTATTAAGCTAGATACTATTGCCGAGTGACATAGGATATGTTTTTATATAGGTAGTTGATTAAAACGCGGGCGAAGCCACGGACAGGAGCTAGTGGTGGGATATTTTCACTTTTTATGCTATTGACATCTACTTTATAAAACCAGCTGAAGCGAAATGTTGTTACCTACCTAAATAATATATGACCAATAAAGAGTTGTGGCTTGATAAATGAAGTCAGAAAATACAAGGGCAGACCACAAACTCTTTCGATTTGAGGACCTTGGCATAAACAAAGGATCCAAGAAAACGGTCAGTGGGTCGTCTTAGGGGAACTTATAAAAAAATAAGAAACAGATGCTTAAATCAGTGAATCGCCCGTTTTGATCAGAAATAAGTAGAATTTCGTTGTTAAAGGTACTGTACTCAGTCTCCAAAAAGGCATCTGCAATCTTTGCTCGATCGATTTTAAAACCCGGCCAACAAGTGTAGTCCCAACCCAAGAGTACGAATTCATAACAAAACACAAGACTCCACAAATAGGTCGGGTTATAAAAAAAACTTGTTTCTGAACCAAGAAAATGGATGCCGTGGCGTCTCCACGAAGATGGAACGATAAATAGGCAAGGTAATACTTACTGAAACGTTGAGGGAGTCTGAAAGCATCTCAGCATACACCTCACGCTTTCCCATCCAGAAATATTCGGTAGAAATGTCTTTGTAGCACCCCTCCGTCAAGCAACAACGACAAACACTTGGGCCGGCTCGCCATTCCGTAGTTTTAGCTTCCATTGTCACGTTTTTAACTTATTTTCACAGGAAATATATTTAACATACTAATTAATAACAACTAACTTAGAATATTAGGCGAAATTACATTAAAACTATTTATTTTCTTGAATCTAACGCAAGGCGACGCCATCGAGCGAACGGCAGTCCTGCGCTAGTGTAGGGCAACGGGCATGCGCGCGCAACCGAATCGTATACGTTTTTTCACATTATCGATTTTTCATTTATATTGATGGAAGCATGGTATAATAATATGTATGTACTACCAGGACATGTAACTTGGGAGCCATGTTTGCCTCCTTGCATTAACATATTCTTGTTCAACAAAGTGTCTATAACGTTAAATCACAGTTTGAGAAAAGTTAGACTTTCCATTACAGTAATTTTGTTATGTGAAAATGTGAAACAAGAAACTTAACAGCTTCCGTACAAAAAGGTCATGATTAATATATTAAAGTGAAATAAATATTTATTGTGCAAAGTGCAATTTCGGAGTTTGTCTTGGCAGGTAGTGTTTTGTTTAACAGAAGAGCATTTGCCTAAGTAAATTAAGAAGATAGACACCTGAATCGATACAGTATTAACAATGAGGGGCTTGCTAGAATTCACGTTGGAAGAACTTATTTCCACTCAACTACTTATCAGTGAAACATTTGATATAATGCATAATCTAATTGAAAACAATTTGGCAGATTTGGGTGAACTAAGAGAAATGTATGAACAGAAACCCATTGATGCTCTTCATCTATTATGGAAAAATTTTGAAGATAACAATCATACTCTGATCGAAGCTCAAGTTAAAGAAGACAACTATTTTACCGCCAAAATATTTGAAAAAGTAAAAGAGGAGTATTTATCAGTGCGCCAGTTTCTCTTTACAGAGGTCCCGCTAGAAATCAGCCCAGCGAAACCTTTTGCTGATATTCAAAGATCGCAACGAGATATGCTGATTGGCCATCAGCGTTTACGATTCACTACCATAGAGGAAGAAATTAAAGGTATAAACATTGACAGCATTCACGAGACAAACGCAATGGAAGATTGGCAAAAAATTCTTCAACGACAGTGGAAAATTATAGAGAAATGCCATAAGATAATCAGGGAGAAATACGCTGATATATGGCCAGATCTGACATATGAACTTGATTACGTACAATACAAAAACATGTACGAGACTACTTACTCTCTATTTAATTACAAGATTGACGCTTGTCTCTATCCTATCTTTCATGTCATCCCACATATCGGTATACCTACCTGGAGGATGTTCGACAACGCTTCCGATGTCCATCCTTTTGCTGTAAAGTCAATAGCTTGGGGCAATTTTGACGGCCTCGGTGATGTGATTCGCAACAACAAATTCTCAGAAGGAGAAAAACGGCAGCTCTTGATAAGATCGTTCTTGACGTATCAGTATGATGATGAACGTAATATGATACCTGAAGACTCAGATTGGGAATTGGAAGATAGTCAAGAGTTTCACAATGCTTGTGAACAGCCGTTGCTGTTTCCACTGATTAACGAAATTGATTAAAATCATACACTGAAAAAGAATGAAATATCCCTTTCTTATATGTTTTAACAGTTAGGTAGGTAAGAGTCAGTATGACTGTCTATTTATTTTTAATTTGATTATTCTACGCTAAATTATTTTAAAAAAATGACTGAGAGTTGGAAGTGATGTGCTACACAACACAGGGTATAGTTGTAAAAGGCAGAGAGGGTATAATATTTACGTATTTGTTTAGGATGGTGTATGACTAACATGATGTATTAGGCTATAAACTATTTACTTCTGTGTAAAATTTTTACACCTGATTTTTAATCAGACTATTTGCTCCGACTCAAAGAGTAAAGTAATATAGCTCCGACTTTTGGAGCATGCATAAAAATATGATCAAAATGTTTGTATTGGCATTGCAGTTGTTAGGAGCCAGACGGACGTTGTTTACCAGCAACGAAAAACATAACAACACAGTATTCTCCGAAGGGAACATACAAGCCTCTCATTTCGCCAGATGATGTATTGTGTCAGGGAAGGAACTTCTTGTTCATGCGATAACCCTCAAACGTCGACGTCCATTAATCTTAGCTGCCCTAACAACTGTATGCACTGATATCAGTATTTAGGTATACAATAATCTCTGGTTGTCGTGATATCCCCTTTAGTCCTATTGTAATGCTCAACTGTATGCATTGTTATCAGCGTAGTATTAATAGGTATGTATACCATAATCTCTGGTTGTCGTATTATCCCCCTATAGCCCTATTGTAATGCTAGGTACATACGCAGCCACTAGTCGCCGGCGACTCGCTGGTGATTTAAAAATTTCACGTTCACACACAGATTCTGACATCATCAACATCAACTCTGCCTATCGCAGTCCTAAGCTGCGCCACAACACCATGCTCGCCGCCTTCCGCATCCAGTCTGTCCCAGCTACCTTCTTTAGGTGGTTCTGACGTCGCTAGTGAAAAATTAGCTGCCAAAATCAGTGTGTGAAATAGTGGACGTGAGATTTTAAAACCGTCAGTGAATCGCCGGCACTAAAGTCACTGCTGTGTACATAACATAACGAATCATAAGGAGAAACCGTTTAATTTCAGGCTTCTCAGTAGGTTGTTAGACTGACTGTTAGTCTGTTAGTTATTTGTATACGAAACTAATATTTTATTAATGTATTTTTAGTAGGTACTTATCTAGAGTACTTAGAAATAGATTTACATAATGTTTGATCACTATAAGCGAAAGCTAATAAATATAAGCAAGTATACATACAAATATCAGTAGTTTATATCCAGCATATTCAACCCATAATATCCTTGAATGTTAGTTTGATGTTCATGTAATTTGATGTGTAGAAATAAATATGTCTACTCGATTTCAATAAATTGTGACTAGCGCAATAACAGATTCCAATAAAACATTATAAAAAAATATCGTAAATAGTACTTTCAATAAAATAATTGCAATCGCATATCGCGTTTTTTATTCAAATCAACTCAATCAATGAAATATTGATACCGAAATCATGAACAGCAACCGGCGTTAGGCTTAGGCCACCCGCAGCAGGCGCAACGACCATCCACCCTCAACCCTGTCCCTTAACCTTAGAAGGCGGCTTATTGTATCACGCACACGGCTCTCAGATGGTCGAAAATGTGATAATTATCTATATAGTAAAATTCATTGTAGTATAATGAGGCCTACCACCTGCATAAACAGTAGATCACTTATGCATTTATCCATTCTCTAAGCAGGTGGAGGATAAATACATAAGTGACTCCCATTTCTCTGTTTAAATAGTAGTTGGAGGCTAAGAGGAGCACCGTGTGATTTGTGGTAGACAAATGTTCAAGTTAAAGTATCTAAAATAACTTGGACCAAAGTTAATCCAAGTGCCATCTATTATCGAATAGCACAACCATCCAAAAACCGTCAAATATTTTAATAACCGTAAAATGCACTCCATCACTAAGCATCTCTGTCAAAGTATAAAGTCAAAAGTCGATAAACATTGGGTGCATTCCGAGTTGCGCTGTAACCGTTTTGAGCGTGCTTATTCCCTTACCAAATTAGCGTGAGCGCGATAACGATGTCCCGTGAATCGTCATAGATGCCGTCATGACATGCGCGATCTTGCGATAACGCCGACCATGCCATAAAATAATATCATCGTGAGCCCCGTCAAAAAGTTAGTGTGTGTGTATGTGGGTCAGTGTGTGTTTTGTTTTGAGTTGCATCCACAGATATAGATTCACCTAGATAACGCAATAGCATCTACTTCGTGTGCCCAGCTTACGTACAAAAATCGTAAGCCACCACTTTCACGCTGTCAGTCCTGAGTACGGCTGGCTGGGTGAGCGTGAGTTTGAGCGTTGGCGCTAGGCCCCGGGGGTTGGGCGAGACGGGTGCCGCACGCGGCGGCGTCTTTTTTTCCGGCGGCGGATTTTCCCATCACAAATAGTGCTTGTGACATCATAGTAGGTAGTCAAAAAATGGCACGCTTGGTTTTCATATCGTGACACTTGCGTTGTCTAGGTCTATTTATATCTGTGGTTGCATCATATCTATAAACTAACTTAGCATTTTCTAAATTGTGCTTCTGGCTGAATAATGTTTTGACATTGAGCGAGCACTGTGAGCGCGTTCATGAGCATTCCGTATTGTTGACAGCCAGCAGCTCAGCCAGCAGCTCAGCTGTTATAATCGTGATACCTAAATAGGAACGTAAATTATTATTTATTTATTTAAGTAAAGTTTCTCGGCCAAGTAAAGTAGATGGCGGCTCTTTACTGAAGTGGTGCTTGTTCTAACTCCTGCTTCAGGACCTTACTCGACAGTGGCGCCAATTGGTGAGCACATAAACGGTAGCCCTCTCATTATTATTGATGCGAGCGATGTGAGCGATTATGGCATAATTCGCAATGCAGCTATTCACAGCTATTGGCATACGTCAAAATATCACCAACCAAAATGCTGTCGAATGTAAATATTTATTAGAAAATTGTTATTTGATATTAAAATGAGCACTACCAGTCGCCAGGGCCCTATCGTGGACCCTGGCTTATGTAGATGCTGTGGTGCTTTGAAGAAATGTCGCTTGTTGAACGTGGAATACGAATGGCTTGGTCAAAAGGAAGTTTATTCAGAGATGTTCGTCGATTGCTTTGGTTTACTCGTAAGTTTTTAATTTTCATACTGATTAAGGATTTTCTGTGATTAAGAAGGTAAAGAATACGCCATGGCTCAATTCCTTGCGGTGTTCAAAAAGGTTACCAAGGAATTTACTGATGGTTTTGATAAATCTTTCAAGAAACGCGTTATTAGTTATTATCATCATCTACTTAGCCTTTTCCCAGACTATGTTGGGGTCAGCTTCCAGTCTAACCGGATGCGGCTGAATACCAGCATTTTACATTGACGCGACTGTCTTTCTGACCTCCACAACCCAGTTACTGGGTAACAAGATACTCCGATGCGGTATAATAGTATTTGTGTTATTACCTTCCCAGCTATCTCATTTGGAAGGCGAAGAAGCTGAGCGCGTGATCTGCGCGACGTGCGTGGTACGTCTGAGAGACGCGCGCGCGTTCCGACACCAAGTGCTGCTCTGCGAGGAGAAATTGTTACATGCTAACATACAGGTGCATGGGGGTAAGGAAATGCTGGTATTTTGTGTTTAACTTTATTATCAAGTAAGTATAAATAAAAAAAAGTGAGTCAAAATTTGTTGAAGTTGTAGTGGAAACTGAACCTTATGGTACACAAAATTGAATGACATTTTCAATAAGACTAGTCATTCTAAAATCAACTTTATTCTCAGACACGTAAAGTTGATATTTAAGTGGAAATAATGTCTATTGGAAAATTTGGAAACAAGAATTTGAACAGCGTTTTATGTGTAAAATCTTTTACCAAGCCCTGGTTCATGCCTATTGAACTCCAGGCCTTCCAGGTTTTTTTTTGGGTTGGACATTGAGCCTAGAGTCCCCAGGCTCAATGTCCAACCCAAAAAAAAACCTTTTTATTAGAATATAATAGAATACTCATTGTTATGTACACCATATAAATTACATACATAAATATAGAAACTTTATAATGGGTGACACAATGGGCAGTCTTATCGTTATTTATCGTGTTTAGATGTTGATATCTACCTATCACATAATTATGCAGTTTTGCTAGCCAATTTTATTTGACCTTTTGTATGTTTTGCTATACTTTTTTTACAGAAGGACATCCCGACGATGAAGTGAAGAATGAAACAGATGTGAAAGTGGAACTTGAGGACTGTACTCCAGTGACTCCAGCTGATGCTGATAAGACACCGGATGACGAGGTGGGGCAGGATGATCACATGGAAGACGGTGTTGACTTTGTGGATGATGGTGAGTTTAGACATAGATTAGGTTCGGTCACAGACATAAATACAGGGCGCACTCACGAAAATTTTCTATGCTATATAGATGGTGCCATCCACGAAGACGCGCCCTACTCTTCATACTAATCGCTAGTGGTTATCGCTAGTTAATTCCGCTAGTGTTTTAGTTTTTTGATATACACTAATTACCCACTAATAAGTAATTACTGTGTATCGACATAACTAAAATACTAGCGGAATGTTGCACACTTGTACTGTAAGCGATTAGGAATAAGAGATGCGCGTCGGTGGCCCTACCACACTGTTTTACTACTAGCTTCTGCCCGCGACTTCGTCCGCGTGAAATTTCGGCCCCCGACCCAGCGCATCGCATTCCATCGCCCGCCCGTCTTACTTCGTTTTCCCTAGTTGTTTTAGGGTTCCGTACCCAAAGGTTAAAAACGGGACCCTATTACTAAGACTCCACTGTCCGTCTGTCTGTCTGTCACCAGGCTGTATCTCATGAACCGTGATAGCTAGACAGTTGAAATTTTCACAGATGATGCCGCTATAATAACAAATACTAATAAAAACAGAATAAAATAAATATTTACCCATACAACAAACGTGTTTTTTTTAATATGTAGTGTTAAATATTTTACTGTGGTACGGAACCCTTCGTGTGCGAATCCGGCTCGCACTTAGCCGGTTTTCTGTCTTTGTTTCGCTTCGCTCGGCTCCTAAGGGTCATAACGTGATGTTTAATAGCCTAAAAAAACTTCCTTAAGAAGTGGGCTATCAAATTGCAAAAAGATTTTTTCCAATCCAACTGGCAGTTCCTGAGATTACCGCGTTCAAACAAACGAAGAACTCTTGACCTTATTATTAGTACGTATAGATATATGTCTGTCCATTAATATCTGTGGTCAAGATGATAACAAATATCAGGGTGCCAGAGACAACGACTTGGAACCTGCAGGGTGAAGGCACACTATCAGTAGCAATGGGTTTCATTTTGACAGTTCAACTACTGTCAAAATGAAACCTAATGGATTACCAAAATGATTCAAATTGAGAGTAATAGTTTGTTACACAATTAGGGTGCTGATGATTCTGGACTTTCTGGACCCAATATTTCGTCACTTATTAAAAAAAAAAAACTTCCCGCGGGCTACCCAAGCGCATCCCCTTTTAAAGACAGACCTTACAAAAAAATTCTCTTCATCATTCCAGATGCAGATAGCCTGAAAAGCGAACCACCACCAAAACCATTAAAGAAGTCGCAGAAGAAGAAAAAACTCAAAATGAAAGCAAAAAGTTCCAAACGCAAGAAGACTTCTAACGGCCAGTGTGTTAAAGAGAAGATCAGCAAACGACGTACTAGGAGTCAAGAGTACCTGGAAGTACAGGAAATAATAGGTATTTATGTCAGTTAGATATCTTGCTTTGGGAAAATAGACCTTGATGTTGTTGAGTAGGGTTCAGTTTCGATTGTAACTGTTTTTTGTATGAGATTTGGCGTTGCTTCAAGGGTAGGGAAGAGGGGTTTTGCTGAAAACTTCTTTAGGCGCGTTAAACGATTTTTGGAAAAACCTTGTAGCGGTATCTACAACGCCTGCATCTCGCAAGCAGAGTTTACCGCGCAACTAGCATAGATACAACGGCCCGGTCTATTCCCCATTATAATGAAGAGCACAGTGCTGTTGGAGCAATAAACCTTGCGTTGCGACGATATTCGACTGACCGTCGTCGTCGTATAGGTACACGTGTACTCACAAGCGCGGGTCGGCCCCGACTGATTTGCAACTTCAAGTTGTCGCGCGCTGTAGGTGCTTATCGCGGTAGGTATAGGCGAGTGACGAAGGCCTGGTAAAAGGCCTGATGCAATGTTTTGAGACACTGTCCCCCCCTAACTATTGACACTGTAATTTGAGAACATTGTAAAAGCTAATTATTTTTAAAAGCGTAACCGCGGAGTTTCTTGCCGGCTCTTCTCCATAGGAAACGACCAATTGGAACCGTGCACCTAGCTTCTGACGTTTCATAAGTGCCCATGTAGGTTTATGTGAAATAAAATATTTTGATTTTGATATAATTTGACCCATTCATTTATTTCAGAACCGGAGCTCCCGCCCGCGCCCCAACAAGTACCGAAAAAACATATCGATACTGAACAGAAATCTTTTGCCAACACTATTGCCGTAGTCGAGAACTCATTCGTATGTCCCTTCGACACTTCCTTTAGCGATTACTACTGCATCTATTGCCGCGAAGTCTTCACAGACCCTAACAGACTAAGAGAACACACCCTAACACACGATCCAACTACTTTCAAAGACCACATCGCAAATAAAAAGTTACTCCTAGTCGATATTTTCAGAATCGATTGTAGACTATGCTCAATCTCAATCGATAATATCGACTCACTAAAAAGTCACCTCACTACGACCCACGGAAAAGAAATATACGAAATGTCAAATGACTTTTTAAAATTCCGTTTGACAGTTAATAATTTGACGTGTACAGAATGCGGGAGTAGTTTTAGCTTTTTTCATGCGTTAAAGAAACATATGGCTGAACATTTTGGCACGTGTATCTGCGATGTCTGTGGCGCGCACTATTTTGAAGAAAGAATGCTCATTTTACATCAAAAAACACACAAAAAAGTCGAAGAGGCCTTCCCTTGTAAGGACTGCGGGAAAGTTTTCAAATCTAAACACAGTAGGTATTTACATGAAGCGAAGTTACACAAAAAAGAACCTGCATACCAGTGTTACAAGTGTGACGAGGTTTTTTTTTCGTATTCCTTAAGATATCGCCACATGATCGAAACGCACGGCGAACAAAGAATGTTTCCTTGTGAACATTGTGACAGGGCTTATGACAGTCGAAAATCTTTGAGAGAACACAATAGGAGATACCATCTAAAAATATTCAAGCACCAGTGTGACCTCTGTGACAAAAGATTTTACCTACCATCTCGATTAAAAGAACACATGGCAACACATACGGGGGAAAGGAATTTCCGGTGTGAGTTTTGTGGGAAAAGCTACCCTAGGTTAAGGGGATTAAAGGTCCATATGCAGTCTCATAGCAATGAGAAGAAGTTTCGCTGTGTTATGTGTAATGCTTCTTTTACACAAAATATTAATTTGAAGAATCATATGAAAAGGCAGCATCAGAGCTTGGATTTAGAGGATGGGTATCCTGAGTAGATAAACGACAGATCTCGATGTAAAAAAAAAAAAAAAGAAATTGGTTGTCTGTAAAGTCGGTTTACGGACGATCATTTTACGTGATAACGTCATAAGAAAACGTCAGATAGATGCTTCACAAACCGAACGCTTAGACCGATCGTGTCTCTCTATCGCTTGTTTCGCGCTCTCGCTTGCACGCTCGGCTCAGACGGAACGTGACAATGACAATGAGTCATGCTTTTTCGTGCGTGCAGCCGGCGTTCATCGATTTATAAGACGTTATCACGTCAAAAAAAAACTCATCGAATGCATAACCTCTTCCTTATTCAGAAGGCGGTCATAAGGATTTTTTGGCGCGGGACCAAAATCTAAACTAACGCCGCCATCACGTCAATGGCACCAACTCAACAGCAACCTTTTTGTAAAGAGAGTAAAAGATTATTACGACTAAAACATTTTGAATATTATACTGGTTACATTACTATATTATAAATCACAAGATCAGTTGTTTTTTTCTCATAGACATTTTAATGACAACACACATACATGACAAACACATGTCCGTGACCACCGCAGGACCACCAACGCCAATCGCTTCCATATTTGGTGAATAATTAGTACTCAATTGGTACTAATTAGTACTCTAACAAAAAAATTGGTACCTTAGTAGTTTTCGAGAAAATCGACTTTGAAGGTGGTCCTGCGGTGGTCACGCTCCCTTCAGCAGGACCACCATGAGCGCCGAAAAATGGGGCATGCTACAGCTATTCTAAGTATACAAATAATTAGTACCCATAAATGTGATTCATTTCGTGAAAAAAACAGAACTGAAACATTTGTATTTACCGAGAAATCAACGATGATAACTTTCACGCAATCGTTCAGCAGGACCACGATTTTGAATGTTGATTCCAAGTTTGAGAAGCTTGTCGCTTTCCTCAAACCTACATAGAAAATTAGTACCCTGCAAGATAAAATTAGTACCCAAAATTCAACATTAGTACTCCAGTAGTTTACGAGAAAATCGACTTTGAAGGTGGTCCTGCGGTGGTCACGGTGCAAAATTTTCATTTCAAGATTTCCCTATTAAAAACTCCGTGATTTCTTCCCAAATTTATACAAAAATTAGTACCCATAAAGAAGTTATAGCGACCAAAAATTCAGATTCCTAAGTGTTGGATTTTAAGAGAAATTAGCTTTCATTACTTTTCCATACTAAAACTCCGCGTATAACCCGACCAAATTGAGTTGTCAATCTAACTTAACTAAAACTTTACAGCTCATGCACATAAAATGGATGTCGGAATAGTAATAACAACAGTTCAATATCTAAATTTTTATAGAAAATCTAAGTACATATTAGGCACTGAAAAAATATTTATGAGCATGAGCTTTAAAGTTTTAGTTAAGTTAGATTGACAACTCAATTTGGTCGGGTTATACGCGGAGTTTTAGTATGGAAAAGTAATGAAAGCTAATTTCTCTTAAAATACAACACTTAGGAATCTGAATTTTTGGTCGCTATAACTTCTTTATGGGTACTAATTTTTGTATAAATTTGGGAAGAAATCACGGAGTTTTTAATAGGGAAATCTTGAAATGAAAATTTTGCACCGTGACCACCGCAGGACCACCTTCAAAGTCGATTTTCTCTTAAACTACTGGAGTACTAATGTTGAATTTTGGGTACTAATTTTATCTTGCAGGGTACTAATTTTCTATGTAGGTTTGAGGAAAGCGACAAGCTTCTCAAACTTGGAATCAACATTCAAAATCGTGGTCCTGCTGAACAATTGCGCGAAAGTTATCATCGTTGATTTCTCGGTATATACAAATGTTTCAGTTCTGTTTTTTTCACGAAATGAATCACATTTATGGGTACTAATTATTTGTATACTTAGAATAGCTGTAGCATGCCCCATTTTTCGGCGCTCATGGTGGTCCTGCTGAAGGGAGCGTGACCACCGCAGGACCACCTTCAAAGTCGATTTTCTCGAAAACTACTAAGGTACCAATTTTTTTGTTAGAGTACTAATTAGTACCAATTGAGTACTAATTATTCACCAAATATGGAAGCGATTGGCGTTGGTGGTCCTGCGGTGGTCACGGACATGACAAACACAGCTTTTGTTTTCTACATGATACTTCTCTGTCGTTATTAAAAGAGGTTGCACATTGCAATTGCAAGCATATGCAACCTTATTATCTTCTCTCAATGAAGACCTATTAATTTCAAAAGCTTTAATACCGTTGGTTTAGCTAATGCTTTTGTAAAAAGAGTTCCACTTCCTTGTGGTCAGAGTGCTGATTTTAGATATGTATATACTGTTATCGCTGGTTTCCTCCTCAGAGTCTTCTCTATGTAATTCTTTCACCATTTTGGTTTTCTTGTATACTTTTTTGGAATGATTTCTACCTTGGCAATTTTCACATCTTTTTCCTCAAGCAGGAAAATTTTCTTTTTGAATACATGCTTCTCACCACAAAATTTGCATAGTAATCTCCTGTGAGTTTTGGTCTGTTTTTTGTCAATTTTATGAATGTTTGCCAATTTTTTGGAACACAAATTCTAAGGCCGGTCAGTTGTTGCTTCGGCCGAATTGAAAATATTAATAGTTTGGGTGAAATCCAGTTGATCTATACGTTATAACTCCTTTCGGATTTCTAATGCCCACTACAATTCTGTCTCGTAGCACTTCGTCAATCATATTGGTACTGTATCCGCGAGTTTTAATTAATATTCTTAATTCCAGTATATAGGTATCTATGTCTTCGCCCTCTGGTTGTGATCTTTTGTTGAACAAGTATCGGCTGTATATTACGTTGCGTTTCTTCCTAATTTTTTCTTCAAGCTTCTCAAATATCTTTATATCATCTAGGCCGAAGTGCATGTATTTTTTCATGGCAGCATGGCCTATAGCATTAATATGAAGTGTAGGTCTTTGTTCTTCCTTCAGACATGTAGCTGTAGCATAATTTACCCACGTGGTCTTGAAAAAATCTAAGACTTCTCCCGGATCCGCCGATTCTACATCAAGAGGCGCAGGCCATGGAACATTTATACGAGTTTTTTCTGAAGCCCCTTGCATTTGTGATTGCGTTTGCATTAGTTTGAGAATTTCACATTGCTTTTCGATAATTTTGGTCAATTCTGGATTGGTAGCCATTTAGATTCACCGCGTGCCGTAAACTTCAGTGACGACACCGACGATTGCCGACGATAGGAATGTTTCTTTAATACCTTTTCAAATCTGAGTCTTGTTGTGCATGGGTAATTTATTTCCGACACCATATTAATAAAATACTAATAAACAGTTTTTTTACTTTATTTATTAAGAGCACAACCATCATTGTGGAGAAGAGAACGAGCCCGAGTCCACAGAACACATATGTAGATCCATGGACCACAGATTAAACAATTATTACAATACAGAACATCCTCTCTGTTTATTGTTTAATCTGTGGTCCATGGATCTACATATGTATTCTGTGGACTCGTGCTCGTTCTCTTCTCCCAAGAAGCTTATAGATAAAAGTGGAGGCAACACTCTGAATACCTATCTGAAGACGACTGTGGTCGGACACTCTCTTTCTAAATACACACATAAGAACGAGACAGTGATATGTGCTTTCTTTGTCATATGTATGTATTTAGAAAGAGAGCGGCAGCCCACAGTCGGTTTCACTTAGGTATTAAGAGTGTTGTCTCCATTTTTACCTATAAGCTTCTTGTCTTCTCCACAATGATGGTTGTGTAAGGTTGTGCTCTTAATAAATAAAGTTAAAAACTGTTTATTAGTATTTTATTAACAGAAAGTACACAAATCTGTAACGTGAATTAATCTTTGAACAGTACAAAGTAACGATACTTGGATATGGACAGAGGGAATGGACCACACAAGTGTGTATGTGTTCTCCAGGCTGAGTGGCCTTTTGTAAACTTCTGTCTGTGGGACTTTCCAAATATACAGCCCTCGCATAACTCTCCAGTTTCCTTGGTTTTCTCGATTAGACTTCTCACATGCCTTTCATTCTGATGAGCCATCCGTTCATGGTAAAGCTGCAAGGCATTTACCGCATTAATCGATGCGGCTACCTTCGGTTTAATATCTTCACAATTCAGCTTATATAGCCCACCATATCTTATTCTGGTTCCCGTCACAGCGACTATTCCATTCACCTTAATAGAGCATGTAGTTGCTCGTGACTCAAATACACTGCTTGTATTCTTGTCCTGTGTCGCTAGCACTGAAAAAAGATTCTTGCTAATACAAGGAACAAGCCAGACATCACCGAAGAAAAATTCTTTTCCAACATTAGGGTTAATTCTAAATGTCCCTTTTCCTATAAGGCTTCTAGTACATTTTCATCAGCCGTAGTAATTGTGTGAGGTTTACTGAAATGCTCGAAATTTTCAAATAAATCTCTTCTCGTCGTGACGTGATGAGTAGTTCCATTTTCAACAAACCATCTTTCACGATCTTTGGTGCATTCAGTCACATTTAGTAGTACCATCATATTGGTGCTGTCACTACCATTCCTTCTATCTTCCTTACTAGTTTTATTTGGACAATCTTTCCTAAAGTGACCACCCTCTTTACAGATATGACATCTGAACTTGGTAACTTTGTTATTCCCTGATGTCTGTTCCTGTTAATTTATTGGATTTACAAAAATCAATCTAGTCGATTCTGTAATTTATTCGATATTTTATAGATACTTATTAAAAAAAAAAATCTATTAACCGTTATCTTTATAATTCTTTCACTTGTTTGTTTGCGCTTCAGAAATGACGGATGTATAACCTTCCTAGTGATTTTTTATTTGGCTTACAGTATACGTACAGTTATAAAAAGCCTATATTTCGTTTCATTGAAGTCCTATAACCTAGATTTCCTATAGTTCCTTCTGTTTCTCGACACCTTTCTTACTTGCTCTTGTAAGACTAAGAAGCGCTTCACTAGACGTGCCTTCTTTGCTTCCTATCAGCGCTTTTTCATGCGCGCAATGTTGGCGGGTAATATTCTCAACAGTTCTGTCTTTCTTGGACATCAACATCCAACTCGATTTAAATGAAAAATAACTTTCTGGCAGTGTACCTATCTAAAATCTTGCAAATTAAAAGTATTTCTGGTAATTGCTTACTTTCTTCAGCTTTTAATAATTCCTGATTCAGTTTGTGCCACATATTTTTCAATTTAGATTAATGAGTTGCCATGTCCTCAGCAGTATTCTTTCGAAATTTAAAGAACTCCATACATACTTCATATAAGCTGTCTTCATTGACGCCGTCATAGAGTCTATGCAGTTCATCCCATACTTCCTTAGGATGAGAGAATTGAATCACCTTGTCTAAGATTTCATCTGATATGTTGTTCGTAACGGAGTACTTTCCAGTCTAACATAATATGATGGACCAGTAAAGGTTTTTTCGAATAAAATACAGATTGCGAAGAAATACAAAGACTGGCTGAATATCAAGTGCCATAATCAAAAATGAGAATAGACAATTGTCAACTGTCACGACATGTCAGTTGACTACAGATAATGAATTAATAATCGATTACAAGTGACACCTACATGTTGAATACCTCGATTAAATATTATTAGGCTAACATATACTCCGATAACTTTTGTTATACTCCGTCAAAGCTATTGCGGAAGCAGCATCAGCATCACGTCTCTCAGCTACAGGCTTATTCGGTTTTTGAGTTTTTCCCTGAATAATGTCCAAAAGTCCGTCCATGCCCCATAACAGAGCAGACATGCGGTACTTCCATTGTATCCAGTTATTTCCATCAAATTTACATATCTGTATTTTACTTAGCTTAGTTTCCAATTCCAACAGATATTTAATTGAAAATAAAGGGGCCCATAACCTATTACGACTAAGGGCCTGTGCACACCACGTTTTTTAAACGCGCCGTTGACGGGCGTTTTAGAAACGTGCGTCGACGGCGCGCTTTTATCCTGCAGAAGGTCTACAGGCTGCGTCTGACTCGCGTGCGTATCGCGTCTGTATCGCTACAAACGCGCGTCAACGGCGCGTTTAAAAAACGTTGTGTACAGACCCTAAAACGTTTTGAATATTATACTGGTTACATTACTATATTGAGGGGCTTGTGGCTAAATAATAACAGCCGCACGGGTCGATCGATCAGGTTAAGCTACGCTTGCCGCGGTTGGTCCGTGGATGGATGACCATCTTTACATACCAAGACCCCTCCGTGCCTCGGAAAGCACGTTAAGCCGTTGGTCCCGGCTGTCATTCGTGGATCTTTGACAGTCGTTACGGGTCGTCAGAAGCCCGAAAATCTGACAACCAGTCTTAGCAAGATGTGACTCAGGCTGGCTGGACAAATCTTCAAAATTGCTCGCTTTTAACTAGGTCAATAGGGCACTTTATGTGACGGCTAAACACCCTTATTTCAGAATTTGTAACGCTACAGAATCTTAGATAATCGATCGAAAACGTGTCCAGCCATCTTGAAAAACCACTTTTCGCTGGTCTCTCAATCTCGGTAACGGAAGTGATTTTGACGACTTTTTGCATATCAACGGGCGTTACATAAAATTGTAACAGGCATCGAGCTAAAAGTTTTGTGGTACGTACAGCGGTTTAGTAGAAAAATGCAAAAATCTGTGTCCAGCCAGCTTGAATTTACGTGTAAAACTTTTGGCTGGCACTTCCGAATCTCAATAACGGGAGCGTTTTCGAATATGGTTACTTTACTAACATTTAGTAACGCAATGTGTAACAGTAATAACGTTTGATTTATGGCGTCACATGTAAGGGTTTACGAGAAATCAATAAAAACTTAATGTCCAGCCAGCCTGAAATCAAGCTGGCTGGACACATGTATCTCCGCTGCCTGATGATCTACGATCTTCGAAATGTGTTCAAAATTTTGTACCGGGGACGATAATGATAACCTGAATTTGTAACGGAGAAACTTTGCGTAGTTTCAAAGATATTGATCATTTAAATTTTCCCATACAAACTGCCATTAATATTGTGAGGTGACCATAATTTTTACATAAATAAAGGATTTCTTTTTAATTGACGAATCGGCCGGTAGCAGCCACGCCTGTTTTGTATTTGATTTTCCCGTGGGAATAAAAGGTTTTCCTGCAGTAAAAAGCGTAAGTATGTGTTAATTCAAAATAATTATTGACTACTTACCAGCGCTGCAAAAGAGAGCCACTTGTATTTCGCGTTTAGTTCATTATCTTAGGTAACTGAAAATGAGAACTAAACTCTACAGTCGGCATTGTATGTACTTTTCGAAGTGTCATCACTAATCAGAGTAAGACAACTATTAATTTATCTGCGGTAGACAACATAAATAAGAGTTAAGATTCCACCAGTTGTCCTAGTAGTACCAACTTTAAGCAATAGATAGAGACACCAACATCAGCTATCATGGAAGTAAGTATTACATTCCGTTCACAGTTATTTTGTCCCCCGACGTTTGTTTAACTACATTTTTTACGCAATTTATTGATTTCAAATTTTGAAATCGATATTGTTTATTTAATTATTATTCTGATAATTAAATAAACAATACCCAGCTGCAACTTCATAACATTCAATCACTACTAACCCATTTCTATGAATTACCAGCAAGAGCGATTTTAGCGCTCATGAGTGCGATTCGGAACGCGGCCATGATGAGACTTGCTTTGTGTGTAATCTGTGTGTGTGACTTGTGTGTAACTGACCGTTATAAACTTTCAGATAAGTACTGTCTTTTTATACAACTGTTGTTTTGTTAATAGGTAATGTGCCCTTGGTAACTAACGTGAATTACAATGTTTTTTTGCAAAAGTTGTTAGTTTTTACGATTTGTGTCGTCAGTTGGATGTATGCGCCCTGTTTTATTTATTTAAGTATTAGGTACACCGGCAGAACACGTTATTACGAACGTTGATCAAAACCTTATCCTAAAGAGTAAAGACATGTGGTCTATTTGGGGTGACACAATACCTGAAGGCCAATTCTCGTAATTTAAAACGTTCAAAATCTAGTCACAGTCTCATCTCGGCGACAAAAAAATGTCAAAAACTTGTCAAAATGAAGGGAAACTAGAGATATTTTTGACGGATTGACACTGAGATCAGACTGTGAACTACAGTTGTTCGTATTAGTATCACCAATACACGGATTTTCGTCCATTAAAGAAAACACCTTAAAATATACTTAGTCCTACATAAAACCTACAAGATTGGTAACCCTACTGCAGTGTTTATATGAAAACATTTTAATGATCAATATCTTTGAAACTACGCAAAGTTTCTCCGTTACAAATTCAGGTTATCATTATCGTCCCCGGTACAAAATTTTGAACACATTTCGAAGGTCGTAGATCATCAGGCAGCGGAGATACATGTGTCCAGCCAGCTTGATTTCAGGCTGGCTGGACATTAAGTTTTTATTGATTTCTCGTAAACCCTTACATGTGACGCCATAAATCAAACGTTATTACTGTTACACATTGCGTTACTAAATGTTAGTAAAGTAACCATATTCGAAAACGCTCCCGTTATTGAGATTCGGAAGTGCCAGCCAAAAGTTTTATACGTAAAATCAAGCTGGCTGGACACAGATTTTTGCATTTTTCTACTAAACCGCTGTACGTACCACAAAGCTTTTAGCTCGATGCCTGTTACAATTTTATGTAACGCCCGTTGATATGCAAAAAGTCGTCAAAATCACTTCCGTTACCGAGATTGAGAGACCAGCGAAAAGTGGTTTTTCAAGATGGCTGGACACGTTTTCGATCGATTATCTAAGATTCTGTAGCGTTACAAATTCTGAAATAAGGGTGTTTAGCCGTCACATAAAGTGCCCTATTGACCTAGTTAAAAGCGAGCAATTTTGAAGATTTGTCCAGCCAGCCTGAGTCACATCTTAGCAAGGGGTATCGTATTACCCAGTAACTGGGTTGTGGAGGTCAGATAGGCAGTCGCTCCATGTAAAATACTGGTATTCAGCTGCATCCGGTTAGACTGGAAGCCGACCCCAACATAGTTGGAAAAAGGCTAGGCAGATGACATTACTATATTATAAATCACAAGATCAGTTGTTTGTTTCTTCTAGACAATTTAATGACAACACATACATGACAAACACAGCTTTTTTTTTCTACATGATACTTCTCTGTAGTCATTAGAGGAGGTTGCACATTGCAAGCAACCTTATTAAAGACTAGCTGTTATCCGCGACTTCGTCCGCGTGGATTTTTTTCGTGGGACCCTATTTTTTTTTCTAAAATAAAATTAGCCTATGTTATTCCTTATTACATCAGCTATCTGCCATTGAAAGTCCCGTCAAAATCGGTCCAGCCGTTTCAGAGATTAGCCGGAACAAATACAAACAAAAATTGTAAAAATGTTATTTTGGTATAATATGTACATCCATATGCATTTAGTAAAAAGCGGTTATTTTAATATTACAAACAGACACTCCAATTTTATTTATTTGTATAGATCACTGTGATTATGACAGACTTGTCAAGTTGTCAGTGGGAGCAACTCAAAAGCAACCTTATGGTAACGAGAATAAAGATCACTGTGCTTCTGACAGTTATGCACACTCAGAGCTAGAATATCTGTGAAAGGATTGTAGATGCAACTTTTTTACATAATGACGTTATTAGTAACGGCTAATTTAACCAGTTGGCTGCGACATGTACAGACGCCAGCACATCAAGCTACCCGAAACTGTCAATTTTTTCCAATCAATTTTGAACCTTAATGCTTTAGCAATAAAGATGAAAATCTAACAAAGAAATTTGACAAGTTGTAGTAACTTGATGTGCTGGCGTCTGTACATCGACGAGAATTCATTTGATTGTCTACAATTTGTATTCCATAATACTGTATCAATGTGTACTTAATCCGTCTTTTTACACGACGAGTTCTAACTTTAGACCTAGCTTAACCTTCGAGTCAGTTACTGTATTTTGAACTTTATTCCGACAAACGTAAAGTTCTTAATGCAAAATTGATAACTTAAGACTCGGGTTTAAATTCAGTTTTTATAATAAGAACTTTCTTTAATAGATTTTCAACTTTATCTCTAAAGCATAAGGTTCAAAGTTGATTGGAAAATATTGAGAGTTTCGGGTAGCTTATGTTCTGGCGTCTGTACTATACACGTCTGCCTACCCTTTCAGGAACTACAGGCGTGATGTTGTATGATAAGTTTTCCCGCCGAAACACGAAATAAAAGCAATAAAATATTTGCCTATATGAGTCTTTCTACCTCTAACTAAAGTATGGAAAAAGCGTAAAGTATAAACATCAATACGAAATAGTTTAGATTTTAGAATAATTGTTAAATAGAAAAACGTTAATTTGAATATTAAAATTAATTTTAGGACTGGTAACACTGAACTAAAGAAATATTGTAGATTACTCTATAGTATGTACAGTCAACAAAAGAGATAAGTATGCAGGATCGTCGGATATAGTTGATGTTTACTTAGAAACCGATGGATGTTGTCGACTGAAATTTAATTTGATAAAAGAGCTGTAATAAAATTATTCGAGAACATCCCTCGGTTTCTTACTAATCTTCAACTATATCCGACGATCCTGCATACTTATCTCTTTTGTTGAATGTGCCATCGAGGAAACTTATATCTGCAAAATTTTAAAACAAAATCCCGTGCACACGATGGCCACATCTGTTAGCAAGCGTTCGTATAGCGGCCGAGCGCCTCAAGTAAGAATAGCCCTTAGGTAATAGGTAATATACATATATACACAATGCTGTTCATATTTTTTTTATGAGTCTGACAACACAGATCTTAAGGGAATTACCCACCATAGTGATGTGCTTACTAAATTATATTTTTTTATCGATTTAATGATCTGAAATATTGTACTGTTAATTTTAAGTAAATTTGTATTTTGTAAATATGTTTGATTGTAAATTATGACAACTATTTTAAGTATGTATTATTTTATTGAATGCACTGTAGGAAGTACTAATTAATTTGCTAATCATAGAACACCCTTGCCAAGTTTTACGGAAGGATAACATTGTGATTCTTCGCGTTCTCAATCTGATTGGAATTATTGTCGATTTGTCTCTTTTTATGTCGAAATGTAGCCATTTTTACAATAATCAAAATCATATTTCTCAGTAGCAGCCCGGAGTCTGGATTTGTGCCAGGTTGATTGCAATAGGATCGCCCCATATTACATGGGACTCAAACATAACTGGGGTAAAGGCTTTGACATACCTACCTGTCCGCCATTTTGATATATTTTTCAAAATGGCGGCCACTCATGAAACCTATATAAATCGATAGCTGATATCAATGCAAACAGAAAACATTATAAAACCAAACCCCGTAAAGTGTCACTTTTCAGAGATATTAAACGTTCAAATTTGATCAAATGACATCCATATTTTTTGAACTTGCTTACATGTTGTCGCATAAAATCATCAAACATCTATGCAACAAGATGTAAGCAAGTTTTGATAAAAAAAAAAAAAAAAAAATGGCGGACAGGTATGTACAGATGCCAGCACACCAAGCTACCCGAAACTGTAAAATTTTCCCAATCAACTTTCAACCTTATGCTTTAACGATAAAGTTGAAAATCTATTAAAGAAATTTGACAGATTGTAGTAGCTTGATGTGCTGGCGTCTGTAAATCGCTCCCCAACCCTTCTTCGGGATTACAAGCGTGGTGTTTCATTATATTATGTAGATTCGCTTACAAATAGTAAATTAGGTTTGTGTGTGGGATATTTGTGTCTGTAAATACACCCTTATGATACAAGACAAAATAGTAGAGTGAGGAAAATGAATTTATCGATGTCGATATATTTTGTTCAAAGTCTTCCATGAAATATCAAAGCAATACACAGCATAATATTAAGCAACACTAAAAAGGATCTGGTTTTATTTATTTATTTATATACTAGTGTTTTAGGTACTCATTTTAACGATATACTTAGCAATAAATACATTTTATGTAAAACTTACTTTTATTTTATACGTTTATGTGGATCCCATTCTTGGTCTTTGACAAACATTCAAAAGTTCAAACTCAAGGTTTGCCAACGTGTAATGAAGGGCAGTATTCTAGGCGTAAAATTGAGAGACCATATTCGCAACACCAAACTGCGCTCCAAAACACAGATTACTGATGTAGTTCAAAAAGCCGCTGACCTGTAGTGGGACTGGGCTGGTCACGTCTGCCACATGCCCAATGAACTGTGGGCCAAAATAACCACCACATGGAGCCCTGACACAGCTAGAAGGCGTCGCGGCAGACCCCATAGAAGATGGCGGGACGAGCTCCAGAAAAATAAACGACCAGTGGAATAAACGTCACTTTAATCCTGGATCGAAATAGTTGGAAGTCATGGGGAGAGGCCTTTGCCCAGCAGTGGGATGCAGCAGGCTAAGGGTCAATTCATACTAGCGCAGAGTCGAAGCGCATCGAAGCGTTGATCTGAAACTTAACATAGCAATTTCACCCTTATCTCCACAACGTAATGCACATATTTCTTCTGAGATAAAAAGAAGACGCGCGAACACAGAGTACTTTTTGATAGACCCTTAGGCGATTCGCACACTGACCGCATCACGCAGCGGGACGCAGATAACATGCTCCGCGCGTGATTTTTCACATACAAATTCAATAAAAACGCGCTTCCGTGCGTGGAATTTGGCTCCGTTTCACTCAACCCGCTGCGTAATGCGGTGCAGTGTGCCAATCGCCTTACAGTAACCAGTAAGTTACGTATATGGGATACCAACGCCACGCTTGCCGCAAACGGTTCGTGTACGGTGACCATCAATTAAATATAGAGACCACTCCGAGCCTCGAAACGGGTCCCGGCTATCATTCATAGATCTTTGACAGTCGCTACGAGCAGTCAGTAGCCCGCCTGATATGCAGTCTAACCAAGGAGTTAGTAACAGGGTAGTGTAGGTCAGATAAACAGTCGCTCAATGTGAAATACTGGTTTTAGCTGCCTCGGTTAGACTGGAAGCCGACCCCAACAAGCCCAACATAGATGGGAAGGCTAGGCAAACGATGATCTATTATCGCAATAGCTAGTTGGCCTGCAATATGACATCCTATCTACATTTGTGGAGCTGTAAAGTCCCGAAACGTGCAGTGCGGTTTTTAACGCGGCAAACAAATATTAATCTTGCGCCAGTTGAAAATAACATTTCATTAGTTCGAAAGAACGTCAACGCGGGCAATGATTCGCGATTTCTTTTTTTGTTAGCCTATACTGTCCCACTGTTGGACAAAGGCTTCCCTCAAATCCTTCCAGGAACTCGTGGCAAAAAACGACAATGCGAACCATACGACATGACTTCCGAAATTAAAGTTATTTTTCACTTTGTAGTGTCTTTTTTGGAAGTTGGTCGGTTTTTTTTGTATCTTCTCGTCACCGCGAACTAGCCCAAGCGGTACGCGTGCAGGTCATCTCGCCATCTCGTTCTGGGCCGGCCTCTTCTGCATGGTCCAACTTCAGGCACCCATTGTGTGGAGACTTTTGCCCAGCGGTCATCGTGCATGCGGATGATGTGACTTCCCAATCCCATTTGAGCCTGGCAGCTTTCGTTCTTACATCCAAAACAGGCATATGAATCATACTTTACTTTATTTTAAGAGACACAATGTTGAGATTTGTTTGGCGGAGAAAACCGCACTGTGCTTCGCTTCGCCAGGTATCTGCCAGCCCTAATAGTTTTGGGTTGCTTTTCCTAAAATGAAGTGGTGGGAAACGGGGACAAATTCAAGATAAATAAAATTCGTCGTTTGCAAATTGAAAAATTAATTTATTTTATATTTTTATTTACAATATTTACAATTTTTTAATGAGCCGACATTATGTAACGTATTCTTAAACAACGAATAAATAAATATTTAATTAATATAATACTTTTAAATTAAATAATTGAATACTTATAGCATATATTTATATAATAATTATTCTTACTTTTCTTACAAAATATGGGTATATTGTAACAATATAAATAAGTAGGTATTATAATACAGAAACAATTATACATAACTGGCGAAATATGGGCGTACTATACCGGGTACAGCTATGCCTATCCTTTCAGGGAAACTGGCGTGATGTTATGATGTATAAATTTGTAATATTTTGCGCCCCGCGGTTTCACCCGCATAAGTCTCGATCACGTGGGAATATCAGGATAAAAAGTATCCTATGTCCTTTCCCGGGACTCAAACTGTCCCTATACCAAATTTCATCTAAATCGGTTCATTGGTTTAACCGTGAAGAGGTAACAGACAGACACACATTCACATTTATAATATTAGTATGGATTGCACCTTTTATAATAATGTTCAACAAATCCTACTTAATGTTATAAATGTGAAAGTTTGTGAAGATGTTTGGATGTTTGTTACTCAATCCTGCGTAAACCGTTGAACAGATTTGGATGAGTAGGGGCCCTGCTTATATAAGTTATATTGAGCATTATAAAATTATAACAAATAGGATTTTTTTTGTCCATTCTGTTATATTGTATAACTAGATGGACTGACCCGATTAAATGGCAGGTGCCTTGGTTGAGTAGAACGATTATAACTATAGGTACACAAATACAATAAAAAATAATATAATAATTATATGAACTTAAACACCATTTTTTATTACAAATCAAGGTTATTCTTTTAGATCATCCCGTAATTTTAAGAATGTTCACAGTCTGATCTGTCTCAATCTGTCAAAAATACCTTTAATTTCCTGACATTTTTGATAAGTTTCAAACATTGATTGTCGCTGAGATGAGATAGCGACAAGATTTTGAACGTTTTTAATTACGAGAATTGGTCTAAAGGTTTAAACCACCGCACAGTGGGCCCATACTGAAAATTAGTGGACTTAGGCAACAAAGTTCCAATATCGATGCGATTTTTTTTTATATGACGTGTTATGATATTCCTGACAACTTTTATTCTTATAACATTTCTTCTAAAGTTGATAGTTTGTCTTGAAAAAAATTAATTAGATTATTTTGTATGGAGCGAATCACGTTTAATTTTTTTTCTTCAATTGTACTAATATGTTGGGTGTGTGGCGTGAGTATATGATAGCTAGGGTCA
The DNA here is from genome assembly GCA_914767645.1 of Hydraecia micacea. Taxonomy (NCBI): domain Eukaryota; kingdom Metazoa; phylum Arthropoda; class Insecta; order Lepidoptera; family Noctuidae; genus Hydraecia; species Hydraecia micacea. The sequence continues at coordinate 4,348,315 of OU611803.1, forward strand.
TTCTCTATCCATGAAAAAAAAAACAGCGCCGGCCATCTGCGGCAGCGCGAGTAATCATTCGGTAAAAAAAAAATGTTATGTAAGATTTTTTTTTGCCATTTAAAATAAATTCAAAGTAAATTTTTTGTGTCATTAGGCTAATTCACCTTCTCTTTATTAAATATATAGTTTTAACAGCGCATAGGTACTTATAACTAATTATTCTGGTAGAAATTTAGTAATTATTGCTATGTTATCGGTAGCACCTGCATTGTGATTGATGACTCATTTGTTATTGCGCTCGGCTAAGCGCATAACTAATGAGTCATCGAAAAATGCTCGTCTCTGATTGGCTGAATAATTTTCACTCACTGATAACAGTGTCCACTACTTGAGTAATTAACACTGTCTATAAATATAAAGACATTCATTAAGTCCATCTAGTTTCGCTCTTGTCGCTTATTTGTGAACACAGTGAAATACTTTTATTTTTATATTTACATTAGAACTATGGCTGGATTTTGTACCAACCTAGATTTTTTTGTGAAATTAAGAAGTGGCGGTGATCTGAAAAATCATATGTTTCTATATGAAAGTATCATTTCTGTCTTGACTACCGAAGTTTCTGAAGAAGACAAGAACCGAATCAAGGAGTTCTGTCGACTTTTTTGTGTAAATCTAAATAAAAAGTGGATAGAGTCAAGTAGAAACCAAAAAACTTTTATGAATCGTGTAAGTAATCGCAAGTGGTTGGAAAAAAACATCAACTGGCCTGTTTGTGACAGTGTTGACCTGAGAAGTGAGATGGGCTTTTCGGACGCAGTCTTATCTGAACCTGTGGATATAGATTCCCATGTTCCTACTCTTGCAGTATGTACTGCGGAAGCGGGAACATCTACAGAAAAGGAGCACAGAAAACCATTCGAAGAGTTAAGTAAGAAGCAAAAAAAAAGACGTTCTACTTCCATAGTAGAAGAAAATTCCGAAGAAGAGTTGCAGACCTGGTACATAACAAAATTGAAAGACAACGGCAAAACGAATCTGGCAAAAGTGATCGAATACCTTTCCAGTAATCCAGATGCCCTATCCGAAGTAGACGAGCGACTATTCAAAAAGCAGAGCTTAAGTACTGTCTCTGAAGATAACTGTTTAGCTCTTTATACATCACTTGCGCTCTCGAAATGGAAGTACTTAGCTCTTCGACAATTTCTGAAAGAAGAAAACTGTGCTGCCTTTCCATCTTATCCAAAGCTTGTAAATGCCAAGAAAAGATGTTACCCACCACAAGAGAGTATGGAGATTACCGAAAAAGGAGCTCAAATTAAATTGCAAGCGCTATTGGACCACACTGTGGAAAGGATTTTACTAGGTATTAGTAATTCTGTTGATAGGTCTCAAAATAAAGAACTCAAGTTGACCTGGAAATGGGGACTTGATGGTTCTTCGTCGCAGAGCAATTATAAACAGAAAACGTCTACAGAGTTCGATGATTCATCAGTAGTCATGATAAGCATCGTCCCTCTTCGGCTAGTGTCTACTAGCCCATCTTCTGGGAATGAAAATATAGTTTGGGAGAACCCCACACCTTGCTCAACTCTGTACTGTCGACCGGTGAAGTTCACTTTCACTTCGGAGACAGCTGATTTTATAATGTCTGAAGAGTCTGAGATGAAAAAACAAATTGATGAACGAATATCTACACAGTGTGGAAATATTATTGTATCACATGAATTGCATATGACCATGATTGATGGAAAAGTGGCCAATATTATTGCTGAAGTACCATCATATGCAACGTGTCCTATTTGCTTGGCAAAACCGAGCGAGATGAATAATTTAGACGCTTTGACTTCCAAACCACTTCGTGAAGAAATTTACAAACAAGGAATTTCTTCACTGCATATGAAGATTCGGTGTATGGAATGTCTTCTCCATATATCTTATAATCTGGATTTTCAACGATGGACTGCTCGAGGCGAACATAAGGCTTTGAAACAAGCTAAAAAAAATACCACGCAACAAGAGTTTCGTGAGCAAACTGGAATGCTGATTGATATAGTCAAACAGGTATGTATTTAATTTTGGCTCTTTTTATGTTGTTTGTGTATTATATCTCTATGTATTGTATATTACAGTATTGTTTTCCCATTTTAGGGTTTTGGAACTACAAATGACGGGAATACTGCGAGGCGCTTTTTCCAAGATTACAAAAGATCATCCAGAATAACGGGAATTGACGAAAATCTGATTTTCAGATTTTCCGTTATTCTACAAGCCATATCATCAGGCAAAAACATTGACTGTGAAAAATTTAGAAGATACTGCAGAGAAACAGCTGATGTGTACGTGCAACACTATTCGTGGTACTACATGCCAGTTAGTGTACATAAACTTCTAATGCACGGTGCAGACATCTGTAACCACTTTGGTGTTTTGCCAATCGGTAAGTAAAAAATAAATATAGTTTGATGTATTATTTGACTCAATTGCGTTTTGAAATTAAAATGTATGTACTTATTCGTTTTAGGTATCTTATCTGAAGAAGCTTCGGAAGCCCGTAATAAGGACTTCAGAAACGTCAGGGAGTGGCACACTCGGAAAACGGGGAGAATAGCAACAAACGAAGACATCCTCCATGGACTTCTAATAAGCTCTGATCCCCACATATCCTACATAAGGCCTAAAATATTGAAACAGGGTCATAATGAGTTGTTGCCTGAAGCAATTCAGTTGTTACAGACTACTGAGCCTCCCTGTGACAGTGAGATTATGGAGGAAGAAGAATGCCTCATAGCAGAGTCCGAAAATTTGCCGGACCCACTAGCACTTCTGGAACAAGAAATAATGTGATCCGGCTCTAGATTATCCTCACAAAAGCCCATCAGGGCTAGGTATATGACAAACAGCCCTTTTCAGGGCTACAATTACTTCACAGTTTCATACGCTTGATTATGTAGATAATTATCAACGACTTGCCCGTACAAATTTAAATTATTTCACCTATCATTAACAAAATTAGTATAACCTGAAACTTATTACGATATTTATTCAACAATAGATAACGTGCAGTTAAAAAAATAACACAGCCAATCAGAGACAAGCATTTTTCGACGACTCATTAGTTATACGCTTAGACGAGCGCAATAACAAATGAGTCATCAATCACAATGCAGGTGCTACCGATAACATAGCAATAATTACTAAATTTCTACCAGAATAATTAGTTATAAGTACCTATGCGCTGTTAAAACTATATATTTAATAAAGAAAAGGTGAATTAGCCTAATGACACAAAAAATTTACTTTGAATTTATTTTAAATGGCAAAAAAAAATCTTACAAAACATTTTTTTTTACCGAATGATTACTCGCGCTGCCGCAGATGGCCGGCGCTGTTTTTTTTTTCGTGGATAGAGAATGACCCTAGCTATCATATACTCACGCCACACACCCAACATATTAGTACAATTGAAGAAAAAAAATTAAACGTGATTCGCTCCATACAAAATAATCTAATTAATTTTTTTCAAGACAAACTATCAACTTTAGAAGAAATGTTATAAGAATAAAAGTTGTCAGGAATATCATAACACGTCATATAAAAAAAAATCGCATCGATATTGGAACTTTGTTGCCTAAGTCCACTAATTTTCAGTATGGGCCCACTGTGCACCGAGCTAGTTGTTGAATTAAGATCCTAACTGTTATAGAAATGCAGTTCTTTATACAAAAATGGCAACTTAGTTCGGTGCTAAGTTATCATTTTAGTATTAAGAACTTGCCATAATCGAAATAAAGTTCTAAATACAAATACTGACTCAAAAGTTTATGCTAAAATTCGTTTTGTAAAAAAAAAAACTGATCGAAGACTTTTATTGAAGATTCTAATTATTATAATTCTGTAAATACATAATTTATTGGTACGACCGCGAACCATATTTTGATCCTGACACTGTCCAGGAGGCCTACCACAAGCTCTTAACGCGATCCATTTTAGGACCTAAACTGAACTGTTTTTCTAATTCGTACCATGGCGTCAGTTTAACGATTCAGTTTAGGCCGTGCCATCTGCTGACAGCGATTGTCCCAAACTGAGTCGTAAGTTTTGGTTTCATTCATACTTGTTTGGTACCGTGACGTCCATAGAGCAGCTCAAGCGATGCAGTTTAGGAACCTAAACTGAAATGTCTTGTTTTTGAATAGTTTTTAATTAGATCATGGTAGGCCACCTGCACATTACAGAAACGCTGGCAAAATGTGTCGGTAGGTACCTACTACTCACTTTTACACACCCCTTTAAACATAAGGGCGTGATATCTACATCCTCATCTCATACTCGGGATGCTGGCTCTTCATATGCCCTTTCAGACTACAGTTCTGTATAAAGGCTTGTCCACACACATGACATCTGTACCTGCGATCATTCGTGTGTATTCTCATATGATCTTTCAAGGTCTTGAGTCTGGGGTAGCATTTCTCGCAAACTTTACATTTAAAGTTACGTTCGCCGGTGTGGGTCGGCATGTGGTTGTTTAGGGCGAAACGCGTGAAGAACTTTTGGCCGCAGCACTGACATTCGTACCTGGACATAACAAAAACAAAGTTATAGTAAGTAATTTATTATGTACAGACGCCAGCACATCAACCTACTACAATCTGTCAGATTGCTGTAATAGATTTTCAACTTTATCGCTAAAGCATAAGGTTCAATGTTGATTGGGAAAATTTGACAGTTAGGTGTAGGTTGATGTGCTGGCGTCTGTACCAGCACCCTATCAATCACAATCTGAATCATTATGCTAATCCATTGCTTCATTAAACGACTTAAAAAAAGGAGGTTTTGTATTCGACCCGTATGTATGTCCGCGATTTTCTGAAAAACTAATGAAGTAATTTTAGTAATTTTTATCATTAATGTGACCTAAATACTTTCAGGAAGGTTTTAGTATATAATACATCAGGTAATTATTCTTATGTACGAAGTTATATGCATAAATGTACTGCATCTCCGGCATTTAAATGCGAATTTTGATGATCCTTCTAGTCGGTGTCTACAATTCTTCAATGCACTAGTGTTAATTCAATTTGTGTGGGGTAGGTACTAGGTACAACCAAAAAGTGAAAAATAAAAACATTTTTACAAAAAAAAAAAAAACAACCGACTTAAAAAAAAACTACAAAGTAATAAATAAATTTAATTTCGGAAGTCTTTGCCTTTGCCTTAGCCTTAGGCATTCTCTACCAGTCAACCAAGGGTGGTGAAGAGAATAGATGGCAGGTGCTTTGGTTGAGCCGAAGAATTGAGTATTAAATAAATAATAATAATTTTACCTGAAGTCTTTTAGATGGTCTTTCCGCCTGTGAATAGTGAGCGTTCTTCTTGTGTCAAATATTCGCTCGCACATGGAACAGGGGAAACTGAGAGGCTCTTCTCCGTGTACCTGGTAACAAAACACCAAATAACACCTCATATTATAACCCTATCGTTAGAATGTGTCGACTTTACAATGAAAGGAGATGTTTCATAATGGGCCAGGTCTATGTACAGTAACTCAAAAAAAAGAGAAAAATCCGTAGAATTCGGGAAAAATACAGATAAATCAATTAAATGTATACTGTTGTGGTAGTGAATTGATATTTATCAATTATTTTTATCGACTTTCAACATGGCGTCTCACCGATTTAGTTACTCTGTGCTTAAAAACAATGACAGTAAACCATAGATCGACCATTGATCATAGAAACAGAACTGTCAGCTGTCACAACAGTGTCAATTCTTCAGAAATAAACATGTCAAACGTCATTAATCAATCAAAATGACAGCTTACCGCCATGACGGGTTTTTGTTGTGTGTTGCAATTTCAAGTGTAATTTCTTGCGTTTACCAGCAAACCAAGCCATTTCAAAGTAATTGGACAGTTGAGAACTATTTTAAATGAATTTCCCTATTTTTAAGTATAGTGTACAAGGAACTGGCCCAGGCTCCATACATTTTGAAACATCTCCTTTCTAAAGACAATAACAGTATTGATATCTTCGATTCTCGTGCCGCTGCTTTCAAAAGACATGTACGTACTCTTTCTTTTTAATATTTAATTTATGTACTTATTTACAATTATGTACTTAATCTGGCGCGTTTGGTCTCCTGCACATTCCCTGTGTAAGCAGAAGTGTCGGAGGGCAGACGCTCATACCTTGTAGCTGTAATTTTTTCAATTAAGTTTTATTTTTATTTTTTTTACTGTAGTTGTTATCATTATTATTGTTGTTGCTGGTCATGTTGTGCGACTACGTTTTGGGTGATAGTCTGGTCGAAACCTATAATTTAAACCTAGTAATATAAGTACTTAATGTGATTATTGCCTGTTGTGGTTGCCTTGTGAATAAATAAATAAAATAACATTAATTAAATCCTTTTCCTGTCCTGGAATAATAGCATAACACACACACACACACACACACACATCTAATATTATCTATTCGACTATTTCTCCTATACTAGCTGAACTACGCTTGAATTCTAGTGAAATTATAAAACATAACAACAATGCATTTTCTGTTTACAAGAGCCAGATTTAAAAAAAAAACGATACTTTAACAAATCTCACCTCAACCAAATGCTTCAACTTCTGCGGGTAGGACATCAGTTTGACGTCACACTTGGGACAGTACACACGCCCCTTCTTCCGATGCACGCGGTCTATATGGAGGTCCCTATTGTACTGCGCCTTGAACACTTTGCCGCAGTCTGGACATGGGAAGTCCCCTTCTTCGTGGCGCTGCTGATGCATCACGAAACGGCCTTTATCGACGAAACCTGGGAAATACATCTACTTAGTAAAAATCTTACAGCTAGAAGGCGTCGCGGCAGACCCCGTAGAAGATGGCGAGACGAGCTGGAGAAAACAAACGACCTGTGGTCCACTTTAGTCCTGGATCGAAAGAGCTGGAAGTCATAGGGAGACGCCTTTGCCCAGCAGTGGGATAAGTTTGCCGTATGAAATTACTTCCCAGAATTCGATCCTTATTAGCGACACTAACGAATAAATTACTTCCCAGAATTCGATCCTTATTAGCGACACTAACGAATAAATTACTTCCCAGAATTCGATCCTTATTAGCGACACTAACGAATAAATTACTTCCCAGAATTCGACCCTTATTAGCGACACTAACGAATAAATTACTTCCCAGAATTCGATCCTTATTAGCGACACTAACGAATAAATTACTTCCCAGAATTCGATCCTTATTAGCGACACTAACGAATAAATTACTTCCCAGAATTCGATCCTTATTAGCGACACTAACGAATAAATTACTTCCCAGAATTCGATCCTTATTAGCGACACTAACGAATAAATTACTTCCCAGAATTCGATCCTTATTAGCGACACTAACGAATAAATTTTTTAGAAAATCCGAAAAAGCAAAAAAGAAAATACTGCTGACGTAATCACTATCCAGACCCCCCCCCCCTCCCCCATGTCATCAAAAATATGCAAAGCAAAGACCCGCCCCCCTGTAGTGCTTACGTAATACTTGAATGGCCCCTGTGACACAAAGGCGGATAGCATTACACTTAGTAATAGGGTCAAAAAGCAAGGTGTTCCAGACTCCAGGCTACTGCTGAGAAATTCCGGGTGTAAAAACCAAAACAAAACTTTACCCGGCTTGGGAATTGAAACCAGGATATTCAACAATCGTGCTAGCGACGAACAAGGTAGGAATTTCTTCATGGAGGGGTCTTGGTATTTAAAGATGGTCACCCATCCACGGACCAACCGTGGCAAGCGTAGCTTAACCTGATAGATCGACCCGTGCGGCTGTTATTGAAGTGAAAACTTCTTTAGGCGCTTTGGGCATTTTTTGAGATGGGAAAAAACCAATGAATTCGCGCCACTGTTACCGTAACCGACACCGCTTCGGACGTGTTCGGCTGTCCTCGGGATGTACTCGATTTTAATGTATTTCCGATATGTCAATGAGTGATGGCAAAGTATTCTGTTTGTGTTTTGTTTACTCGTATATGACGATACAAAAAATACACACGTAATTGTTCAAGTTTTCACTTCTGTCGGCACTCCCGGAGTGCCACTTATTTTTTATTTAGCCACAAGCCCCTCGCGTGATGCTATGGTACAGACGCCAGCACATCAAGCTACTACAATCTGATTTAATAGATTTTCAACCTTATCGCTATAGCATAAGGTTCAAAGTTGATTGGGAAAATTTTAGTTTCAGGTACATTATGTTCAAAAGGGGAAAAAAATCCACTTACCCAATCCACAAGTTTCACAAACATAATTACTAAAATGCTCATTCATATGCTTGTTCAAAGCATGAAAATACGGGAACAACACATCACAAATAGCACACTTCCACTCATCCCTCGTCAGCCTGAACGGCAACACTGAGTCTTTATAATTAAAATAATACTTTTTCTTATGAACACTAGATATATGTCTTTTAAATTCTTCCAAATCATTGATTTTCACACCACATAATCGACAATCGATTCTTGTCAAGTCGACTTTCACCATTTTTTTATGTTCCGTCACTTTGAATTTTTTCGGGTGATGTATCTCCGTCGTATGGTGCCTTAGTAGCGCGGGGTCCGCGTATAGTTCGCCGCAGTAGTAACATAGCAGATGGTTGTGTCTACACTTGAAGGGGCAGACAAAGGAGTATTCTACTATGGTAAGTATGTTTGTCTCTGTCATGTATGTTGAGTCTCGTTCTCGCATCAGTTGCTGGACTTTCGACATCGGGAGTTCTGCGAACAAAGACATTTTAAATGTTTAATGGCATCTCGAGACCTGCAAATATTACTGGACAGTAATGTAATAAGTGGCCCAGCCCTCCGTCAGGTTACCTACTTTGGTCGCAGACCGTCATTTGTCACATAAGCTTTTTGGAATCGCTTAGAGTTGTTAATTTATAATTTTTGTTATCATGATAATACAGAAGAGGCACAAAGACGATTTTCTCCTTTATTTTTGAATGAAACTTTATGTTATTACGAACATAGTATTTTCGAACCCATAGGTTTATGTAAAGTGTCGTATTTCAACGTTGCATTCGTTATTTCACGAAAAAATCGCAATTGAAAGTTGCCAAGTGTTGACATATTAGTGCTCGTGACTGTACTTCCATGGTTGTAACAGCTCTGTATTAGATGTCATCATCGCGCGTTCGTATTTCCGAAGATAGACGATAATCACCGAAGCGCATACTTTTCTTGGAGCATCTGTAGTGAATTACTCACTCTCGCTATAAACGTATACTCTATCTCTTTCTCTCAAATATTTTTATAAAATTTATTTTTATTTATTATTTAAATTAATATTATAAAGAGAAAAGTTAAATTTTTTGTATGTTTGTTTGTTACGCTTTCACGTAAAAACCACTGAACAGATTTGGATGATATTTGGCACATAGGTAAACCATGACATGAATTACGACATAGGATACTTTTTATCCCTATATTCCCACGGGATCGAGACCTATGCGGGTAAAACCGGGTGCAGCTAGTTGGCAATAGTACTTACTTGGTTTGGGCATCGGCGGGGGGGCCACCTTCGGTTTAGGTATTCGTTCCTCCTGTTTGACCGGCTCTGTCTCTGCTAACCCTATTACTGTACTAATTTCTTCCTTCTTCTGTGTAACGTGGTGCTTCAGAGGTAAGTCGTCAGGATCTTCTTCCATTTTGTCAGGTTTTAGGTCGTCATCTAAAATGGGTGTTGGAATGATTATTAATATGTTTAAAAATATATACAGAGTGGCAGGGCATCGACGCGCAAACTATAACCATAAATTCAGCACATAATTCTAGACACCATAGAGTAGAAATTATTCCTCGGTTATTAAAAAAAAAATAACTGTTCCATACATTTTGACCACGTAGGTATTGCACTTTTCTATGAAACCGACGGCTTTCAATTAAAAAAAAACAGTGGCACTCTGGGAGTGCCGACAGCAGTCAAAACTTGAACAAATTACGTTTACGTGTGTATTTTTTGAATCGTCAGGATATATTTCGAAATATTTATTTGGTGTCGGTTACGGTAACAGTGTCGCGAGTTCAATGGTTTTTTCCCATCTCAAAAAATGCCCAACGCGCCTAAAGAAGTTTTCACTTCAAAAAATGTAATGCATGGGAGTTCAGAATCACTTACTGAATCCATGGCAGCAGATTGCGCGTTCCTGCGACCTGCTATTTGTGTTCAATTATAATTGAAAAAACTGAAGTATTTTGTTTGCTGGGTCAAATAGAATATTACTTTTCGTCAAAAACTGTGTTGGATTTTTTTTTCATACCTGAGGCATCGGCCAATGCATCCGCACAATGTTCATCGTCACTCTCAGATTGTATTGTTCCTGGTTCATCCTTCACAACTATGTCAACTTTAACCTTGGAATGCCACTGGCTTTCCATCTTTGAGTCTGAAAAGAATCTATATTTAATGTTTTAACTTTATATTAAGACAGAATCTAAAGTCCAACCGCCGCAGATTAGCCAAAGATGTAAACAACAATGGCCGCTCGAAATTGAATAAAATCTATAAACTATTTTAAGTAATGCACCAAGTTGAACAGGTTGTAGCTCTGTCTCACATAGTGACGCAGCATTATGCTGAGCAATGGCCTTTTTAAGTGGATGTGACACATAATTTTCCCCCCAACTTGTTTTTTTTTGTGGGGAACATGTTTACCTATTGCAAATACGTTATGTATTTTATTTATTTTATCAAGCTGAACTACTCAGTATTGAGCATGGTGACTGAAAGCAGACAATTTCATCAAAGTAATCTCCAACTAACCATCGCTCCTAGCATCATAAATCTTCATCTGTAAGAACGCCTCCTCACACCGCAGCACTTGTCTCCTGAAGCTCAGCGCGTCACGTATTCGAGTCACACACGTCGCACAAATCAGCCGCTCTGATGGTACGCCATCTAGATGCGATAGCTAAGGATATAAAAGAGATTAACAAAAAAAAAAGTTTGAATTTGTTAATTAAATGAGTGACTGGTTGCTGGGGTGACTGGTTCCAGCTTTTGACGACAGACAGAAGTTATGTCATTCGATAATAGCCTTAAAACGATACTGGTTCTAATTTGAAGCAAATTATTATGACCCGAAAAGAAACCCTAAAGTTAGTCGCTCAAAATTCATTCTTAAAAGAATGGTATAGGTTTAATAACATACCAGTAAACTGAAGCAATCCATTATCATATCGGAATAAACTTCTTTTTGTCCCAAACTCTCATATTCAATGTTCAAAACACGACACTTTTTCATATTCCCACAACATCGACACAAACCCGAATCGAATAATGGACCTTTGCCCTTTTTAGTAGTCATTTTTTACTATTTTCTGTACCGGGAAATTTAATTCACACGGTACAGAGTACAGTAAACATTGAAAAGGTGATAAAAAGCAATATTTAATAATTTGTTTTAATTTAGAAATCAACAAATTAAGCCTTTTGCAACAAATATCGACAATTCGACTTCGACATCGACACTTTGATTTGACAAGTATCATGTGTGTTGCCAAGTCAGTCAGTTGTTTTAAGAAAAAATAAAAAAAATAAATTATCGGCTCGGAAGACACAAATTACAAAATAAATAGTACTCATACCGTACCATACATACCTAACTAAATAACTCAATTTTAATTTATTCTCGTTATTTGAAGCTTCTGTGAAAGCGCGGCCACTACGCACAATTTCTGAACGAATTCTATAAAATCACCACTCGATAAAAAAAAACATTGGCAACAAAAATAAAATTACTACCCAGCTCACTGTTTTTGTTTATTTACTATTATAGGCTAGTATCGCAGAATATAATAATAGACGCTAGTATCGAATTTACAGCTAAAATCATGAAAGAGAAGCATTTTTGCCGATGTTGTTTATCAGAAGAATGTTACAAAGACATGGCCAACACTTATTATATTGGGAGTAAAACAGAAAACTACTTTGAAATGTTGTTGAATATATTTAATATTAGTGTAAGTATATTTCATAATTCATTCGGTAATAAACACATTGTTTTAAGACAGTCCAAACAGGTCCTTTTTTTTGTTACATTTAGATAATAAATGATGAATATGCTGAAAGATGTCTTATTTGCGAGGAGTGCGTCTCCAAGCTTCGGGATGCTGCAGCCTTCAAGAAAAAGGTTCTGAATATTAACGAAATGATAAAAAACGACATCTGCTGGGATACTAATGGCACAGAAGTAGGTAAGGGGTGATAAAAAATTAAATGAATTATTGACCATTTTTAATGCAGGTTAATTGGCATTATGTAGATTCTGCGCTTAGAGAGTATTATGTTCTGTGTCTCTGCCTACCCCCAAGGGAAGAAGGCGTGAGATTATGTATTTATGTAATCTGCATTCGCGATTTATTTGCCAAAAATGTAAACAAATAATAAGTTTATGGAAAAATAACTTTAAATCCTACACTATAAAGTTCAGTTTACACTACAACTTCAAACATTTTTGTAACTTTTTCAATAGTCACTCTGAAATCAACTTAATTACCATTAAAATAATGTTGATATTTGTTTAACTTGAAATAATATTAATTTGATACATAAGTTTGAATAGACTTATGTTACTACAGACTAATGCAAGGAGTATTTGGCGTTTTTCAGTTAGTTTATGATGTCGCATTTTCGAAAGTTTTAACATTTTTGTAGATAGCAGAGGGCCAAGACAGCCTGTGTGTAAGACGCCCCACTGACCAAGAATTGCTCCAAAGACACTGATTACTTGCTTGCATAGTTGATGTTCAAAAAAAATATTGTATTGGACAGTCATAAAATATTTTTTTAAGGACATCCAGTCTTACCAAAAGGTATTGTGTTACTCAGTAACTGGGATGCAGAGATCAGGAAGACAGTTACTCCATGTAAATAAAATACTGGCCATCAACTGCATCGGGTTAGACTGGAAAGCCCACCTTGACAAAAGAGAATTTGCTATTTTGTTCAAATAACATTTTAATAATTACAGATACAAAGATAGAAGATGAAGAAGCTGATTATTTTGATGACTTTGATGATAATGTCAGTGATAACGATTTTATTTGGGAAAATTTTACTCAAGAGGGCTCCCAGAAAGGTAATAAATAAGCAATTATATATAGACCATCTAGAGGCTCGTGGTTAAATGATAACAGCCGCACGGGTTCATCGAAAGTTAAGCTACGCTTGCCGCGGTCGGTTCGTGGATAGGCGACCATCCATTACATAAGCACGCTAAGCCATCATGTGTAGCAGAATCCCAAGTCTGCCAACCAGTCTTACCAGGGGGAATTGTGTTACCCAGTAAATAGGACCGTCAACCAGGCACAAATTCAGACTCCTGGCTATGACTCAGAAATTCCAGGAGAAAAAACCCGATAACGCCTTGCCAGACCGGAGAATAGAACCCAGGACCTCTTTCTCAACAGTAGCGCTTGCAACCACTACAACAACAAGGCAGTTGATTCAATTGATATCCATACTTATATTATAAATGCGAAAGTGTGTCTGTCTGTTCCCTCTTCACGCTTAAACCGCTGGACCGATTTAGATGAAATCCATACTCCATACTAATATTATAAATGCGTAAGTGTGTATGTCTGTCTGTTACCTCTTCACGCTTAAACCGCTGAACCGATTTAGATGAAATTTGATATAGAGTCCCGGGAAAGGACATGGTTAGTTTTTATCCCGATATTGCCACTAGAAACTTATGTGGGTGAAACCGCGGGGCGTTGCTAGTCATTATATATATTACAAAATGGAAACTAAATGTAACTTATCTATGTTTGCGGGTGTATACATCACTGTCAACCTCCTAGAAAACTTTATCTATACAAATACAGAAACTTAATGTTTTGACGTGAGAACGTCTTATAAATCGATGAACGCCAGCTGCACGCACGAAAAAGCATGACTCATTGTCATGTTCCGCCTGAGCCGAATGTGCAAGCGAGAGCGCGGAACAAGCGATAGAGAGTAGCACGATCGGATGTTTTCTTATGACCAATGTTTTTTTTAACAGCCTGTATTGTCCCACTAGTGGCCAAAGGTCTCCCCCACAGCATTCTACTTTTCCCTATGTGTTGCTTTCCCCGGCCAATCTCCCATAAACGCCTCTTAGGCATCACGCCAGCGTTCCTAGGCCTCGCCCGTCTTCTGGCTCCCACTGCGTCACGACTCTGACCTGTGGCGGCATCTACATTGCCACATGCGAACTACGCATCACACTGATGACACGCAAATCCTGCATCGCGCAAGCAGAGTTTACCGCGCAACTAGTATACCTATAAACAACATCCCGACATCAACCGTCGGGCACCGCCCAATACACTCCCTACCGTATAAGTAGGATTCGCCGACCGAGGCACGCCCTTACCATCTCTGATGACGTCACGACCCTCCTCCAGGAGAGAAGAAAAAAAGTAAATAAGATTTTTTGATCCAGGCCAAAGCCATTTGACACAAAAACATTAAAAAAATAAATACAATAGTATTGTGTGCCTCCTGGCTGCCCCAAATAGGCCTAGATCAGCATAAATGTTAGAACTAATGCCTGACACTGGTTTTCAACTGGGCCCTATGTTACGAGGATGTCTTATGGATGTAAATTAGTTGTAAGGCCACCAATAGGTTATACTCTCTGGAAGTACAAGCAGGGCTACCAGTCCACTTTGGACTGGTTACCAAGAACTATGGAAGAATTGCGACTCATTTTTTTTTTGGTGCGCGGCGTAAATCCTTGTGGACTTCCTCCATCGTGGGGGTGACCGAGGGGCATACTTACCGGCTAAAACCACCGCGGTGTTCCACCTCTACATATGGCTGGGGGTGCTGGATTCGCATAACCATTCACCGCTCCGACCTTCCGTCTTCACCGCGACGCCCCATTCCATGACCGTCCCGACCCTTGCTTGCTCGAGCCAGCCCGCGCCGCTGAGCTTGTAGCTTTAAATTCGTCCCTAAATAATTCCGATCCACCCTGTCCCTTACTGGCCTCTGCCAGCGACGTCCTAAACCGAGGTCCGTACCCCACAGGTGGTGCCCTTAGCGTGTAGTCGCTTAGTTTTAAAGTTTTTTTTTAAGCCCTGGCTTGAGGCAACTACAGGCAAGTCCGGTTAAGCAGATGACTACCTCCTAGGTTGAACTGCGAGCTGCCAATACCAAAAAAAAAAAACCGTCGGGCAGTAGCCCAGACACAACGCCTGTCTGGTCCGAGGATTGTCCCTTTTCTATGGAGGATGACTTTACACCCTGTTCCTCATACTACATACATGGCTCGCTCAATCCTACTTCAGCCTAGCAGATTTTTATTACAATATAGAAATTAACCTTTTAAGCGCTTGGCTAAATATTCATTGCCGTGCCCCTAGCGCCCGGCTACAAATCGATAAAATAATACCTACAAGGAGGAGAAATCGTTGTACTGATTAAAAAATAGTCAAAAAGTTTTTTTCTGTATTTAATAATTATTTTAGTTGTACCACGCAGTTAATAGGACAAAAATAAAACGAAAAAATCAGGCATGTCTCTGTCGCATAAATACGACACGAGCGGTAGGGGCACGGAAATATGTGTCGCATAAATGCGACACAAGCGGTTAAAAGGTTAAAGGGTCTGTTCTTCTTTTTCGTGTCGCTGGCACGACTGTGTTTTAAATCTTGTTTTCCCAAAACTTTGTCACTTCCAAGTTGTTGTCGGTGACAGCGCAGCAGAGGTCACTTTGACTGCATGTCTATTTATAAACGATGATTAAAGTTAAGTGACATTTAAACGTCAAAAATGTTTGGTTAAACAGTCGCTAATCACTACTGAAGTTTAAGCAACGTTTATGAATAAAGGTCACTTAAATCTGAGACCACTGCCTCGCCCTCATATAAGTTACCTATA
Source organism: Hydraecia micacea (assembly GCA_914767645.1). Classification (NCBI taxonomy): domain Eukaryota; kingdom Metazoa; phylum Arthropoda; class Insecta; order Lepidoptera; family Noctuidae; genus Hydraecia; species Hydraecia micacea. The sequence goes on from OU611803.1 coordinate 4,364,225, forward strand.
CGAATAGCGGAGTGTAACGTTAAAAAATATGTTTTCAGGACAAGTTTTTGTAATCACATTGGAATCGAAAGGCGAAACACAACATAAAAATAAAACTATTTCAAAGTTTAAAAAGTCCAAACCTTATGAACTAGATATTGAAAGAGATGAGAGTACTAACAAAAACTCGAGTACACTTAGCGCCAAAATAAAACATAAAGTAATAAACTCAAGTACTCTTGATGCCAATGTTAAATACCCAGGTACACTTGGCGCCATGGAAAAAGATAAACCTAAAAACTCAAACGCACTTTGTGCAGATAAAAAAGATGAAGTTGGAAACATAAATATTCTTGCTGAAATACTAAATGACAGCGAAATCTTCAGTACTCATGACGCAAAAGGAGATGACAGTGATGATATGGATATAGAGGGATTAGGTTCTGAAGAAGACTTTAATATAGATAAAAAATCAAAGAATATTACTATAGGAACCCCTCTTAAGAGAAATGTGAAGAGTAAAACTGGTACAGGTATGAAACTACCTAGAGAGCTTGCATAAAGAAGCGGGTTCGATCGTTACGGGTGAAGTAGTCCCACATTAACTTATGCGCTCACACATAAAGACAGGTAAAACATAAAATGTAACCGTTTCTTTTCGAAGATTAACCTGCAGAGATCTGGAGGCCTACTCTCTAAATCCGTCAACGAAGATACGGGCCCGACCGAAGTAGTTCGAAACTTGGGAGCGAGCCCTACTATACCGATTAAGGTCATACATAGCACACATATCAACTCTGAACGGGATCGTAACCGTATCGCCTTTCGCCTCGCCGTCAAACAGGCGTCAACCTAACGTAAGCACGTAACGAAAGCGGATCAGCAGCTCCGATACGTCGACTCGGCTACGGCTAGGCGACGCCGCGCGTACGGCTCGCCGAACGAGGGAGGGGTGAGAGGGGCATGTTTGTACGAAGAGACCTAAGCGCGGGGACGACGAGCCGTAACGCACCACCGTACTGCGGTTCGTGAGCTTGTCCCGAGGCGAGGCGATTACGTTACGATTCCGATTAGTGTGCGCTGCAGTAGGGAGTTTCATACAAAGAATACTGAACGACTCGAGTTAAAACTGTAACGATCCCTTTCCGGTTTGATACGTGTGCTATGACCTTATTAACTTTTTCGCATCGACAAAAACACATCAGAGGGGCAATTCTCGTAATTTTAAGAACGTTCACAGTCTGATCTCAGTCTCAATCTATCAAAAATACCTCTATTTTCCCTAAATTTTGACAAGTTTTTGACATTTGTTTGTCGCTGAGATGAGACAGAATTACGATAATTGGCCTTCAGGAATAGGGACAACTGTCAAATCGTGTTGTCATTCATTGTTAGTTCAGGCACCAAACTTATGATATCCGTAGGTGTTACAGAGTTGGAATCGCCCATAACTTCGGACGAAACTACGGATTTCGTGCTTAGTGAGTAGAACTCCTGTACCGGGAGTCCAGCACGAAAACTAACTAGCCATATATAAGCCATCAAAGGCTTCTGTGGTTTTTAGTATACAATAATTTAAACTCTGCGATATACATTTTGAACAAAAAAAAAACTCGCTTCTTTATGTAAGCACCCTTAGCTTAAGGTGAATGCGCAGTGGTAGACCGCGAAATTCAAATTTTCTTACGTTTTTTGCAATTTGCAGGCCAGTGTCAGGTTGTATCTTGATCAAAATTTGATTCGCGACTATAACAGGTACGTATTTACAGAATTATAATCATTACAATCATTAATACATCTTTCAAGTTAGATTTGTACCACTAAGCAGTTTTCCATAAGAGATTTGTTGTCGTGGTACAAATCTAACTTAGAAAGATGTATTAATGATTGTAATGATTATAATTCTGTAAATACGTACCTGTTATAGTCGCGAATCAAAGGAAAATGCCCATTTCTCTATTGACCGCGGTTGCGCATCAAAAAATTTTGTATGATACCAAAAATTGGATATAAAAGAGGGGTGATGTCGTACTTTCATAGGAAATAAAAATTATCCATTTATTTTGTGGGGTTTTGTTGTTCTTTGATTTTCTGTTCAGTTTTGAGGTTAGTTACCATCCACCAAAAAAAACAGTACCTATTTTACAACAATACGATTTGAATTCACATAAAACAACAGAAAATAGTTCCAATAAATCAATGAATGATGCCAAATAAATAATATTTCATAGGTAGGTAAAAAAAACCTACATGCAAAATGTAGGTTTTTATAGGAAATAGAAAATGCTTGAACATAGGAATGCAATAGTTTTATTCATCATATTCATAAAATATGTTGCCTAAAAACGGAGCCGACGTGGCGGCTCAACAGACCTAAATCAGCTACTGAGTTACTCGTAGCCCTATTAACTAAAATGTAGGCGTAATACACCTTGCTGCTGACATATCGAGATTTAATTTATTATTTATTTATTTATTAAAACTTTTCGCACAAAAAGGTACAAAGGCGGACTTAATGCCTTAGGCATTCTCTACCAGTCAACCAAGGGTGGTGAAGAGATTAGATGGCAGGTGCTTTGGTTGAGAGGAACAAGGAAAAAAAAAACTATTAAAACTAGGTACACAAATACATAAATAGGTTATATACACATACATACTATTCACTATAATATATACTTATAATATATACTTATAATATATATATTTATACATATATACAAATTCAAGGGAGAGAGATGTTGAGATGACTCTACGCTACCTGTTTCGAAAATAACTCTGCAATTTCCGCTTAAATGCATACCGATTTAATTCTTCCCCTTTACTAAATACTTGTCCGTTCCCAGTACCAACGGCATATCAACCTCAATGTCGTTTGCTAGTTCAGTTTCGTATTTTCCGTTCCTACGGACATGCTAACCATAATACGACTCATCATCTGCCTAGCCTTTTCCCAACTAGGTATGTTGGGGTCGGCTTCCAGTCTAAACGGATGCAGCTGAATACCAGTATTTTACATGGAGCGACTGCCTATCTGACCTCCACAACCCAGTTACTGGGTAATACGATACCCCTTGATAATTATAACTGTAAACAACGAAATACAAATAGTGCTGAAAGTCTTCCATTATATCCGTTGCCTCCCCAACTTGACGACGGGGTAGACACAGCTCCCGCAGCGTGACAGTTTTAACGAAATCGTTAGTGATTTACTGCACAGAAGACACGGACCGTAGTCGTGAAAATGTTCTACACAATCCACACCACCCGCACAGAAACAGTACAATCTTGACTGTGCAGGAATCTGAAGATTCAACTGGACACGATGTCAACGCAATGATAAGTTATTTATTAGCACAGCAAACTCAACAACTAACAATACATAAGTAAAAACAAAGATCACTGCGGAGTGCTGGTCGGCCGACATGAGATGTTTGTTTGACAAATTGACAGTGTCTGAGTGACACTTCCCGTGATAGTGTTACCAACAGTTAATCTTAATCCCCCTGACCATAAGTGATTTGTCAACTAAAGAAAGATATTTTAATTAGTAATATATGGACAAATAATTAGTCTGAAATAAATGGATTTAATTTAATATTAGTTTAAAGATGTTAATTAAAAAGATATATTACTTTGATTATGTTAATGAAAAATTAATAACGAGGAAACATTATAGAAAAAAAAACACTTTTACACATCAAACATATTTTTTTAAACTAGATGAGAAGGGCGTTTTCTATCTGACAACTCTGAGAAGAAAAGCCAAAAGAAACTCAAAGATTACAGTCTCTTTTAAAGCCCAGACATACTTAATCTTGGTTAGATCATACATGTAAAGACCATGTTAGATACATGTCTGAAATATTCTTTTGAGAAAAGAACCACACAGATTGAGTGGACCTGTCCAATCAGTGCACCAGTTGTCAGTAATTGTGCAGCTCAACTCAGAACTTAAGGAGCTCAACGATTTGACGACACCAGAGAAAGGACATTTGGGTAGGCCGTATAAATTACTCCAACTGCCAGATCATGATTAAAACGGAATCAATAACCCAGGAAGAATGTCATAGATGAAATTATTTTTAAAACTCAGCGTCTGTCCTCATACTATCCGTTAAGACCGATTATGGGGAGGTTCTTAAAATTGGCAACACTGCTTTTACTAAAATACGCCATTTAAAAAAGTATGCAACAAAATCCAATAAATAACTAATTAAATACAAAATATTAACCCCACATACGATTTCGATCAAGTGAACTCAGAAATGTTAATAAATTATTTTATAATTTATGAGTATATTTTGAAGGCCATACTCTATTGCTTTAAAGCGGTTTTGATCACGGGCAATCTCCTTTTGATCAAAATACAACCTGACACTGATCTGAAAATTGCGAAAAACGTAAGAAAATTTGAATTTCGCGGGCTACCCTGGCACTTCCCCCTTAATATTCATAGTCATATTGTCTGTGAAAATTCTATCATCACAACTGCTCTCAAAACGGTGAAGGAAAACATCGTGAGGAAAACGACATGTCCTAGGACCAACAATTTCAAGACATTACCAACCCGCACTGGACCCGCGTGGAACGGGCAGTCCACTCCTTCTCGAAGAGAGGAGGCCTGTGTCCCAGCAGCGGGAACATTATAGGCTGATTAAGCTATAAGTAATGGAAAGAACCGATGGACCACATTAGTGTTGCCATGTCATAAATTATTTATCAAAGTTACCTCGTTTATGACCTTTAACAATCTAATAATTCTTTTCCAGCCAAACAGAACAAGGATAAAATAAAGAAAACGAAATCTAAACGACGAGAAATCTCACAGACAGAATTAAGTTTAAAATATAAAAGCGAAAACACACTAAAACTCGTTCAAAATTCAAATCTATGCCTCTTCCGTTCGCTCCGAAACAAATTCGGTTGTAATTACTGCCCATCGAAATTTCCAGAATGTAGTCAGTTAAGGGAGCACTCCCTTACTCACAAGAACCCAGCAATGTTACATATTAAACGATTAAGGGGCCTCTCGTACAAGAACGCAGAAATCACTGATTTAAAATGTAGTCTATGCTCCGAAAACTGCTCGGACTTACAAAATCTAACGGAACATTTAAAAAAAGATCACGAAATTTCGTTCCATGGAACAGAGCACTATCTAGTGCCATACAAATTACAAGATGGCTACCAATGCGTTTTGTGCGAATTAAAATTCAACAGTTATTTGCGATTGTCGGTTCACATGAACTCGCATTACACGAACAATGTTTGCGAATCGTGTGGAATATCCTTTATAAACCGAGTAGGCTTACGTACCCACGTCCAATGTCAGCATAAAGAAAAAAAATGTTCGCGTTGTCCCGCCATTTTCATGACAGTCTCCGCAAAAAGTAAACATTTGAGACAAATCCACGGTATAAGTAACACTAAAAGATACTGCAATATTTGCAACAAAACCTTCAAATATACATACATGATTAATGAGCACAAAATTCAAGAACACGGAGTCAAAAGGCCAGCTGTTTCCAGTTGTGTTGAATGCGGAAAAACGTTTTTATCGCCGTTGAATTTGAAAACTCATATGCGTTCTGTGCATATCAAGGAACGCAATTATCCTTGCACGAAGTGTGGAATGAGGTTTTTTACTACATGTGACCAGAAAAGGCATGAAAAAACGCATGAGGATGTAAGGTCATTCTGTTGCAGTTACTGCGATGCTAAGTTTAAGTCTAAAGACTCTTGGAGAAGGCATTTGAAGAGGCAGCATGGACACGTTTTTGGGGAGGCGACGTCTTGTTAGATATACAAGTTATAGTATTGAAATAAAAAACCTATTTCGTCTTAAACTGTGTTTTTATTATTTTGACCAAAACCAAGGTAAGTACTTAAATTCTTTCTTTTTTCAAATCATTTTTCAAAAAATCGAGAATTTAATGCGAATTATTCGCTTTGGCATTGTATTTTTAATAAAAATTTGACCCAGTTGGGCGCCACGAAGCGGGACAGTAACAAATTCATAATTATTATTAATGTCATACCTTTGGCATGTAGGTAGGTATACGAAGCAAAATTGGTACCTGTGTGTCTACGACGCTCAATGGGCAAAAGTATCGATATTTAGTGCTCAATATAAAACTAAACAGTTCTAAAAGTTATGTACAACAAGTACATATTTAAAAATACTCGAAAAATAAATAGGGTGAGTTTTTCAGATGGGCTAGTGGGACTTCATAGCGAAATCAAACTATTACGAGAAAAGTCCCATCTTAAAACTATCATCCTGTACTATAAAAAAGAAAACATTTTCAAACGGTTTTCACAATAAACGGTTTCAAAACATCCTCCTGTATAAAGAAAACATAAAAAATGATTAAGTTGTATAAAATAAACGTTTTCAAAAACATCCTGTATAAAGAAAACATAAAAAATGATTAAGTTGTATAAAATAAACGTTTTCAAAAACATCCTGTACTCAGTGCCGGATTAACCCCTAAGCAAATTAAGCAATTGCTTAAGGTGAATGCGCAGTGGTAGACCGCGAAATTCAAATTCTCTTACGTTTTTTGCAATTTGCAGGCCAGTGTCAGGTTGTATCTTGATCAAAATTTGATTCGCGACAATAACAGGTACGTATTTATAGAATTATAATCATTAGAATCATTAATACATCTTTCTAAGTTAGATTTGTACCACTAAGCAGTTTTCCATAAGAGATTTGTTGTCGTGGTACAAATCTAACTTAGAAAGATGTATTAATGATTCTAATGATTATAATTCTGTAAATACGTAAGTACCTGTTATAGTCGCGAATCAAATTTTGATCAAAATACAACCTGACACTGATCTGAAAATTGCGAAAAACGTAAGAAAATTTGAATTTCGCAGGCTACCCTGGCACTTCCCCCTTAAGGCATCACGTCTCGGGGGGCACCATAAACCCGGCTGTTATAAAATTTAAAATCAAGGATGCAAGAGCGAGCTAACCACGCTCGTACCTAAGGTTCGAAAGGCTAAGGTTAACGCCAGATTCCAAAACAAAAATTAAAGATTTTCGTCATAACTCGACAAAGTAAGCTCGCTTCTATACAATGGTCAAAAGAAAACAGAACCTATTCAAGGTAGGGTGCTGAAATTTTCAGGCTCGCTTCGCTTGCTCTTGCATTCTACATTCTCTTGATTCTTGAGCTTTTCTTCATAAGTCGACAAAAAGACGAATTCCTAGGTTTTGGAATCATAAAAAGAAAATCTAACCTATCCAAATGTGTGCAAAATTTTCGAGCTCGCTTCGCTCGCTCTTGCATTTTAATCTACATTTTTATAGTTGCTTCGGTTTTCCTGCATAAGTCGACAATGTAACTCCTATTTCTGTTTAAAAATATAAAAGAAAACCTAACATAATTGAGGCGGGTTGTTAACATTTTCGAGCTAGCTTCGCTCGCTCTGCTCACCCTACAATGTACACACGGCTACACATCAAGCTATAAATTTCCAGTTTTTGCTGACCTCTTATTGTATAATAGTGGTTCACATGGCATGGTGGCTCGCATTGGTAGTCCTCGTATTGTTATTTTTCGTACAATCAGAAGTCAGCTTATACTGGTTATGTATAGCTTGATGTGTGCGTACTGTTCTAATACCTACTATTTATCAAAAAATGGTGCGACCAATTTGGCAGCATTATTAAGTAGGTAACACCCCCCATGTAAAAGCTGCGTCTCTGGATACCATAATTAAGTAATGTGGAGCTGGAGATGTACAGACGCTAGCACATCAACCTACACCTAACTGTCAAATTTTCCCAATCAACATTGAACCTTATACTTTAGTAATAAAGTTGAAAATCTATTACAGAAATCTGACAGATTGTAGTAGGTTGATGTGCTGGCGTCTGTACATGAATATTAACAAAACATCACGCCGTTAATCTCCTAAGAGTTAGGCAGTACCTATGTACAGACGCCAGCACATCAAGCTACTACAATCTGTTAAATTTCTTTAATAGATTTTCAACTTTATCGCTAAAGCATAAGGTTCAATGTTGATTGGGAAAATTTGACAGTTAGGTGTAGGTTGATGTGCTGGCGTCTGTACAACCCTAAAATATTCCATAAACAGCATGGAAAAAATATTGCAATCTTTCAAATCGCCCGTCGATTTTTAAGAAAAAATACGAGGCGTCTTGTGGATAGGGGGGCCCACAGGCGTGGATTTGCTTAGGGCATCAAGTAGTCTTAATCCAGCACTGCCTGTACTATAAAAAAAAAACATAAAAAAATATTAAGTTAGTATAAAATAAACGGTTTCAAAACTAACTCGAGCATCAAAGAACCGGTGTACAATTAAAATTGTATGCCGCGAACAGACATGTAACAGAACGCGCGAATCGGACGCGCGTAGTTGTAGCAATAACGAAAGGCTTATGCGTTCTTAGGCCTCGTTCACGACTTCGAGCAATGAGACTTGCGTCAAGCGACAAGCGCGCGCGTCACCTGTTTCCACTCATCGCTCCGCAAGCCGCGTCTCGGTGACCCATGGTATGCTCTAAGCAACTTCTTTAATTTTTTTTCTCCGCAGTCCTTGTTGGAAGACGCGTGTCGCTTGAGCGTGTACCTATGTCACGGCTAATGGCCGAAGTGCGGCTACACCTAGGTTTAGCCGGGTACAACTAGATGTAGCCGGCCACATGCGGTTTGTGTGTACTTCGGGTGACATCGGTTGCATGGTTGCGGTCGGTCGATAGGCGACGTAGGATGCAAGAGCGAGCAAAGGGCACCCCGAGGTTAGGTTTGGTTAGGTTACTTTAAACCCTTTACACAGAAATAGGAGCCCCGCTTGCGGAGCTCCGTCGACGTTCCGGCTAAACCTAGGTGTAGCCGCACTTCGGTTATTAGCCGTAACATATATAGCTTAATTTTGATTAGCCTTAGAAGATTTAGCAGGTTTTGTTTTGGTAATATCAGATGTGGATACACGCATATCACAGGGGATGGGTATCTGTCCATATTGGTCGACTCCAGGACCCATAGCCATCTGCATGCGGAGAGTTGGACGGTTACTGGGTGTCAGCGACGGCATGAATTTTATTTCATAGAAATGGATGTGTAAATCCCTGTAAAAAACGGTTTGGTTTGTGAGTATTGTTTAATTTACAGGGTGAATTTTTCAAGTGGACGTGGATGGCCAAATCCGAAACTATGAGGAATAGCGAAAAGTACTCAAAGGAGTCTTGGGCTCGATTTTGATGAAAACTAAAACTGCATCATTGGATTTTTGAAAAATAAATTTTTCTAGCCAGGAATCGAACCTGTTGATTTTGAAAAAAAAAACACTGCACTCATTTATTATACCATTCGATAGTGTCACTAATAAGGATCGAATTCTGGGAAGTAATGACATACGGCAAACTAAAAAAAGAAGCTCATTTTTAACAAAATACTTTTTTATTTTCTTTCTTTTTCTTTCAACTCTCAAGCACGGCGATTAAGTGCAATTTAGCTTGCGCGTTGGCGGGAAGTGATTTTGTAGGCTATTATAAAAGCTGCTTTCTTCAAGATCAAAGAAGTCGGGCTTCTGTACTAAGTACTACGTACAGACGCCAGCACATCAAGCTACCCGAAACTGTCAAATTTTCCCAATCAACTTTGAACCTTATAATAAATTAAGCGATAAAGTTGAAAATATATTAAAGAAATTTGACAGATTGTAGTAGCTTGATGTGCTGGCGTCTGTACTATTAGTTATTCTGAGGTGATGGGTCTTTTTACTAACTGCGTAACACACTATCAGTAGCAATGGGATTCATTTTGACAGTTCAACAACATTCATTGCGTTATTTTCGTTGTTGAGCAGACATATTTTTCGAACATAGATTATTATCAATAAGTGTCCTTCAAAATGATTCAGATTGAGGTTGATGGTGTGTTACGCGATTATGGTGCTATATCATCATCTGCCTAGCCTTTTCCCAACTATGTTGGAGTCGACTTCCAGTCCAACCGGATGCAGCTGAATACCAGTATTTTACATGGAGCGACTGACTATCTGACCTCCACAACCCAGTTACTGGGTAATACAATACCCCTTGGTAAGACTGGTTGTCAGATTTTCGGGCTTCTGACGACCCACAACGACTGTCAATGATCCACGAATGACAGCCGGGACGTGCTTTCCGATATATGAATATGGATAATCTCACACATACCCAAGACTTGGAAATTCAAACGGTTCATGCTTCAATCCTCCAATATTTTGAACGTAACTCTTCCACCGACACTTGAGCTTCTCATTCGTTTGCAAGGAGTAAAGTTTTCTTCGTTTGTTATTGGCAACTTTTTGCTCATATAGAGGCAAAACATCCACATTTTCATCCTCGGAGAGTCCATGGATTTGTTCTAAAGGACACAAAAAAATAGTTCTTATAATATCTATGGATCAATTTTAGTTTTTGACATGAATTTTCAGTATAGCTGTAAGTACAGTCAACAAAAGAGATAAGTATGCAGGATCGTCAGATATAGTTGGAGTTTAGTAAGAAACCAATGGATGTTCTCGAATAAAATTAAATTTTATTAATAGAAAACAAACAGCTCATTTACCAAATTAAATTTCAGTCGACAAATTCCATCAGTTTCTTACTAAACTTCAACTACATCCGACGATCCTGCATACTTATCTATTTTGTTGACTGTACATGAATCTTTTGGCGCGTGGTCAAAATCGGAATTAACACTGCAATCTGTTTTTTTAGTAAGTACATTTCATACAATTTCACAAAATAATTGCACATTTTTTTACCAACAGCTATGTTATAGGGTTTGATTTCCGCACTATGTCCTTCGGGTGGACCATTGTAGGTAAAGAAAGAAAGAAAGAAAAAAAGTTTATTTGGTCACAGTTCGTGAAACGCAATCTATAAAATAAAAAATAAAAAAAGGTTTCAGACAACAATAGTGTGTGCCTCACGGCTGCGCCAAAAAAGGCTCATTTCAGCATTGGATGTTGTTGACTGAAATTTAATTTGATAAAAGATTAAATTTTATTCGAGAACATCCATCGGTTTCTTTCTAAACTTCAACTATATCCGACGATCCTGCACACTTATCTCTTTTATTGACGCACATACGTGAGTCTTGGTGGCCGTCGGTGATGGTTATTCCAAGCAGCCCATCTCCCCCCAGAAGTTGATTAGTATATTATTATATCCTGCTGGGCTATTGCGTAACACACTGACAGAAGGAAAAGCTTTCGTTTTGACAGTTCAACAACATTCATTGCGATATCCTACCTTGTAACAGACAATTTTTTAGAGCATATGAAGCAATGGATTAGCGATATCCTTCAAAATGATCCGAGTGTGTTACACGATTAGTGTAGGGGACAGTACACAATTAAACGCCGCGCCGTGGTCATTGAAAGACACATGCCATTATATTAGGTATATATAAACAACTTGTATTTAACACTTTTTCACTGAATAACTGTTACCATAGATTAATATATGTACTGACTGTTACACTGTGCTAACAATGGACTAGCCGGCGTTCTTCTTTCTTGAATAAATTATAACATTAGCTCAGGAGTGGCTAGTAGCGTGCTAAGGACCGCTTGGTCGAGAAGTCTCTACATTGGCACCCTGCCAATGTAGAGACGTCTTCTTGATGTTGCTTGATCTCTCCCCGGTCGCCTCGGATTGCCTTCCCGTGGGATTATGGCAGTAAATAATTAAAGAGTGCACCTGTGTCTGCGCACACACTTGTGCATTATACGAGTAATACCTGCGTACTTGGCTAGTCTCTTTTGAGACAGGCCGCCGTGAGAGAAATTCGGTCGGGAGAATTTTTTTATTTTACATAATATCTCGTGACCATGGGGTCCCGGTCCTTTGGAAGGCGTACGAGGTGTCGACGCCAACTCGCAGAAGCCCCTTAGGAAATTTTAATGAAATGCGACACCAACCGACGATTATCCCTGTATAGTTACTTTACTCTTTGGCACTATGCAAGTGCACCCAAGGATAACCCCCGGTTGGTGTAGGACTATTGCAGGATATGAAAAAAATAAAAAATTGGTCTATGGGTTTGGGTGGCTAAAGTGGACTGCAGGTTACCAAGAACTATGGAAGAATTGTGACCCCTTTTTTTTGGTGCGCTGTGGATTTCCTCATGGACTTCCTCCATCATGGGAGTGACAGAGAGGCATGCCGGACTGTTACCAGCAAAACCACCGCGGTGTTCCACCTCTACCTATGGCCGGGGGTGCGGGATTCGCATAAGCATTTACCGCTCCCCCGACAGGAAGCCTGATCAATGTTTTATAATATGTATATTATATACACGGATAAAATGGCAGGGGGTGACTTGCACAATGCACACTCAATAATGGGCCCCCGGAAGCGGTCGCTAGCACATAGTGATGTAGTGACAAGGGGTCAACAAGTCCGAGGTGCTTATGAGGAGTGGAGAGGTATTCCACGGCTATCAGGACAATCCCGGAAGTACGGGCAAGATCCCTACAAGCATCTTACTTCTATCAAAAAGTACTCTGTGATCTTACTGGATAATATATTATTATTAATGCTGTGCACTTATACCCTCTGTCACCTCCTTAAGTAATGTTCTCGGGATGTGTTTGCATTCAGGATACGTGCCATCGCCGCCTCGGTCTTTCATTATTCAAGCTGTTTTATTTCAAATTAAAAATGTTATAAAAAGATAAAAAATAGATATAAAAAAATATTAATAGCAAACAATTTTATTATTTATTTCTGAAATGACATTTTGATTTTTTTTTTGAAGGGGAGACAGTCTGCGTTTTCAATACATACAGAAGGAGATAAGAGAAGAAAAGAAGTTTTTAATCATCTGCCTGTCTGTCTGTTTTTAATGATCTGTCTTTTTTTGTGCAATGTATAACATGCCCGATTCCGCCGAAAGGCCGAAAACTGCCGGGAGTGGTACACACTACGACATCATCATCTGCCCAGCCTTTTCCCAACTATGTGGTGGGCGGCTTCCAGTAGAACCGGATGCAACTGAATACCAGTATTTTACATGGAGCGACTGCCTATCTTACCTCGATAATCCATGCAGTTACTGCGTAATACGATACCCCTTGGTAAGACTGGTTGTTATGACTTGACCTTGGTACAACTAATTCGGCAGCATTGTATTTCTCGGAGCGACCACGGGTAAAGAAAATCCCCGTGGTTCCTTCCAGGGACTACGGGAGAGACCACGGGTCACACACGCCCGTAACGACTGTCAAAGATCCACGAATGACAGCCGGGACCAACCGCTTAACGTGCTTTTCGAGGCACGTATGGATCTCGGTATGTAACATGGTCACCCACCACAGACTAACCGCGGCAAGCGTAGCTTAACCTGATCGATCGACCTGTGCGGCTGTAATTGTTTAGCCACGAGCCCCTCACGGAAACACACGACAAAAAAAATAAAAATTGGTCATAACTTTTGAACCGTAAAAAAATTCACTGACATTCTCAGGGTTAAAAAGTTTGGAAATGACCTTGGCCACGCCCCTATTCGATGTTATCCATACTTCCAGGGACACCCTGTATATTCAGCCATCTCTGAATGAATTGCAAGCCAAACTCGAAAAAGCCAGAAACCCATCTTCCCATCAACTTCATCTTCAATCCCATCTTGAGGAAATAATTTCACAAAGTTTCAAATACTTAAATAAAAAACACTTAACTTTTTAACGCATTTATTTCCTAATAACGTAATTATAAAAAATTACCGAACCTTAAAAAATACATGTAACTTGGGTATGTACTTATTAACCTAATTATTTTTTCTTAATTTAGTGCCTAAGCTAACTGCCTTCGTGACAAAAAAAACAACAAAACAATATAAAATAAAATAATTAAAAACATATATACCTAAGCACTAAAATATGTGTCGAAAGTTGTGTCTAAAGAATTAACTGGGACACAAGACGCGCCGCGGCGCGACGCGTTTTTCTTAGCGTCGAAACGCGAATGTACAGACGCCAGCACATCAACCTACTACAATCCGTCAGATTTCTGTAATAGATTTTCAACTTTATCGCTAAAGCATAAGGTTCAATGTTGATTGGGAAAATTTGACAGTTAGGTGTAGGTTGATGTGCTGGCGTCTGTACAATGACATATGACACGTTATCGCGTCACTTAAAAAAGATAATCTTGTGGTGATTGCTTCGATGTTAATAAATTAAATAGGTACCTATCATTCAGAGGTACTTATTTACCCGAATTAAAAAATAATAACGCAGTCAAACCTTCTAAAAATCCTAAAGAACATAAACTGTCTTACATTAATTATCGACGCAATCACCAGAATCGTTTAATTCATAAAGCTAAAGAAATTAGGAATAATTATAAACACTATACCTACCTACTAAGTTATATCTCACTTCCACGTGAAATCTTTTTGTTTAAAATATAGATAACCTAACATACTCATACCTACCGTCACTCGGCACAAAATTCGAAAACTCACAATGTAAGAGAGTAATTTTGGCAAGGTGTTGGCATACTTTCAAGAGTACCTAATGCAAATTATATGACGTGTACCAATCCTTGGACCTTGTGCACATGTGAGTGCAATGGCCGGTTAACGAAAATAAGTTTAAAACATCGAAACAAAACGACTTCTCCGAAAGTTTCTATGCCACCACAATCAGACTAAGAGCTCTATTTTTTGGTTTTGGCATTGCTGACTACATTCTTGTCGGTATTGTCTTTGGGTTTATAGTAGAGACTCTTGCGAACCTGCGAAGTTGCATATCATTAGGGATAGGTATCGGACCAAACCGGTCAACACCGGGACCGCTCCGCATTTGGAATCCATGATTTACTCGATTATTTATTGTTTCTTTTGGCTCGAGTATCACTGTGTTCTTTACGAAGTGCATGTCCCTGAAACAAATGAGTTATAAATCATTCCAGCATGTTATAGCACTGTATGTGGCTCAAACTATCTCTATACCAAAGGACATCATTCATTTTGGACCAAAAACTGAAAGTGCCGGCCAGGATAAAAATGTGTAATATTCGGATAGAACTCACAATTCCTATCATTTTTTACTACGACACCAAATCTGTGCGCCCTTTGGTTACGGTGTTAAACACTTTTAAAATACAATAAAAATGTTATTATGAAGTTGTTATTTTCATACATTTGATCATGT
This sequence comes from Hydraecia micacea, assembly GCA_914767645.1. NCBI lineage: Eukaryota > Metazoa > Arthropoda > Insecta > Lepidoptera > Noctuidae > Hydraecia > Hydraecia micacea. Next base: position 4,379,396 of record OU611803.1, read on the forward strand.
ATATTTAATTATTCATACTGTGTATGTCCTTTTGATGTGCAATAAAATGAATTCTATTCTCTATTAAGAGAGTATTTTCATCATTGATACTCCACGCACCGCACAGGCACAGACAGAGCGTCACAATTCACAACAAGTCCAAACCTGTTTTAAGCAGGTACCTGGAAAATCACCGGTTTGTCCCTCCCCGCCGCCCGCAACTACTGTACCCCGCGTCACCCGTCTTTTGTTTTGTTCAGTTATCCATGCGACTCTTGTTACATCGGACGGCTAAATCGCGACTTGCACTCCTCAGTTAATATTGTTATTCTTGTTTGTTGTTATTTGTTTATAGTTATTTTTTGTTATTGTTATTGTTTTAACTGACGTTATGAGTGGACAATTGTGTATTTCGTGTCGTACGCCTGTCGGTAATCGTCGAAGTTATACTTGGACTTCCCGAGAATCACAGCATACGGATGTTGCACAGTTTGTTATTGAAGATCTATTAGTTCGACAGGTATGAATCATTATTATTTTATTTCATTTTATATACAGACCTTTACCTACCTAGAGTTTTATATGATTTTGACTAAGTCTTTATTTCATCATTTCCTTGTCTGTATACCAGTTTACCTGATGTCGGCGCAGTATGTTTTCTTTTTCCAAATAATTTGGTCACTTGCCATCAACTCATTCATTTTGACCATTTATTAGAATTATTTATTTCACACGTTTTTGTTTCTATATACATATAAGTACTCCTTTGTACTTAACTAATCATTGTATCACCTTGTATGTATATACCGTGAAATAGAACCCTTCTTGCTTAGGAAACAAAACGATTAGATTAGAACGATATCACGGCTCATGTATGTACATGTGCAACGAATAATACATGTTTCTTGTTTTACAGGAAGAACCTACAGAGGTTATTTGTCGACCCTGTTGGCAACGGGCTGAGCGTCGGTATCTCCGACACCAACGTGAAGTGGATCATGATGTTGCAGACGAAGAAGTCAACGCTGAACCTCATGCTTCACCAACCGTTTTACCCAATTTAAACCGAAGGCGATCACAGTTCCAACCCATGGCTGCGGATATGACAGATTTCAATGATTTTCCAACATTGACAGAAGAAGATTTAATATTATTCAGCCTTGGTGTATATCAGCTCAAACAAGCAAAAAGTTATTACGGAGAGCACCTTCAATCCGACGGAGTTTTTATCATTGAGCTCGGTGGTGGGATTCCTCTGGAAATAGTCAGGGAACTTGAAGGGGAAGACTTGTGGATTATAAGAGGACGAATACAATCCCGCCACATCCAAGCCAAAAAATATCATGTGTACATTGCACTAGATCGGGCAGCAAATGGTCGTCGAGCATTAGCTCATTATTATTGTACATGCAATATCGGCAAGAGGACCATTGGATGCTGCTCACATACCATGACCATAGTCTGGTACATGGGTTATGCTAGACATGACCCATACCTCACCCCACCTGCAATAGGATTACATGATGTATATGTTAGATTAGGACAAATATAAATGAATTTATACAATTTAATGTTGTTTCATTTTGCTCTTTTTTACCTAAATGAAAGGTACTGAATCTAAATGAGGTACTGTTGGTATTGTTGCTTGTTTTTTTTTTTCATATTTACTATATTTGACCAAATGTATTAAAATAACACACATCTTATAACATTTTATTTCACATTTTTTTTTAAAGCATGTAACAACATAACCATAGGGCGCACAGGTTTGGTGCCATAGTAAAAAATAATAGGAATTTGGTGATCTATCCGAATATTACGTTTTTTTTTTCTGGCCGGCACTTTCAGATTTGGCCCAAAAATGTATGAAACGTGAATGATGTCCTTTCATCTAAATCGGTTTAGCGGTTTAGCATAAAGAGGTAACAGACAGACAGACACCAGCGGAGCTTTTCAGAGCGTACGATGATCGAAAATATCAGAATTTAGAAAAAGTGTATGGGACAAAAGTTGAAAATTTTATTAGCTTTCAGCTCCCTCCCACCAACTGAGAACGCAGCTAAACAGCATTGTCCAATACAGATTTTCTAATTTCTAATCAGTTTTCGAGTATCACACTGAAAAGCTCCGCTGGTGTCTGACTGTCTGTTACCTCTTCACACATAAACCGCGGAACCGATTTAGATGAATATCCCGAAATAACGCAAACGAATTAGCAGGCAACAGCTAGTTAGTTTTTTTTTCGAAAATTTTCACTTTTCCGGAACGTGTAGTTCGAAAATGGGTAGGAATTCGAAAAAAGTATGCAAGATAAAAGTTATAATAAATTTGACAAGCTTTCATTACATAGAAGATATTTTTTCTCTAAGACGCGTGGGAACTTTTATCCCCCCCCCAACTCCAGCTCACCTCCTAGACGCGGGGACTTTTATGTAGTATGTTTACTCCCTAAGCACCCTGAACAACTTTCTGAAGAAATCGCTTAGGGCCCAGCTCAAGCACTCTACAACTCCTTTTTTTTTTTTTTCTTCCTTTTTGGCAACTGAGCCGATGTCGACTATTCTGCCAACGTCAAGTGGTGACGGCAGTACAGCGAGGTGAGCCGTCGAACTTTGTGGTATTACTAGTTACAAAAATAGTAGCTAAAAGAACGAAGAAAAAGAAGAATATATATTTAAATATACACACAACATCACAAATCTATCTACATTAATATATTTACAAAGTTATTATTACTACATACCAAACTACAATTTGATTTTATTTAAGTTTAAAAAAGTTGACAAGATTTGGATAAGATTAGGAGAAAACTTAGTCAAGAGGGAATGGAAGTTGATAGGAAGAGGGATTTTAATTTTGGAAAGCTTATGATACAAGTCAAATGATTGGGAATTTAATGGACAAGAGAAATACCCTCGTGGACCTACTGGTAGGACAAAATAGTAGGACCACGAGAAAATACCCAAAAAGATGTGGTCCAGAGTACCATCATCAAGACCGCATTCGCACAAGGAACTGTCACGAACACGGATTTTATTTAAGAATACTGGACTGCAGCAGTGGCCAAGTCTCAGTCTACACAAGGTTGCAACAGTTGTTCTGGATAATTTTGGGCATTTAAAAAACCAAGGTTTCCGCTGGATGTCGGGTTGAATACTGGCGTAGTATGCCCCCTTGAGCTTCGAACTTAACTGCCACACTGCTGACCACGAGTTGTACAGCTTATGTTTGGTGTCAGTCCGTAAGTCGTAGCTATGCACCACGTAGTGCTTCCGATCCACCGGGTTAGATGTAGCAAATTTTGCCAGAGAATCGGCACACTCGTTGCCACCTATACCCGAGTGACTGGGAACCCAAGCTATTTCAATGTTTAAACCGTTGTTCGAACAAGTAAATAGTAAATTTAGTATATCAAAGATGAGTTTACTGTGAATTTTAGATTTAAGTTGGTTTTGAGCTAAAGCTTGAATACTACTGCGCGAATCTGAGAAAATGACTGAATTTTTAATGTTATGAGTTTGAATGAAATTGATGGCTTCTAGGATACCGATGCATTCCCCTGTAAATACTGAGGTCTCTGGTGGACATTGGAATAAGAGGGCTATTTTAGAGTTTTGAAAATACGCAGAAACACCTGTACATCCTGTTGAAGACAATTTGGATGCGTCCGTATAAAACAAATTCCAACCCTCCCAGTATCTTTTAATGGCCCGATCGAAGTCACCCTTTACGTCCTGAGAGTTTTTGGTGATACCAAGTCTCAAAACGACCTTTGGTTTGAAATGGACCACCTCATATGAGGAGGAAAAGACCGGAAGAGTGGGGTGTTGACAAACAGGTGAGGAGAGGTGTTTAAGCTCTCTGTACCTACTCATCAATGGAATAGATTTATTATTCCAGTAGGAAGACGCGTTAAGAGAGAGGTAGATTTGTTCTAAAATGGGGAGTAAAGGATGGGACGAAAGGGAGAAAACTTTTGACAAGAAACGGTCTGCTAAGTATTGTCTACGAAGGTTAAGAGGGGGTTCTGCACATTCTACCTGGAGAGCGTTTATGGGGGAGGATTTCATGGCACCAGTCACGGTCCTTAGACATTTGGCCTGGACAGAATCCAGTCTACGCAGAGCATCTTTGTTACACGGCTCAATTAAGTAACTGCAGTAATCCAGCACGCTTCTAACCAGCGCATTGTAGACGAGTTTTAAGGTGTATGGGTGAGCACCCCACCAGACACCTGCCAAAGCCTTAAGGACCGAGACCGAGCGCTCACATTTTTTAACCGTATTACCAATGTGATCCACTCCTGACAATTTGGAATCCAGGGTAACCCCCAGGAACCTGGCCTTCTCCTCAACTGGAATTGCTTGGCCGTCAATATTAATGTCGACTTGGGGGATAAGGCGTTTACGAGTGAAGACAACTGCTGAACTTTTTGGAGCACTTAAAGATAACCCGTGATCTAAAAGCCATTGGTTTAATGAGGACAAAGATATATTAATGGACTGAGCGGCATCCTGGATGGAAGTGCCAGAGACAAATAATGCAATATCGTCAGCATACTGAAGAATGTTACAGTTAAAATTTAAACAAGAATGAAGATCAGAAGTATAGATGTTATATAAGAGGGGACTAAGCACAGATCCTTGAGGAAGACCCCTGCAAACTGACCTCGGCTCAGAGTTCTCCCCCGGTATCCTGAGTATAACACGACGTTCTAAAAAAATGCTGCATATGATTTGACGAATCCTAGCCGGGATTCTCAGCTCTTGCATCTTCTGCCTGAGAACTGGGAGGAGAACAGAATCATAGGCAGCCGAAATATCTAAGAAAACGGCTACCACAGACTCATTCCTGCTAAGGGCCAGACGGATCCCTGATGTAAGGGTCCCCACACTATCAGCTGTACCCAGACCTTTCCTGAAGCCGAATTGAGTCGTTGGGAGCAGTTTCCTGCTTTCTACAAACCATTCAAGACGGTTTTTAATCAAGTGCTCTAGAAGCTTAATAAGTATGGACGATAGAGCAATCGGCCTGTAAGAACAATGATCACTAGGATCTTTACCGTGTTTTAATATAGGAATTACCACTTGAACCTTCCAATCAGGAGGAATATAACCGGAAGAAAAACAATAGTTAGCTAAGTCCAGATAATATTTATGGGTCTTATCACTCGCTTTTGTAATGAAGGAGTAAGGGAATCCATCCACTCCAGGAGCAGAATCCTTTACATGGGCGAGGACCGATTTAAGCTCCCCCAGAGTAAAAGGCTTATCCAGAGGGTCATCTGATGCTAGCCGGGAGCCCGTAGCGACACATTCATCCAAATTAGGAACATAGATTGGGGCCAGTTTAGAAAGAAACTGGTTACCCAGTTCCTCAGATAGTATGGTCCCGGAGGGGGGACTCAAACTACTCCTGAACGACTTCAGCTTACGCCACACGGCCGACACTGGAGTGGATGGATTCAGCGAGCCACAATATTTCTGCCAACCTTCTCTCTTTTTATTCTTAAGTAATTTTTTGGACTTAGCCAAGATATGTTGAAAGGCAATGATGTTATCCAGGTTCATGTCGGAGTTGAAGTTCATTTCGGCCTCATTCCTGGCCCTGATCACGGCAGAGCATTCCCTATCCCACCATGGCGGGGATGGAATTTTGCCTGTTGGCACTTTTTTTGAAGGGAAGCAATCATCTGCTGTAGAAGATATTGTATGGGAGAATGACGAAAAGCATTCCTGCGTGGACTCAGCGTTAATGGATGGAAGAGAAGAGACACGTAAGTCTAAAATTTTTGAGTAGGTGTCCCAATCTGCTGAGTTCAGCTGGTATTTTAACAGAGGAGGGGAAATTTTGTCAGGGATAGTCTTGGAAGGGATTTCGACCATGATGGGATAGTGATCACTCCCATATGTCATATTCAAGCGACTCCAATTAAAAAGGCTGGCTATACTAGACGAACAGAATGTTAAATCAACACAGCTGCTGTTCTGCCCTGGCGCAGACCTACGTGTGGAACTGCCATTATTAATTACACATAGGTTTAGTTCATCTAATATATCCACTAGGCCTATACCAAAGTTGTCGCAGTTTTCTGAACCCCATCTATAATGATGGCCATTAAAATCGCCCATAACAAGTAATGGACCTTGTATACTACTCAGCAAACTTTTAACTGTAATAAGATCTTCAATTTGTGGGTGTGCAATATAAAAACTAAAGATATTTATACCCTCAGCCTTAACAGCAACAACATTGATGGTGTCACCAACGAAGGGTAGAGGAATTGGGGAGAATGGTACTTTGTTATTAATGAACAAAGCACATCCTCCATATCCATCTGGTCTGTCATGACGAACACTACTGAAACACGGAATCCTGAAATTACTATCAGAACGAAGCCATGTCTCAGCAATGCTGCAGATCGATGGTTTGTATTTATTAATGATAAAGAGTAGGTCAGGTTTCCTAGGAGTAATACTCCTCACGTTCCATTGAAGGAATGTCAGGGGGTGGAACATTATTAATATATTTAACAATGGATGACAGTTTGTTGGCAACGTGGTCAGGTAAGGATTGTGCAGGATTAGCTAATACTGTTAGTAGGATATTGGCTATAATATTAAGAATATTTTCAGACTTATCAGGATTGCTTGTACCTTCCGTGGGGAAAGCACAGCCATTTTGAGAGGGAGAAAAGGAGTAATCCTGAATAAGGGCTTGATGAGCCTGTTTGTCATAGCTAGGTGAAAGGGGGGAATGAGATTTGGGTTTTAGGAAGACCGTTTTACGGTATGATTTTGTTGTTTGGGGAGCAGAACTGGGATGATCGGGCGACCTAGGTATTGGTTTTGATTTTTGGGATGCTCTAATAGACACTTCAGCATACGATCTTGAAACCGGAGGGAAAACCTGACTTGCCTCCGCATAAGAGACAGATTTCTCAGCCATAAGAGCTTTAATGCCCTTTTGCCGACCAAGCTCAGGACAAGCCTTATCATTAGCATAATGATTGCCAGAACAAGATACACAAATGGCACAATCAGTGGGAACTTGGCATCCATCACCTGGGTGGTCTTGGCCACATTTAAAGCAGCGGGGTTTTGAGCGACATACTGTACGTGTGTGACCGAAACGACAACAATTGAAACATTGAATAGTTGGGTACATGTATCTCTCGACTGAAAGGGCAGAGTAAAAACAATAAACTCGATTAGGTAAGACTTGTCCGTCAAAAGTCAAAACAACGGTTTGAGTGGGTTTCCACTCTGTAACACCCAGAGAAGTCACCTTTCGGCTCATTCTCCTTGCCTTTATAACGGGGCCACATCCAACAGGAACCTTGATATTTTCAATAACCTCATCCTCTGTCCATTCTGATGGTACGTCTCTAACGAGACCCAAACGAGTAATATTGAACTGGGGAATTGTAGCAATGAAGTTATTCTGAAGTAATGTACGACTTATCAAAAAGCTGTTTGCATCCTGATGAGACTTAAACTCAACTGAAACTTTGTTTCTTCCTAGACGTTTGACACTACCCAGGAGAATATTGCTGTAGTTGTTTTGCGTCAAAAACATTCCAAATTTAACCGGATGTAGAACAGTACCAGGGGTGTCGCCGTCTTTTAAAGAAACGTGTACAATATATGGCGGATTATCCCTTACCGTGTAAGACTGTCTTCCCATTTCTTTTTTTGTTAGTTTAGGAGGGTTCGCTACAGTAGTCGGAGAAGAAGTAGCCATTCTTTTCCTACTTGTAGATTCGAAATCCATTGAATTATTTATCACATTGTCATCGGGGAGGGAAACTGTTAACATCGGAGTGTAATCAAAGGCATCGGGAGGGTCAGGGGGTTTTTTGGTATCCATAATGGATGCCGGGTGAAATATTTAAAAATAAACTAAATTAATATTAAAACCTACCTTCGCTAACACTGAGCCACACTACAAACAACACTGCTACACTATACTACTAAATTACACTCATTCGACAGCCTAAATAAAGAAAATGAAAAAACCACGTAGTTTCGAAAACGGCGCCAAAACCTCACTCCTACAACTCCTTTGTTGAGTGGACTATAATTAGAAACGTCAACGGCCGCATACAGCCTCTTGCCGTTCACCGCGCATAACTCCTCACCCGGTATTGTCAAAACGCCTTGAAAATGTGCTATGGGAAAATGACATCTTTGTAACGCTTTACTGGAACTTAAAAATACCGGTAGTACTCTGTTACCGATAGGTTCCCTCAAGATGTTCCTTATATTTTTGGCACTTTAAAACGCGCGGGCGTTTTTAGTGAAAATACTGGAAGCATGATTGATAAGTATATTCCTGGCTCAAGAAAAAAAAAACACGCTAAGATAGGTTGCACATATTTTTATCAATATACAAAAGAATGACCTGCAAATTACATCAGAAAATTTGAATTTTTGTGGTTTGTATGTACACAGTAACATACTTACTTGATACAAGGCATCTTGAATGGTACTACCGGCTTCCTTGTATTAATGAATTCATTCCACCGGCACTTGAGTAGTTCATTATTATATAAAGAATAGCCTTTCGTGTATTTATATTTGCGTATCCTTTCTTCAAAAAGAGGAAGAACTCGTGCCTCCTGCGTTATGGTCTGTAAAAAACCTGTAAAGAAAAAAGGCTGATACAGATTTGTAACGCTCAATTTGTCGCGCGATGCGATAAAATTGTCATGCAGTTCATTCACCGGCAAATCCTTAGCAAACCGGAAGATTGTGTCATTTATATCTTTTTTTTAATTTCTCTATTTCAAGTCATGATTTGTGACTTTTGTGCAGAGAGATTTAATTTATTAAACGCTTTTATGAAGACATCTCCTCGCAGTAGGTATTCAAAGTGACCCAGATTGTTTTTTTTTTTTGGTGTAATTAATAAATTGGGGTTCAGTTCTGCCGTGGCCGTGGTTTGAACACCACGCGACAGATCACAATACGATAAACCAAGGTACGCATGAGTGTGCTTTTCCCGCGTCGATCTTTTTTCACGCTCTTGTTTTCAACTCTTGGTGTTGAGGCGAGCGTTGAGAATCCAACAGAGCACATCCCAGAGCGTCATAAAAACATACTGTTGGATTTTCAACTCGTCGCTAAGCAGTGCGTTATATAAAAATATCCGCCGCGATATTTTTTCGTCCGTCCGAAACTGGGCTTATCGCACGTGTATTGACCCGTTGCCACTGATCGTGTTTGAAATACCGTTTTTCTTAAACAAACCAATAGGCTGTCTGCTTGGCGGACGGACGTCCGATACGTAGGTATAGGGCACTCTTCGACAAGACGTCCGTTCGCAGCGTCACGTAGCCAGTCTATCAACAAGTACTCTGTGCATAGCGGACGGCCTAAATAATGGTAATACCTTTATCTACAGTAATAGCAACTGTAGGTCGCTCTTTAGGACTACAAGCAGAATTTTCACGACGAGCCATGCTGACAAGAGTTACTAAGATAATTTACCTACTACCTATTAATGTATTCGGAATAAATAATACTGATAATGACATCAGACATAATGACTGACAATTAGTTTTTTTTTTTTTTTTCCATTTTATTAGTTTTATTTTTTATCAATAATCCACAGAGTACAATCATATTTAAAGGGGAATAATCCAATAGACAATCAAATCAATCGTACTTTACTAAAAAGACGAAAATGTTGAAACATTTTTCTACGTATTTGTCAATGTTTTATTAGAGTTCTAACTAAACGTAACCGCTGTCAAAGTGACGGGAGAACCGAAACAGATTAATTCTATTGTAAAAAATGCATAAAAAGAGTTCGTAAGAGAAAGCAAAGCTTTTGACCAGCGAGTTAGACAGAGACGGAAAACCCATAGCCTAATGACATAAAGCAAACTGGAATTTTAACTGGAACGCCGTCACAATGTCAAATGTTTGTCAAATTATACGATTTAGAACATAACATCACAAAATCATGGATATTTCATTGAAATACAAGGAGAAACTAATTATTTAATTGTAAAAGTAGTCTTAAGGAAACAAAGATGGATTCAGAGATAATGGTGGAGGCGTTGCCTTTGCTGGGGATGTGCAATTTGTGTTTAAACGAAGGTGCGGTAAAGAGTATGTTGATTGGGCATGAGCACAATGGAAAATCGGAAGTGTATGCAGAGATGCTGGTGAAATGCTTTACAATAGACGTAAGTAAATATAAATAGTAGTCAAACCGTCAGCCAGCATTTTTTGACGTGTCTGAAAAAAAAAATAACTAAAACATGGATGCAACTTTTGCCGCTGTGGCTGTGCCTCCCGCTTACTTATTCGATTCCTATTAGAACTTAGAACATCCACTTCTTCTTCTTAGCGTGTCGATAGCAATCTAAATGCAGTCGGCCCAGAATTCGGCTACTTGTTTGGCGCCATCGCCAGCGTCCACCAGTTCCTGTAAGAACGGCCACTATACAATTTAAAGCTAACTAATTAATTATTCTATTTAACTAAGTAAAGGGGTTGCCTAAAACAAACAGGACTATTATGGAGACATGAATGAAATAGTCAAGCGTTAAGTCTGCCTTTGTACAGTTTTTAATAAATAATGAATAGTCCTTTATTCTACATGCTATATAGCTGTTAAAGTATCTTAGTAATTATAACTAGCTTCTATCCGCGATTTCGCCCGCGTGGTAGTCAACTATGCTATAAAACCTACCCTGTGGCACTGCAATAGTATAGCTTTCTGCCAGTGAAACAATTTTCGAAATCGGGTCAGTACTTCCAGAGATTACATCCTACATCTTACAACCCCCCCCCCCCACCCTTTATAATATTACTGTAGATAATGTATAGTTGAGTTGAGAGCAGTGGTAGCTCGGTGGTAACGGTTGCAACTTTTCTTTTTTTATTGTTAGTTTTTACTGTCCCACTGATGGCGAGATGGCCTGGACGTGTACCACGAGGGCTGGTTTGAGGTGGCGCGGGAAAAGAGTTCCTGGAAGTATGTGGGGCAGGCACTGGACCAGCAGTGGGACAGTATAGGCTAACAACTTTACTTAGGATAAATGATTTTATCACTAATGATTTTATCACTAATGATTTTATCACTAATGCTCTCACAACGGTGAAGGAAACCGGCATGTCCTAGAACCAAAAATTCGAAGACATGTGACGTCTGCTAACCCGCATGTGGCCTGCATGGTGGATTACGGCCCACTCCGTCTCACAGAGAGGAGGCCTGTACCCCAGCAGAGGGAACATTATAGGCTGATTATGCATTATGCATGTATGATTTACTATACCAGCCTGTAACTGTCCCACTGCATAGCAAACCTCTCTTCACATACAAGGATTAGGCATTGATCACTCTTTATACTTTCTCGTTACATGTTAATGATTTAGATATTTCCTTTGATTATACACATATTATTTATTAATTTTTATGATAATTTATCCGTAGCAGCAATACTATCCCTCAGAGAACATACAGGTTGGTACTTATGTTGTTCAATTCCACACTTAGAGTGGTGCTGCACTACATCCAATCTGAATCCGAGAAATGCTGGTCCAAAGTGACCATAGTCCTATTTGTATGAGGGGTTGCGCACTAGATCCGAACTCTATCCGTCCGAATTTAGAACATTCTCAATTCTGATTGAAGTTGGACCTTTAATTCGGGTTTGGATTGGATATAGTGCAGAACCACTCTTAAAAATTAAAATACATTTATTTCGGACAACAGTAATCCATATTTTGTTAGTATTACAAACATCTTATATTCTATTGTTAGTAACATTGACATAAAAATAGTATAATTAAAACAAAGGATGACCAGGCAAGAAAATATGTTTACTACCTAATCAACCTCTGCACAAAATGCCTAATATTTGGAGTATAGCTCTCCACCATAGCTCTCAGACTCAGGATATAGATGCGACTACTCCGCACCAGCGAAGCAGTATTTTTGCGTATTATGGCTTGAAAGCCGTTTGTGTGGGCCTCGGCAATCATATCTGAGGTCGGAGGTGCTATAGAAACGAGGATGGCACTAACTTGCCCACAAAATTAAAATTTTCTAATGTTTTTTTGCTATAAGTACTATATACTATACTCTGAAATCACGAAAAAAAAATCTGCTGTTTAATACAAAAGTTCAATACTTACTTGACCAAAATGTATGAAACAGCAGTTTTTTTTTTTTCGTGATTTCAGAGTTGGTCCCATAGTGAAAGTTGTTCAGTTCGATGCTCTAAAGCACCTCTTAAAGTTTGTAAGGTTAATTTTTTTAACACCTTATATATGTGATTCATCATTTCAGACCGGAATCACCCATTGCTGGCTATAGGCCTCCTCTTTCTTCTGCCGTACTACCCGGTTCGGGGCGTCCAGGTGTTTCCCGTGACTTTGACAATATCGTCAACCCACCGCGCTTTTGGACGGCCCTGGTTTCTTTGGCCACCTTGGCCCCCCATTCGGTCACAGCTTTACACCATCTGCCATCTCCTCGTCTAGCTAAGGTCCGGCCGCGCCAAATTTGCCAAAGATGTAAACAACAATGGCCGCTCAAAATTTAATAAAATCGATATGACATTTATTATTACTAATGTTTGTTTTCGTCTAAATCTCAGAGTTAACTAGACGAAAACAAACATTACTTAAAATAAACATAATTTTTTTTTCATCATTATAAAGACGAAAGTTTGTGTGTGTTTATATGTTTGTTACTTCTTCACGCTCAAACGGCTGGACCAATTTTGATAAATTTTGTATGGAGGTAGCTGACACCCTGGATATTCCCACGGGATCGAAACTTATGCGGGTCTTCTCTGCGTGTCGATAGCAATCTAAATGGACTCGGCCCAGAATTCGGCTATTTGTTTGGCGGGTGAAACCGCGGGGCGCAGCTAGTAGTAATATAATTACATTTCATTACAGGTATCGCTGCTCCAACTGGGTGATACAAAACGTCTGATATGTGAGCTCTGCGTCAGTAGATTACGGGACTGTGTGCTGTTCAGGGAGCAAGTGGAGTCGTCATTTCATAAGCTGGAGGCTATGTATAAGTTTCACAGTAAGTCGAAACAGTTCTTTGCCTTTTAGATAGCCTCGTTTTGTGTCCAGTTTTTATGTCCCTCAATCCCTCAAAACGATGAAGGAAAACATCGTGAGGAAACCGGCATGTCCTAGAACCAAAAATTCGAGGACATACAGTGACATCTAATAACTCGCACTGGGCCCGCGTGGTGGATTACAGCCCACTCCCTCTCGTAGAGAGGAATCCTGTGTCCCAGCAGTGGGAACATTATAGGCTTATTATAATATGCTAAATATTTTTTTTTCAGAGGGAGATAAACATGAGAATGATGGCATTAAAAGAGAGATAACTTTGAATGTAGATTTCGATGATGACTACCCGCAGGACGTTGATGATGATGATGATGACGATGATGAAGATGATCCAGGTAAGTCTAATAATCGCCCTGTTTTTAATTCCCAGGTTTGTTTCTATGTGTTGCCTAATTTGACAAATAGGCGAAGCGAAGTGCCTACCAGCATAATCTTAAACGCAATTGCACAGGTAGACTGTCCCGTTGGTCCCGTGGTAGCAAGTGCGACTGCTGAGTGTGGGGTCCTGGGTTCAATTCCCAGGTCGGGCAAAGTGTTATTGGGTCGTCCATTAGGAATTTCTTAGTAACAGCCCGGAGTTCGGAAGTTGGCGGTTTAATACTCCCGTGCCTCGGAGAGCACGTAAAGCCCTTGGCCCTGCGCCAAATCTCTCCCCGGTCGTGTAGGATTGCCGTCGCATCGGACTATGAGAGTAAAGGAACAGAGAGTGCACCTGTGTTTACGCACACACTTGTGCACTATAATATCTCCTGCGTACCTGGCTAATCTCCGCTGAGGTTGCCATTGTGACCGAAATCGGTCTGCACCCTAGTTGCGTATCACACTATCAATCGGAATCTGACCGAATCATTTTGAAGCAAATTGCTAATCCATTGCTTCATAAGTTCGAAAAATTTGTCGGCTCGACACGTAAATAACGCAATGAATGTTGTTGAACTGTCAAAATGAAACAGATTCCGATTGATAATGTGTTACGCAATTGCCCCGCTGGAGGATATTGTTATTATACAGGGTAGCAGGTAAATCGACGCGGAACCATGGATTCAGTACAGGATTCTGAACCCCCTGTGTTGAAGTTCTAATCTGCATTCGCGATTTATTTGCCAAAAATGTTAACAAATATGAGTTTATGGAAAAATAACTTTAAATCCCTGACAATAAAGTTCAGTTTACGCTACAACTTCAATTTTCTTAAATTTTTATTAGGTACCTACTTTTTCAATAATGCTAGTCACTCTGAATTCGACTTAATTAACATTAAAATAAAGTTGATAAGTAATTGTTTAACTTTCTTTAAATAACATTAATTTGAAACATGTTTGAATAGACATTACGTCGTCGGTAATAAAAAAAAAAAATGTTGTTTCATAGAAAATGGTAAAAGGTTGTGTGTTGATGTCCCTGCTATCCTGTCTTAGTAAGATAGGATTTACTCAATGAAACATAATCACAAAACATTTATTTACAGAAATAAAACCTCTAATCAAAACGGAACCAGAAGAATGCACAAGAAAAACCAGGAGCAGTAAAACAGTAAAAAAAATAACAAAATGTCCCGTGAAGAAGTTTCACGACTTTACCGACACAGAGGCCATGCTAAAAACGGGACTATTCCCGTTCAAAATACGGAAAAACAGAACTTTCTCGTGCTCCATATGTCCTGAAAAATCCACAAATCTAGACGACATAAAAGTTCATATAGTCGACCATAACAAAACAAATCTTCACTTGGCATTCAAAAAGATGATATTTTCGAGCTCGCAACGGTTTTACAAATCAGGTACGAAGCTGAGATGCAAGATTTGTACAACAGATGTCGCTACGTACGAAGAATTAAGGCAACATGTAGAAAATTGTACCCGACTTAAATTCTCCAACCGCAAATGGAACAATTTACCGTTCAAACTAGAAAAAGATCAGTTAGACTGCCCGGTCTGCAAGAAAACGTTTTTAAATTACGTCAGCTTAAACACGCATATGAATGTGCATTACCCTAACTATATCTGCGAGAATTGTGGCAAGGCATTCGCATCAAAAGCCAGGCTGCGAGGCCACATGAGGACCCACGAAGTCGGGAACTTCCCTTGTCGGTATTGCAATGCAACATTCGACAGGGTCACAAAAAGAGAGAACCACGTCTCGAAGGAACACAAATCTGGGATTAGATACGCTTGTAAACGATGTAATATTTCTCTTACATCTTTTTACGCACGGCAGAAGCATTTAGCTGAAGTTCACAATGAAGAATTGAAAAGATATAAGTGCAAAGCGTGTCCCCAGAGTTATATTACCCCGGGACATTTGTCCAGCCATGTCAGAAGGGACCATTTGAACGAGCGGAACCACAAGTGTGATAAATGTGATCTTGCATTTTACACAAAGAATGCGTTAAAAATGCATATGATAAAGCATGACGGGGAAAGAATACACACTTGTCCTGTTTGCCAGAAGTCTTATCAAAGAAAGAAGACGCTAAGAGAGCATTTACGGATACATAATAATGATAAGAGATTCGTTTGTCCTGTGTGTGGGAGGGCCTTTACGCAGAAGTGCACTCTTAAAGGTCATTTGAAGGTCCATGAGCGGAAACCGGACATTGATGATCGCGTGGTGCAGCCTTTACATTCTATTTAGATTGTTATGTTAAAGTTAAAGTAAGATAGGGAGGACAGTGGGTGCGGGTCGCCTAACATAGTCAAAATCAGCCTATAATGTTCCCACTGCTGGGACGCAGGTCTCCCCTCTCTATGAGAGGGTCGTAGTCTACCACGCGGGCCCAGTGCGTATCGGTGGAAGCCACATGTCTTTGGATTTTTGGTTCTACGACATGCTGGTCACCATTGGTGATGATAAAACTTTCATAAAGTAAAGCGGTTGTCGAGATTCGAACATAACAGCCCAGTTTGAAACTTGTAATTTGATACAACGGTTGTTTTGGTTTGACGATAGTTAGCGCCATTTTTGACGTATACGCGTGTGTCAAGTGGACGTGAAACAACCCGCCCTAAAAGCGATAAACATATAAAATATATTCATTAATTTTATGATTTGTCTGTACAAAAATCAACTATTTACATTTTATGAATTTATGATGATATGTTGAAATCACTGTTTTATTTTGTTAAACATGATAATTATTATTTAATTATTATATTTACAATAGAAGTTTAAACGACAACAAAGGGGTTTGAAGATCTGTAGGTTGAAGGTCCCATTTTGAAAATGGCGGCCACGCATGAGACCTATTTAAATCGATAGCTGACATCAATGCAAACAGAAAATATAATAAGACGAAACCCCGTAATGTGTCACGTTTCCGATATATTAACGTTTAAAGTTGATCACGTGACTCAATCATCAATTTTCAAAATGGCGCGACACATTTAGTTATGCTAAACTCCATATAAAAACAAAAATCTTCAAACCGCTTACTAAACGTCTAAACGAGATTGCAATTCGCGAGCGTCGTGTTTACAAACAACGCGTACATGAAGTTTTGCCAGCTAATGCACAGACGCTAGCACATCAAGCTACCCGAAACTGTAAAATTTTCCCAATCAATTTTGAACCTTATCCTTTAGCGATAAAATTGAAAATCTATTAAATAAATTTGACAGATTGTAGTAGCTTGATGTGCTGGCGTGTACCATCGAGGAAATTTACATCTGCCCAATTTAAAAACAAAATCCCGTGCACACGATGACCACATCTGTTAGCAAGCGTTCCTATAGCGGCCGAGCTCTGCAAGCAAGAATAGCCCTTACGGTGTATAGATGTAAGTTTCTTCGACAGTACATAACATTAGACTGATCACCATAATGCTCAATCAGTTTTTTTGAAGCTGTAGCGCAAACTAAACTTTATATCTGGGTATTAAGGTTATTTTTACAAAAACACATAGTTGTTTACTTGTTTGGAAATTAAATTACGAACGCAGGATACGTTGCTTCTTCTAAAGTCTCATATTAATGGGAAACAAATGTTGCACAACATTTTTTTTATATAATACCAGTCTATTTATTGTCCCACTGCTGGGCAAAAACCTCTTCTCATACAGAGAAGGCACGAGCATTAATCACAACGCTTGCTCAAGACGTGTTGGCGATTTCAGACTTATATTAACTATACTTAAGTGTATTTTTGTTGCGGGAGACATGTTGCTAGCAACATAAATTAATGTTGTAATGAAACTATGTTTATTTCTGTAAAAGTCCAAACATTATACAGGATCAAATAAAATTAGTTAGCGAAACTGTAGGCGCGATGGGTATCGATAAACATGATGAAACAAAAAATAAATTCATTTGATAATTTTTGTGGGGTACAAAAATCTGTTTTTTTTTTGTGTAAACTTCACAGACGTGATTGGACTCGTACTTCAAGTAAGTACATTACCAGCGGTGGTTGACCCCTAGGAAAAAAAACCTTTATTTTTTTATTTTATCGTGTTTATATATCGATACCCATACTTCTGCAGAGTTTCGCTAGCTAATTCAATTCGACGTTGTATTATAGATTATCTGAGTCAAACAAAGTAACAATGCAGGGCCGACAGGGTCCATAATTGTTTCTATTGTTTTTTATTTACCACCTGTAATTGTACATTATGGATTGCAATAAACGATTTGAGATATCTGGAAGGGCCTTGAAGAAAGGGACATTGCAGCTATACGTGTCGCTAGCAACATGTATAAGTTTTTAAATCATGTTATTGATGCTTTAAATTCGCTATAATTGTCAAGCAATAAACCAGGTTGTATATTATATTGAATCCTCGTGAAACGGGGTGAGAACTGTATTTAAAAACCTATGTTATATTCTAAGGGCTACTTGCACCACAGATAGCTGAATACGTTTAGTGCTAAACACGCTGTGAATGTGTGCATGAAGACGAGTAGCGTTAGCACATAACTCACACCACAGATATATATAGACTTAAATAACGCAAGTATCACGATCTGTATGAAAACCAAGCGTGCCATTTTTTGACTACCTACTATGACGTCACATGCACTATTTAGTGATGGGAAAATCAAATCGGATTCAAAGACGCCGCTGCGTACGGCACCCGTTTCGCCCCACCCCCGGGGCCTAGCGCCAGCGCTCACGCTCACCCAGCCAGCAGTACACAGGACTGAGCGCGAAAGTGGCGGCTTACGATTTTTGTACGTAAGCTGGGCACGCGAAGTAGCTGCTCTTGCGTTATCTAGGTGTATCTATATCTGTGATTCACACACACTTTCGACTTCGCCATTGTCTCGGTACCAAGAGCTCCCACGCTTACACACACATTCACAGCACTTGGTAACCGCAAGTAAAGCGCGCGTCACTTCGTGAGATAAAATGACTATAGTTATTTGTTATGCAAGTGGACCTAAAATAAGTAAGTTATTAATTATATTATAAGAAATAGTAAAATATGATAATATTGTTAACTTAAAATAATGTTAATTATTAAATGATCGCTTTTAAGATATACCCGGGCGTTAATATGACATAAACCGTCTTATTACAAAACGACCTGAGACAGTTACTGTATTTTAAACTTTATTCCGACAAACGTAAAGTTCTTAATGCAAAATTGACAACCTTAGACTCGGGTTTAACGTCAGTTTTTGCAATAAGAACTTTAACATTGTCGGAATAAAGTTCGAAATTCAAAAATGGCTCCATGGTTTACGCCTGTGCCTGTCTAGAGATAAACCTTGTTTTCTAAAAAGGCCGATTGAGTTTAAGGGGATTACAGGACCTAAACGCAAAAAACGCAAGTTTTAGAAACAATAAAAGTATATGATCGACTACAGTAAACAACATCAGAAAAATATATGATATTCTTCAGGATATAATTATGCTAGGTAGATAGTGTGTTGAAAACATAATACAACTAATTTGATACGATTGAAAAAAATCGTGAAAATACCTCTAAAAACTTTTTTTTACAATAAAAACTATACTAAGTAATATACATACAATCATTCTGATTTTTTGTCAGATTATTCTACAAGCAACATACTAAATAAACTATCTACCTAGCATAATTATATCCTGAAGAATATCATATATTTTTCTGATGTTGTTTACTGTAGTCGATCATATACTTTTATTGCTTCTAAAACTTGCGTTTTTTGCGTTTAGGTCCTGTAAGCCCCTTAAACTCAATCGGCCTTATTAGAAAACAAGGTTTATCTCTAGACAGGCACAGGCGTAAACCATCCAGCCATTTAAACCTATGGAGTATAGATGTGATCGATATACTAAAATATTTCAGAGTGCCACACTTTGTATAATGACCCGGTTTTTAGTCAACTTATGCCCGTTTTCACTGAGCGCGCTGTTGGATTATAAACTATGCGATTGCACCAGAAAACATACAGCATGTAGAATTGTAGATGTTTCGAAACATCACACATGAAACAAATCTCATAACTTGTTGTGTTTAACTTGCGTTCGCAATGTCTAGAAACATATTTCAATAGACATGTTTTGTATACAGTTTCAAAATAAATTAGCTAGCGAGACTGCAGACGTTGTGGGTATCGACACCTAAACATGATATTTAAATATTTAGGGGTCAACGACCGCTGGTAGTATACGTATACATATCACGTCCGTGAAGTTTACACAAAAAAACATTGGTTGTCTGTAAAGTCGGTTTACGGACGATAATTTTACGTGATAACGTCATAGGTAATAGGTAATACGGGCTGGTGTCCGCAACTCCACGTCAATGCGCGTATTTTGCGTGTGATAACGTCATAAGAAAACATCCGATCGTGCCTCTCTATCGCTTGTTCCGCGCTCTCGCTTGTACACCCGGCTCAGACGGAACGTGACAATGAGTCATGCTTTTTCGTGCGTGCAGCAGGCGTTCATCCATTTATAAGACGTTATCACGTCAAAAAGTGAATACAATAACTACGGTCGATAACCCCTAAAAAAATCATCAAATTAATTTGTTTTGTTTAGATATCGACACGTCTGCGGAATTTCGCTACCTAATTTAATTCGATCCAATATAGATTTGTCACGTTTGCGTTCGGACTGTTGTTTGTTTATCTCGAAACTTGTCTGTAGCTTGTGTTTAGTGCAAGGTTTAGTGTTTTCCAAATAAGACGGTAAACACTGAAACATGTGGACAACATGTTGCAAGATTCATACAGAAAATTTTACGAAAATGGTTGAAAACAGGGATTTCAACAAGTTTTTATGTTTTTCTCCAGTGCAAACACAGTTAGCAGAGTCTATACACAATATTGAACCTTTTTGGGGTGAAAGTTTTTATCTAAAAATAACATCACGCCTGTATGGATACTACGAAGGCGTCGGCAGAGATGTATAGAACCTACACTCGCGTTCTGCCAGTTATATCTAAGTCCCATGTAATAGGGGGCCGAGTCTATTGCCATCGACCGGGCCCTAATCCTGACTCCGGGATGCTACTTGGAAAATCCAGGTGGAAAAACCCATTAACACCTTGTCCGTACCGGGAATCGAACCAGGGACCTCATGCTCAGCACCAGCAGTACCGCTGCGAGCCATAATAAGTTGATTAAAAATCGGCGTTAAGGTTGTAAAAATAATGTGCAATATAAGAAAGTCGTCCTAAAATTGTATAGTAAAGTTATTATTATTATTTATGTAAATCCAATGTTTTATTTTTAATTATACCGATATTATTAATATTAAAATACATAATGTTTTATTATATTTTTGTTTTTTATTTACCTACCTAGTATTGGCCTAGAAGAGCAGTGGTCGCCCAGCAAAATATACTTAGTAGTTATTTTTCACTTTGTAGTTATTTTTTTTTTTGGAAGTCGATTTTTTTTTGTAGAAAAGTGTGGGTGTTGTTGTTGTGTATGTGTGTTGTTGTTGGGTGGTTTTATTGTTGTTTTTTGTTGTAACTAGTTTTCCATGCCAGTCTACTCAGTGCCGAAACTTCAAAAGTTATTAATATTATGTGGCCTGACTTGATAAAGGAAATAATTTGAAAACTGACAAAGATATAAAAGACTTCAATGTACAATTATAGGTACTTAAGTATTTTATTAAAACTCTCACGGCACGAATCGATCTCCTGTAGTCACCGCCGCACCACAGCAGTCCACGGTTAAGCGGCGCATGTGTAGGTACTCCCCTCGTACGCCTTCCAAAGGTCCGGGACCCCAGGGTCCAGAGAAATATCATCATCATCATCATTTCAGCCGAAAGACGTCCACTGCTGGACATAGGCCTCCCCTAAGCACCTTCACTTCGACCGGTTCTGTGCTTCTCGCATCCAACGGGTTCCTGCGGCCTTCACAAGGTCGTCGGTCCACTTTGTGGGAGGCCTTCCAAAGCTACGTCTTCCAGTTCCAGTACGCAGTCGCCACTCCCGAACCTTTCGGCCCCATCGGCCATCTGTTCTGCGAGCAATGTGCCCTACCAAAGGGCAATGTAGAGGGCTATGCTTGGAGTATCCCTGC
Organism: Hydraecia micacea; assembly: GCA_914767645.1. Lineage (NCBI taxonomy): Eukaryota > Metazoa > Arthropoda > Insecta > Lepidoptera > Noctuidae > Hydraecia > Hydraecia micacea. Next base: position 4,400,955 of record OU611803.1, read on the forward strand.
GTTATCGAATCAGAAATGAGGAGATCAGCAGGAGAACCAAGGTAACCGACATAGCCCGAAGAATTGCCAAACTTAAGAGAAAAATATCATAAGACGTAAAAAAAAAACATTTATTCACATAAAAAATACACAAGACCTATGAAGTCCCTGACTCCTGAGTTCCTGACCTAGGGTCAAAAACCTGAGTTACAGGAGGCATAGTACACACGGCTACACGTCAAGCTATACATAACCAGTATAAGCTGACGTCTAATTATACGAAAAATCTATACAATGCAAGGTCAACTAAAACTGGAAATGTATAGCTTGATGTGTAGCCGTGTTTACAGTCAACAAAAGAGGTAAGTATACAGGATCGTCGGATATAGTTGAAGTTTAGTAAGAAACCGATGGATGTTCTCGAATAAAATTTAATTTTATTAATAGAAAACAGACAGCTCATTTATCAAATTAAATTTCAGACGACAACATCCATCGGTTTCTTACTAAACTTCAATTATATCCGATGACCCTGCATAGTTATCTCTTTTGTTGGCTGTACATAATTTATGCAAATTTCTGCCATCAGCATTACCAAATACTATGCGAATACAGGGCAGGGGCCAAGAGCTCGAGCCCCACGCCCTCTTACGGGAGAAACAGAAGTAATTCCATGAGTTCTCTTCATATGACGCCTCAAAGAGTCTTTGCTGGCAAACGGATTATTGCACAAAGCACACGAGAACTTTTTCTCACCAGTATGAGTTACCTTATGTCTTAAAACGTCAGACTTTGTATAGAAAAAGTTATGACATATCTCACATTCGTGACTCTTCTCCTTTAAGTGTACACTTTTCAAGTGATTATTACACAAACTTTTAGTTATAAAGACTTTTGAACAAATATTACATTTAAATTCAGGCTTTTTTAAACCATGCTTTTCTACCAAATGTTGAACGCGAAAGTTCTCTTGGAAGAACCTTTCGTGGCAGTACGGACATGGAAAGCGCAGTTTCCTTTCATATCTTATATTATGAACTGTAACCTCATGATTTCTTTTCTCAACTTTATAATTAAAAGCCAAATCGCACTGCCGGCACTTCAAAGGCTTATGAGACCTCGTTTTGTGTAAATTTAAAAACACTAAATTAGAAAATCCTGCGCCACAAACATGACAGACTTGCTTCTGAAAATGTTTATTCATATGTATGTTTAAGAGGCGAAAAACTGAGAAGTTTTCCGTGCAAAGTTGACAGGATAATTCTCCGCCTATTTTGAACGGGACTAACAAATCCTCTTTTAATTCAAATTGGAAATTGTGTGAGTCTATTAAGTGCTCCCGGAGTGTACCTAAGCTTTGCAGTGACAGGTCGCATAATTTACACTTGAGGACAGAAATCTCGACCTTCACAAGTCTATTTTGCTGGTCAATAATTTTCTTTTCTATATTTTTCAGTGTATGTGTTGTATTAGTGTGTTCTTTTAGTAAATTTATATCGGAAAACGGCTCTTTGCAGCAGAAGCATCGGTAGCGACTCTTGTTCCATTGAAAAACGAATATTGTTGAGTTTGCGAGCAGTTTTAGTGAATTTTCTCGTAAAATGGGGCCGTTGCCGCGCCGCTCTGCTATTTTAGACCAGTCCTTTTGAGATTTAATACCTGTAATAAAGATTTTAATTATTGCGCGACTGAAATTCAGCGTAAGCAAACTTAAAATAGCGTATTCCACAGAGCCTAAAGACTAAGGTCTTCAATCAGTGCGACCTGCCTGTTATGACCAACGGCGCCACATCAACAGGAACACGGGTGACAGGCCTCCTCTCAGTGAGAAGGAGTGCGCCGTTCTATGTTATGGGTTTGGTTTCCGCACTTATGCCCGTTTTCACCATCGTTCCCTCAAACACTCCTTAACTAAGAGTCTCTTAACATAAGAGACTCCTTAAATCAGCCCCTTACCCATATGTTTTAGGACCATAAGTGTCCCTTAGGTGATGGTGAAAACGAAACTAACACTTAAAATTTCTTAAGGTCTCCCTAAATTTAAGGAACGATGGTGAAAACGGGCATTAGTCCCTCAAACCTGCCATGCTATTCTGTAGAAATCTCACCGTGAAAACTTAGGTGAAGTGAGCTGTCAAAAGTGTTAATCCCTAGCATTAGTTGGAATGACAGCTCACTTTAAGCTCACTTCACCGAAGTTATCACGGTGATCTTTTTAGAGAATAGCACCGCTGGACCATTGTGCGTGGGCCATGGCGGCCGTCGTTGGTTATTTGGTTATTCCAACCAGCCCACCTCCCTCCAGAAGCTGACTAAGTCTCCTGTTCTATTAAGAACGTCTGTGTATGATTTGGGTGTCCCGAGGGTCTTTGATCTAATTTGGGTGATGCCTGTGCACTCAAAGAGCACATGCGCAATGGTTTCCTCAGCCTCCATGCAAGCCCTGCACAGAGGACTGTCCGTTATGCCTATAGTGTGGAAATGTTTGTTCAGCAAGCAGTGTCCCGTGATGGTCCCCGTCACCAGGCGCAGACCTTCCCTGTCCAGTCGTAATAAACACCTGGTAAGCTTGCCATCCAATAATGGCATAGCGTCCTTGGATTGCCTGCAGCCTGGTGACGACGACCACCATCTTTCTGCTTGTGTGTGGGTGTGCTCCTGTTCCCACTGCTTGGACATACGCCTCTCTATGAGAGGGAGTGGGCCGTAATCCACCACGTGGGCCCAGTGCGGGTTGGTAGATGTCACATGTGTTCGAATTTTTGGTTCAAGGATATACCGGTTTCCACTGATGTTTTCCTTCAACATTTTGAAACGCACAAACCCCCCCCCCAACGTAATTGGGAAACGGCTAGGCAGATTGGACATAATCTTGATCAGGTGCGGTAAACTTACCTATGTCAGTTTTCATTTTACATTTCTTTAATGTGGTCTTTCTCTCGTGCGCATAGTGCTTTCGCTGCACGGAATCCAATATGGCGTCGTTCTGCAGCTCCATTTTAAGATTCGCTAAGATTTCTGAAAAATAATAAAAATATATTTATACAGGAGCACAAAGGTATGACCACCTGTGACAACTCCAAAAATCATGAAATTCGTGTGACGTAATTTGGTCAGCTTACACATTCTGCACATGGATTCCTTCACAAGGAAGCCCCTCTACCAACTAAGAAACTCACCATCATCATCATCATCATCGTCATAGCTGTTATCACCAAACTCCATCACATTTGGTGATTCACACTTTATTTCTTCCAATTTTACTTCATCACTTGGCAGTTTTGTTTCTGAAATTAAATAAAAATTATTATTACTAGTTACATAAAAGTATTGACTATTGAAGTTGCAGCTGAAACTAAATTCTAAGCAAAGATGTTAAAGTTGATTATCAGAAGTCATAAAAATTGTAAACTAAATTATAGTATGTGTCACAGTCTACCTTAATCAGCCTTTTAGTTAACTGCCAAGCCTTTTAATTAAACGGCGCCGTTCAACCGCTGGATAATATTCAGCCATTCAATCAAACAGTAAATGACTTGGATTGCTAACGTTTAACTATAGTCCGTTCGCATTAAGAAAATAGTGAGTCATCGTTTTCCGCCGGCCTAGCCCCGCTTCCTTGATGTTAAAATAACAATTGTTTTAAAAATAAATGATTATTCACCCTATTATATATGGCGCCGTTTAGTTAAAAGGCAGTTAACTGAATGGCTAATTAAACCAATTGGCGGCTGTTGTATATAGGTACCTACATACTTCCTAGTTTATAAGTTTATGTTTATTGGGTTGTGAGTCTACCCTCCATCATATTGTTTGTTCCTACCCTACTCTTATGATTAATCCACTTGTATTTCTAGGCTACTTAGCTCAATACACAAATTAAGATATTTGGTGTTTTATTGAAGACATAATATTGGCGACGAGTATAAAACATGACAATGGAGTGTAAATCCGTGAAATTTCACGAGTTCAATGTGAAATGTGATAATTGGGACAATTACATCGACAGAATTAAGTATTGTTTTGAGGCGAATGGCGTCGTCTCAGATTCGGCAAAAAGGGCAAATTTCTATACAGTGTGCGGCGTACAAGTGTTCGAGACTCTTTTGGCGTTGATTACACCTAAAAAATCTTGTGAAGTAACATTCAGTGAAATTGAAGCGATCCTAACCAAACATTACAGCCCGAAACCTAATGAGATTTCTGTGTCGTTCAAATTTTATAAGCGCGATCAACTAAACAGTGAATCAGCCGCGGAATACATAGCGCAACTCAGAAAAATCAGTGCCGGTTGTAACTTTACAGACATGGAAAGGATGCTTCGTGACAGATTGGTATGCGGGATGAACAATCACAATTTGCAGTACGAATTGCTAAAGAAAGATAATTTGCGATACCACGACGTAGTGGATGCTATGCTTTCGACCGAAAGTGCGGGCAGGGACGCTCGTATGATGCAGAGCGCCTCCGTCACCGGTGCCGCCGTCAGCTACGACGCGACGGCAGTGGGCGCCGCGGCGACGTCGCCGCCGTCCTGTGAACCTATGGACGTCAACGCCGTGCAATCCAAAGCAAATGTTCGACTGTGTTATCGATGTGGAGACCGGCACGCGGGCGAATGTCGCTTCGTTAACGCCGTGTGCCACTTTTGTAAGAAGAAAGGTCACATCGAGAGAATATGCACCGCTAAAAAGAAAAGTCGTTCTGAAAAAATTAACTTAGCCGAAAACGAGGCTGACGTGCACCTTAATGGCATATATAACATGGAGAGCACGAGGAGCTCTCGCGTTCCGGCATACGAGGTGAAGCTACTACTGGACGGCGCGCAGGTAGCGATGGAGGTGGACTCCGGCGCCGCTTTCTCCTTGGTGAACCAGCAAACGTGGGCGCGCGTGCGCTCGCGCAACGCTTTGCGCGCGGTACCCAACCGCCTGTGCACGTGGAACAGCTCACCGGTTACAGTGATGGGACAAGCTCAAGTGCAAGTACTATATAAAGACATTAAGTGTGTTTTGAATGTCATTGTAGCTAAGGGCTCGGGACCGAATCTGTTAGGACGTAACTGGTTCGAGGCACTAGGTATTACTTTAAATGTTAATATGATATCAGAACTTGACATGTCTGCGAACGATCACATTGTAAGTAAGCACAGCGAGGTTTTCAGGGACGGACTCGGTACTTACAGGGGGGACCCTGTGGCTATACATTTGAAACCAGGTGCGATCCCTAGGTTTTTGAAGGCACGTCCCGTACCCTATGCGATTAAAGACAAAGTTGAAAAAGAGATAGATCGTTTAGTGGGGGAAGGGGTACTTCGCGCTGTGTCTTTTTCAGAATGGGCGACTCCGGTTGTACCAATACCCAAACGAAACGGGGACATTCGTCTTTGCGGTGACTACCGTAGTACGGTTAATCAGGCTACCGAGTCTGATACCTACCCTATGCCGACTGCAAGTGAAGTGTTTGCTACGATTGCTGGTGGCAAATTTTACACGACACTCGACCTTGACCGTGCATATACACAGGTGATCGTCACAGACGCCACAGCACAGATGTTAACCTTAAACACATGCAAAGGTTTGTTTTCAGTACACAGATTGGCTTTTGGTGTTAAAGCCTGCCCAGGAATTTTCCAGCGGTTGATGACGGCGTTGCTGGCGGGCGTTCCCGGCGTCGCGGTACTGATCGATGACGTCATCGTCAGTGGCCGGACGATGTCGGAGATGACGCAGCGCCTCGACACAGTACTGGAGCGCATCGGTAAGGCAGGTTTGCGGCTCAATCGGAACAAATGTAAGTTTGCCAAAGAACGTGTAGAGTTTCTAGGTTTTGTCATAGACGCTGAGGGTATTCATCCTGCACCTAGCAAAGTTGAGTCTATCGTTAACACTCCTGAACCAAAGGACGTTCCACAGCTACAAGCGTTTTTAGGATTGTACAATTTTTATGAGAGGTTCGTACCTCACAAAGCCACCATGCTCGAGCCACTACATAGGTTGCTCGACAACGCACAATCTTGGCAATGGACAGACAGGGAGCAAAGGAGCTTTGACATGGCTAAAAGGTTGCTGTCATCTGACTTGACGCTCGTTCATTACGACTTAAATAAGCCGTTGGTACTCACCTGCGACAGTTCAGAATATGGCGTCGGCGCTGTATTATCCCACGTTATGGAAGACGGACAGGAGCGCCCCGTAGCTATGAGTTCCAGAACTTTACATACTCATGAACGGCGTTACTCACAATTAGATAAAGAGGCCACTGCGATTTCATTTGGAGTTAGCAAGTTTCATAACTATATAATGGGAAGATCCTTCACTATTGTTACGGACCATAAACCGTTGTTGGGCATATTCGATCCCAAGCGACCTATGCCCACGGTCTTGTCGCCTCGCCTAACGAGGATCGCAATTTTGTTGACGTCACATAATTACGGAATTGTGTACAAACCGGGACAACAGATCGGTCACGCTGATGGATTGAGCCGATGGCCACACCCGGTTCCCGACCAACCTGAACAGCAGTTATGTGACGTATTGCTAATGGCAGAGACACCTACCGACTTTCCTGTGGATGCCGACCAAATAGCATTAGCAACGAAGCGGGATAGGCTATTATCTCGTGTCAGTCATCATGTACTAAGCGGTTGGCCAGCTAGAGTTACCGATGATGAACTGCGTCCATACTGGTTGCATCGTTCGGAACTCTCTATGCATGAAGATTGTATCTTACTGGGTTGTCGAGTGGTGGTACCGTCATCATTGCGTGAAACGATACTACGTGCTTTACATAAAACACATAACGGCATCGTCCAAACGAAATCACTGGCCAGGAGTTATGTGTGGTGGCCAAAACTGAACGAAAATATTGAAGCATTAGTAGGCGGCTGCGATAAATGTCTTGAAAATCGGCACATGCCTCCGAAAACTAAATCTGAGTGGATCACGCCTACAAAGCCGTGGTCTCGAATAAATGTGGACTTTGCGGGACCTTTCCAAGGTAAATATATTTTAATTGTTGTAGACGCATATTCCAGATGGCCTGAAGTGATCTTGGTTAACAATATGACAGCGGGAACGGTCATCAGACACCTCAGAAATTTATTTGCTACGCATGGTTTGTGTGACACATTGGTTTCCGACAACGGAACGTCCTTTGTGTCAGCTGAAGTTAAGCAATTTCTGGACGCGAATAAAATAAAACATATTAAGACAGCGCCTTATCATCCTGCAACAAACGGTTTGGCTGAAAGAATGGTGCAAACTGTTAAAGACAAGTTGCGAAAAATGGATGACATCTCTTGGGATGTTAAGATTCCCCGAATGTTACTAGGATTGCGGGTAACTCCTTGCACAATAACTAACAAGAGCCCCTCTGAACTCTTGATGAATAGGCGCCTACGTACCTTGTTAGATGTTATACATCCGGATAATCGTGTTCAAAATAAAACTGATCAACAGATTACCAATAATGCTCATAATGTAACTCGAGAAACTAATGTGGGCCAAAGTGTGATGTATAGAAATTATAGTTCTGGACCTCGTTGGTTGCCTGGTACAGTGGTTAAAAGGCAAGGGCCATCAAATTATCAAGTTGCAACTGGTGATGGTAATGTTGTCAACCGACACATCGACCAACTGGTTAAAAAGAAAGTCACAGAAGATGCAGACCGAGAAGAAGAGAGGGAAGAAGTGAATAATGAAAAGGCCAGTTTGGAAATGGAAAATCAAGATGTGGAAATGGGAGGTGCGGGCTTGAGTGAGGAAATAATTGAAATACCGAGTCCGGACCAATGGGCGGAGATGTTAGGTATACCCAGTGATTATGAGTCTGGCTATTCTGGGGGTAAGATTAAAAGTAAAGTTTTATCTCATACAAAAGGCCCTTATGAAAAGCCTGATTCAATGTATATTGAATAGACATAATGTTAATGTAAGATATTTAAATAAATACAAAATTGTTAGCTTTAAGTATAAGTTAAAGTTTAAATATATTTTGTATACTTGGGGGAAAGGTATGTTGTATATAGGTACCTACATACTTCCTAGTTTATAAGTTTATGTTTATTGGGTTGTGAGTCTACCCTCCATCATATTGTTTGTTCCTACCCTACTCTTATGATTAATCCACTTGTATTTCTAGGCTACTTAGCTCAATACACAAATTAAGATATTTGGTGTTTTATTGAAGACATAATAGCGGCGACATATGCACCTCTTTCTTGGTCAAACTTCAGGGTCTCGATAATTTGAAGATAATGTTCTTCACTCTGTAGCACCATCTGTTTAAATGTGGTTGCATCTTGCAGCTTGGCAATGCAAGCCTCACATATGAGACATGTCACTGGGTCCATTCCTTGGTGAGATACCTAGAAGACATAAGAACATTTTTTTTTTATAAGCTGTTATTGTCCCACTGCTGGGCAAAGGCCTCGCTACTCAAATCAAATCATTTATTTCCATTAAACCATGTACAGGCACTTTTGAATTGTCAAAATTTAATAGTCAGTCAGTTAGTCAGAAAGTTGAAGCTAGTTAAAGGAAAGAGAAAGGTACTCTCCCGCCACCTCTATCTGTCCAGAGCTGCAAAGGCCCAATCTATTTTTATTATACCTGAGTTTTTAAATACCTACTTTAGATTGAATCTTAAGTAAGTTTTTTTTAATGGTGTTATATTGAGCATGGTAAGCTGATGGTCCTCGTGCCTTTCGTAGATCACTAACAGTTGTTACTGGTAGTCAGAAGCCCAAAAGTTCGACAGCCAGTCTTAAAATACTGGCCAGTTTAACTAGAAGCCAATTCCAACATAGTTGGGAAGAGGCTAGGCAGATTGATTGATATATTGAGAATAGGATGGAAATTAACAAAGGGACGAACATTTAGAAGCAGACGATAAAATAAATAAGGAGGAGATATTATAATACCTAGCCCAAAACAACATTTTATAATGGTCACAGAAAAGATAGATAATTTTATAGTAATCCGAAAATGAACCTGATTGGAATCTTACTTGAATATCAAACGTAGTCCTTAGCATTTCCCCATAAACTTCTTTTTGTCCTGAACAGTAATATTCCTCAGAAATATTTTTAAAACAACCGGCCTTCAAGCAACATCGGCAAATGTTTGTTCGTGCTAAATCAACAGCGTTATTTGACCTTATATCCATTTTGAATTATATAAATCTATGCTTTACACTTTCTCGTTTTGTTTTTGAGTACTACTTAATTGATAAAACTGTTTAGTTCTTGATTATTTTGTTTTGGATTCCATCGATCTGTATAAACTTCTGAAAACCATTTGCTGTTGAAGTGACAATTTGACTGACGGATGGTTGACATTTCAAAATGACAGTGACATAACAGAAGGCTACGTTCATTTATTGCAATTCATAGCATTCTAAGCGCTTTTAGAATTTACCGACTACTATTGCAGGACTAGGGTAAATGGTGTAATGCTAATAGACTCGCAGTGACTTTAGTCGCTGTTGATATCAAAATCTCACGTCCACACACAGATTTTGACAGCCGAGGAGGAGGACACAGCCAGGCGCGGTCGCTGCCCAACATTGAGTTTTTCTATGTCAATGCTGCCCAAGGTTTTGGGGGGGGGGGGGGGGGGGGGGGGACAGTAGTGGCCCTAGGGCGGTGCGAGCGGTGCGACGGCACTGCGCGCCGTCATGCCGGTCAGCCTCAGCCGCGGCGACTCGCTCGCAACCTCCTGCTCCTCAGCCCGCGGGCCGCCTCGCCCCTACGCGCCTACACGATTTTAAATTACACTCTAGAGGTAGGGCAGACAAGACTACGTGGAGTCGGATTTACAGCGATTCGTTTCTGTCACTAAAACCTAATTTTTAGCAAATGTTTTAGGACTAACAATCTTCTTATATACATAAAAGGAGAAACTGACTGACTGATTGACTGACTGACATAACAACGCACAGCCAAAACGCCTGGGACTAGGACTGTAAAATTTTGCACACGGCTTCCTTTTATAATGTAGGAAAGCACTAAGAAGAGGTTTTTGGAAATTCAACTTTTAAGGGGGTGGAAAGGGGTATTTTGTTTGTATGAAAAATCTTATTCCTTGAGTTAATAAACTTGAAACTTGGCAAGAATACTTACTTATCTAAGTAAATTATGAAGTTTGGCATTTTTGTTTTTCTAAAGTACCCCCTAAAGGAGGGTTGGGGGGGTGTCAAAATTTGTATGGAAGAATTTTAAGGCGCGGGCCGATTAACTCGAAACTCAGTATTTATGGGCCACTTTACGAGCAAGTGTGTTGAAAAAGTATTTTTTTATAGAAGGAATCCCATCCCATCCCATCCCATCTCTAATATTAGTTCCACGGAACCTCACGTTGCTATCAGCGCCAAAATGGCGAAAATCAAATGTCTTCATTTTGTCATCGATAGTATGAAGTCCAGCGGGGCAATTGCGTTACACATTATCAATCGGAATCGGTTTCATTTTGACAGTTCAACAACATTCATTGCGTCCAAGAAGCTTATAGTGCGTCATTTACGTGTCGAGCAGACAAATTTTTCGAACTTATGAAGCAATGGATTAGCAATTTGCTTCAAAATGATTCAGATTCCGATCGATAGTGTGTTTCGCAATTAGGGTGCAGCGTACTTGTATAATAGTCAGTGACTTACAGCCAGCAATACCTCAAAAAAGTAGAAAAATAAATGCTACAATGACATTTATTTTTCATCTTTTGATTGATGTGCCTTGTCTTTATTATATTATAGGTAGGTGAAAACAGTGGCACAAGCAAAACAGAGATTTTGAATGAAAAGACTGAAAAACCGATCAGTTTATTACGTAATTTTTAGATTGATTTAGTAGTGACCATGACTGAACTACCGACTTATCCTGATTGTAAAATACCAAGAGAACCTCCTTCAGCCGCTTTTGACAAAGGTAAAACACTAGTAGGTACTCGTATACTTATCATCGTTGGCAAAGCTATGTAGTAAAGTAGTCTGCCCAGCAAAACTACCTAGCTTGCGTTTATGAGTTGTGTAAGGTTCGAGTACTGTGAGAATTTTTGTACATTTTGTATTTAACCGCGTACAAATTAATGCAATGTAATAATAATATGCAATGCACCTTCTATCTGTTTGTGTTAACGCGTTGTTCTTCTAAACTACTAATTGTAGTGTGGTTTTCACTATCATATTCCGGACTAACTGCGCCCCGCGGTTTCACCCGCATAAGTGTCGATCCCGTGGGAATATCGGGATAAAAACTATCCTATGTCGTTTCCCGGGACTCAAACTATCTTTATACCAAACTTCATCTAAATCGGTTCAGCGGTTGCTTGAATAGGTAACAGACAGACCCACTTTCGAATTTACCTATAATAATTATTAGTATGGATTTAACTAATAGCAAAGAAATCTAAGTAGATGTTTTGATAATTCACCATTGCATCCGCGCGAAGCAGGGACGGATCGCTACTAGTTATTTCTAACGTGACGATCACAGACATAGCTGTGGTGACGATATTAACATGGACGTACCCGTCCATGTTAAAAAATAATTACTTCCGTGATGCCTATCGTGAATCACCACGTTAGAAATTACAAAAGCTTACAATCACTGCGCGTTTGACGTCCAGACTATGGGAATTTGTTACAAGATGTCCTTTCATGTTAAATCAACTCAGCCTCTCGCAGTCCACAGGCTGCGCCACAACACCCTGTCTTCCGCCTTTCGCATCCAGTCTGTTCCAGCCACTTTCTTAAGGTCGTCGGTCCATCTAGCTAAGGGGCCTCACACGCTACGCTTGCGGATACGCGGTTTCCACTCCAGGAGTCGCCTGCTCCACCGGCCATCGGTTCTTCAACAAGCATGGCCAGCCCATTATTGCCACTTCAGTTTGATTACTCTGCAAGCCATGTCCTGTTCCGGATAATTTCATTTCTGATTTTATCCTGCAAAGAAACCCCGAGCATAGCCCGCTCCATAACGCGCTGAGCGACCTTGAATTTGTGGAACTGTGAGTGTCCACATGTACCGTATGTCATAACGGGCAGGACGCACTGGTTCAAACATTGCGAGGCGACGGCGACGAGATGACATGACGAAGTTTCCCAAACGCCCAACTCAAATGGATCCTTCTGTCGGCTGCGTTTTCTTTGAAATTGTGTCTACCGAGCTGGACGACTTGCTCTAGGAAGACATACTCGTTCACGTGGATTGGACTCGGCAAGACGTGTGAATTGACTTTACATGTTACATGACTGCAATATGCTGTACCTACGGCAAATTCTTGCATTGCACGGTACAATGCGGTCAATAAATAATAGCCGGTCCGAACTTTGCGCAGACAATTCCGATCCAGCCTGTCCCTTGCTGCCCCCAAGCGACGCCCTAAGCCGAGGTCCGTACCCCACAGGGGGTGCCCTTAGCGTGTAGTCGCTTAGCTTTTAAGTTTTAAGCCCTGGCTGGAGGCCTTAATTTTGAGGCATCCACAGGCAAGTCCGGTTAAGCAGACGACAACCTCATAGGTTGAACTGCGAGATGCCATTCCTAAAAAAAAAAAAACTGCGCAGAAGGCTGCGCAATAACATTTTTTAGGAACCAAATGGTGACAAGGCGAGTATGACTGTGAGAACATGCGCAAAAGTTCGGAGAGCCTATGTTCAGACCGGACATGATTCGGGCTGTATTGTAGCATCAGCTTTAATTATCACTAGTTCCGTTCTTTTCCAGAAATCGCCGAAAAGGTCGGCAAAGCGTACCCAATACTGCCTTTGTTCGAGAAGTCTCTTTATGAACACAAATACAAACAATACTACTCATTGGAAACAAACAAGTTCTTGCATTGTCGGTGGCGGTCCTACGTGGCACATTACGAGGACCGTGAATTCGCGACGTTTCAATTCGTTGATATAAGGTAAATTCGTGAGGTTTACTCCTGAACCACGATATCCGAAGTTTTTTCCGTAGTTACGGGAGATTCTTACTACATTTCACTTGGACATAAGATTAGTTGAGCAGTGGTGGCCCAGTGGTATCGGCCGTGACTTACGAGTTGTAGGTCGTAGGTTCGAACCCAGACAGGCGCTTTACTTTTTGTAAATTATTTCATCACCACTGCTCTCAAAACGGTGAAGGAAAACATCGTGAGGAAATCGGCATGTTCTAGAAACGAAAATTCGAAGACATTGTGACATCTACCAACTCGCACTGGGCCCACGTGGTGGATTATGGCCCACTCCCTCTCACAGAGAGGAGGCCTGTGTCCCCTCAGTGGGTGCATTATAGGCTGATTATGATGATGATAAGATTAGTTTGAGGCCTGAACTAAGAATGAATGACAACACGATTTGACAGTTGTCCTTAGCCTCGATATGTTTTTCCCCGTCCAAAAATAGTACATTACGATAGGTGTGACTTATGTAGTCCATAATACTTGGCCAGACTGGCAGCGCGGGGCGGGGAGCGGCGCAGGTGCGGGAACGCGCACGATCTGCCTACCCGCAGTCGAGCTCGGCTTCGTTTTGAGTGTTGTCGTGTCCAGTGTTTGTTAAAATATAATGTGGATGAAGAAGACTTATTTTTACTAGAAAAAAGCTCGAACTAGTTTGAGAACCCCGGTCCCCGCGCGGGCCGCCCGCGCACTCACTGCTGCCACTTGTATGAACGGGCTATGGCGTGAGTTGCCCGCGCGCTCCTCGCGCCAAGTAGCCCGGCCGCGCCGCTCACTGCACCCACGTGCCCACTATGGACGCCCAAATGAAGTTATGTTTGAGTAGGTACGCCGCGCCGCGCCCGCCCGCGCCCGTGTTTGCAGTCTGGTCAAGCACTTAGTGAGCGTGCCGCGCCGTGCATTAATAGACTACTTAAATCACACGTATCGTATACCTATACTATTTTATAGCACGTGTGACCTAAGCCCGCACTTAAGTCACAGTTAGGTCACACAGTGCTATAAAGTTAATTAATCGGGTGTAGGGTTCACTTTGTAGTTTCGTACTACGTTCGGACGGGCCCGTTTCTTCGTTGACGGACTAGGAATAAAAAAAAAGAGAATAGGCCGCTAAGTGTGTGAACATAAACGAGGCAATAGGAGTATGTAAGGATCGTAGCAGGTGTCCTCCTTCTTAGTTTCTGCCAAACCCCACCATGGGAAGTTGAGTTAATGTATATTCATCACATTTCAGAGATATGCACTTCTACAATGGACTGAGCAGACTCTTACCGGAGGTAAGTATTCACAGAACTAAAAAATTTCCTTTCAAAATGGGCCTGGGACCCGGGGTTGACATCTACGGCCAGGTGCCAATACCACAAGACATGATGATGAAACGAGGTGTGAGAAAGCCAATGAAGACTTATCCTAAGACTACAAATGAACGCCAAAATAAAATATAAGACAAGAAATAATTATAATTAGCCTAATTAGGTATCGTATTTATGTTTTTTATCTGTTGTATTTGTCCTGAACTGTTGACTGTTTTTTTTTCTAAAGCTACGGTTTCCTACGAGCTAAGCCGAGCGGCTTTTCCCGAATATACAGGGTGTGTCGTAAATAGTGGTCCACCGTTAAGGATTCGGTACCTAACCGTCCTACCTCGGACACCTTTCTCTATTTACAAGATTGTGCATGTACCTAATGAAAGGAACGAGTGCATGTAATATGGATACCGTCGGCGTCGCACGTCGCTTGTCTGCAGTGGCGCCGCGTCTGTGAGACGGGCTTTACAAGGCGCTTTCGAATGATGTTGACAGGAGGGCAAATAAAATGACTGTGTTAGTTCCGATTTTGACCACGCGCCAAAATATATGCTTGGACAGCTTTTGATGTGCATCTGGATTGAGGGCTCAATATTTCAAGGTCTTTGTAACAAAGTGAAACATTTAAGAAAATTAGTAAATAATAATAAATGCTAAAACAAAGGTTTACTAAAACTTAAAATAAATGTGTTATCGCCCCATGAAGAGTGCTCTCAATTCAGACGCTAGAACAAAACATGATAATTATTTTAAATTTTTATCTCAAAACAGGTTTTATCTCAAAATTAACAATTTCTCAAATCTTGTGCTCCGTGACTGAGCAGTTCAGTACTTATCTGAACTTAAGTGTGGCAGAAAGAATTCGTAAAACAACCTAAAGTTTATTATTGTAAGTAATATAATAAATGTTAAAATACAATTCCTAAAATATAAATAATGGTTCGAAAGTAATCGGTTGCAAAGTAGGTACAGACGCCAGCACATCAAGCTACTACATTCTGTCAAATTTCCTTAATGGATTTTCAACTTTACCGCTAAAGCATAAGGTTCAAAGTTGATTGGGAAAATTTGACAGTTTCGGGTAGCTTGATGTGCTGGTGTCTGTACATTGAATTAAAATTATCGTGAAGCGTCTGAACTGAGACTGACTGATTTTGAAAGGATATTTTCGTTTTTATTTTAAATACTCAAATACATAAATCGAAACAAATTAGTTCATATTATGTTTCAAGAATTATTTTATTAGAACTTGGTCGAAGTTCAATTATCCTACATGCCGTAATTCAGGAGATAGGTACCTATATATACATATTTCACACATTTTCATACAGAGAGAAAACTAGGATGACTATGACTTGTCCGTTTCTGTACACCTGACAAGACAACGTATATTATGCAACATTTCAGGATGATCGGTTCAGTGGTTTAGGCGTGAAAAGGTAACAAACAAACTTACTTTCGCATAGTTAGGATTTGTTTTGTTCTAGCGTCTGAATTGAGAGTACTTTTCATAGGACGATAACACATTTATTTTAAGTTTTAGAAATTTTTAAACCTTTGTTTTAGGTTTTTATTATTATTTACTCATTTTCCTAAATGTTGCACTTTGTTACAAAGACATTGAAAAATTGAGCCCTCAATCTAGATCTATGCACATCAGCTTTTGACAGACATTTTGTTTTATTTAAGTACCTACCTATTATTATTTATAGTATTATTTTTAAGTACCTAGGTAAAAATATGGTAATAGGGCTGTATGTATTTTATAGTTTTTAATTTTAAATGTTGCGTAATGTGGTTTCTTACAAATAAATGGTTTAGGTTACCGAACATTATGCTTTGTTTCATTTTTTAACTTCAGAATATATAAATTACTTACTAGCGTGCGACCCGTTTTTGCTTCGCACGATTTTTACGACTTGACAAAACAGAGATTTATTTATTAAGTTGAATCATAGCCATTAAGTTGAATATACATTGATGTATATTATACACATAAACTTTCCGGAATTAATTCTCCAAGTGATAGTGAACACCACATCAAAATCCGTTGCGTAGTTATGAAGAACAAGGTGGTCCCACAGACACAAAAAGCGACTTTCTTACTAATATTATAAATGAGAAAGTTGGGTAGGTATTTGTTACTCAATCACGCAAAAACAGCATTTCTTTTTATTTCTATGAAAATGTTCTACGCATGGAGGTCTAGAATAATGTGCTGAATTCGTGTCACAGTTTGCGCCTCGATGTATGCCACCCTGCAGATGATGAAAATAAAACAAGTTTTAGTTATGTATGGATCAACTTTATTTTGTTCAACAAATTCCGTAAACAGAGACACCTTATTGACAGAAGTTTAAAAAGAAAGAAATACCCATTTACAGTTTTCTCTATCAATGTTACAGGCACCCCTCTAAATTACTTTGTAAAGACAACCTTTTAGAAATCAGCAGTTGGTTTTCAACAGGGTGACCCTCTTGGGTCCGTCATTTTTAGTTTAGCAATAAATCCAATTATTCGACAACTAAATTCTAAATTCAACGTATGGTATTTGGATGACGGGAGGTGATATAGACACAGTCTTAAAAGATTTAAAGTTTATTTTATATTTTCAAGCAGAAATAGGAGTTACATTGTCGACTTATGCAGGCAAGCTTAAGCAACGATGAGGATATAGAATACAAGAGCGAGCGAAGCGAGCTCGAAATTTTTTTTACACTCGGGTAGGTTCGATTTTCTTTTAATCATTCCAAAAGGACAACGAATTCTTGCTTTGTAGACTTATGAAGAAAAGCTCAAGAATGAACAGAATATAGATTGCAAGAGCGAGCGAAGCGAGCCTGAAAATTATAGCACCCCACCTTGAATTCTTCCTTCTTTTGACCTTCATACAGCAAGAGAACTTAGTTTATCGAACTATGACGAAAAGCTTAAAACTCGTTAAGCAGTTTAGGTTTTGGAATCTCGCCTTAACCTAAGCCATTCGAACCTTAGTACGAGCGGGATGCCCAATATCCCGAGTTTGCTTCGTTCGATCTTGCATCCATATTTATAACAAGCTTTTTGAAGTAAAAACTTTTTTAGGTGCGTTAAAAACTCATTAGGTATCATTTCATAGTTTTAATTTTTTACTTCTGTCGGCAGTCCCCTCCCATGTCTGCATAATTATGTTCTTAATGTTTTTGTATAAGCTCATCGGGTTCTCCGTGGCTTAAGTAGAGTTTTAAGTTAGTAATACAAATAAATCATTCAGACTCTCGACAGCTTGAATGATTTTTTTCATCATGACCCCCACGACCCCACCCCCCTCGGACCGCGCCTGGACACAGCACATTTCCTGAAAAATAAATTGATTAAATGGGGCTAGTCAAAGGGCTGCCAGTATTAACGTGGAGCACTGACTTGTATTACTTGTTTTAATAGAGAAAAGTGTTTATTATATGTCAGTGGGCCAGTGACGTGGTGGCTATGATGATGATGATGATGATGGGGCTGCCTTTTCCGCACTTAGACTCCCATTTGGTCCGTTGTGCGTGGGGAAGTGGAGGCTATTCGGACGGTAACCAGCCAGCACCCTATTTCCGAAAAGCCACTGACCCACCGACCTGTATTATACAAGTATATAATACTGGTCATTGCGAAAAACCCATGCACTTACTGCCAGCAATGCCTCAAAAAAGAAGAAAAATAAATGCCATTCTTTTGATTGATGTGTCATGTCTTTATTATATTATATATCACAGAGTACTTTTTGATAGACTTTATATATTATAATCTTTGATTATATTATGTATAGGGAGGGTAAAACAGTGGCACAAGCAAAACTAAAGATTTTGAATGAAAAGACCGATTAATTTATTACGTAATTTTTAGATTGATTTAGTAGAGACTATGACTGAACTACCGACCTATCCTGATTGCCCAATACCAAGAGAACCTCCTTCGACCGCTATAGATAAAGGTAAAACACTAGTATATCTTCGTTGGCCAAGCTATGTGGTCTGCCCAGCAAAACTACGGTCTATTATATGCTTGTGCTTGCGCATAGAATGCGTTTATGCGTTTTGTAAGGTGTGTTGACAAGTACTTGAGAGTTGAACTCGAGTACTGGGAGAATTTGTTTTGTACATTTTGTATTTAGCCGCGTACAAATTAATGCAATGTAATAATAATATGCAATGCATCTTCTATCTGTTTGTGTTAACGCGTTGTTCTTCTAAACTATGCATTGTGGTGTGGTTTTCACTATAATTTAGAGCACATATTCCGCACTAACTGCGCCCCGCGGTTTCACCCGCATAAGTGTCGATCTTGTGGGAATATATCGGGATAAAAACTATCCTTTATCCTTTCCCGGCACTCAAACTATCATTATACCTTTCATCTAAATCGATCCAGCGGTTTATGCTTGAAGAGGTAACAGACAGACACACTTTCGCATTTATAATATTAATAATATGGATTTAACTTAATAATAGCACAGAATACTTAATAGTAATACATACAGAAGGGACCTCACCCCGCACTTCCGAGGTATTCGTCACCGATTCTTTAGCAAGGGCGCTCGCGTAATCGTATGAACCGCAGCACTGTACTGCTGACACGAACACACAATTTTGCGATTTAAAAGTTTTATTTGAGTTTTAATCACGACGGTTGGATATTGTAATGCTTTGTATTTACATATAAACTGTTTGTAAGATTTCGCATTTTTAATACCATGCAATTTCATAACCGATTATTTAGAGATAAGTCATTTAAACGAAAATATGTTTTTATTTAATTACGAACCCGGCTATATAAATAAACAAATTGGTCACTTCATAATAAATAATGCACACGTTCGGGCAGTGCCGTCGTCGTTCGGTTCGCCCGACGCAATTCGCTTTCCGCGCCATTTTGTACGCTACGCACGACAGCCAACCCTACTAGAGTTCACGCACACATTTGCACGTGTACGAACGTCATTTGGTTATGATGTAGTAGTAATAGGTAATTATTTTGCGAGCGTTGTATGGAGTGTCCCGAGGTGTGAAATAGCAATGAAATCTAGATGTTTTGATATTTCACCGTTGCACCCGCGCGAAGCACGGACGGGTCGCTACTACAGTCCGTCAAATCTAAGAAGTACCGTTTGACGTTTCATATTTTTCAACTTTGTTCATACGAATTCATCATAAAACCATGAATTTAGAAAGATTTCATTATTGTATCTAAAAATGTACAATTCTTAATATCTAAATGTAATTGAAAACTTTCAAACAAAGCAAAATAACACATATTTATAACTGTCAAACGGTACTTCTTAGATTTGACGGACTGTAGTTATTTCTAACGTGACGATATTATCATGGACGTACCCGTCCATGTTCAAAAAATGTACTTATGGAAAAACGTGCACCTTATAAAGTTATCATGGATGGTTTAAATGACCTCCGTGATGCCTATCGTGGATCGCCACGTTAGAAATTACAAAAGCTCACAATCACTGCGCGTTTGACGTCCAGACTATGGGAATTTGTTACAAGATGTCCTTTCATGTTAAATCAACTCAGCCTATCGCAGTCCACAGGCTGCGCCACAACACCCTGTCTTCCGCCTTTCGCATCCAGTCTGTTCCAGCCACTTTCTTAAGGTCGTCGGTCCATCTAGCTAAGGGGCCTCACACGCTATGCTTGCGGATACGCGGTTTCCACTCCAGGAGTCGCCTGCTCCACCGGCCATCGGTTCTTCAACAAGCATGGCCAGCCCATTATTGCCACTTCAGTTTGATTACTCTGCAAGCCATGTCGGTAACTCCGGTTCTGTTCCGGATAATTTCATTTCTGATTTTATCCTTCAAAGAAACCCCGAGCATAGCCCGCTCCATAGCGCGCTGAGCGACCTTGAATTTGTGGAACTGTGAGTGTCTACGTTCCAGCACCGTATGTCATAACGGGCAGGACGATTGCGAGGCGACGAGAAGACATGATGAAGTTTCCCAAACGCCCAACCCAAATGGATCCTTCGGTCGGCTGCGTTTTCTTTGAAATTGTGTCTACCGAGCTGGACGACTTGCTCCAGGAAGACTGAGAGAACATGCGCGAAAGTTCGGAGAGACCATGTTCAGATCGGACACGATTCAGGCTGTAATGTTGCATCAGCCTTTATCACTAATTTAGTTTTTTTTTTTCAGAAATCGCCGAAGAGGCCGGCAAAGGGTACCCAGTACTGCCTTTGTTCGAGAAGTTTCTTTTTGAATACAAATACAGACAATACTACTCATTGGAAACAAACAAGTTCTTGCATTGTCGGTGGCGGTCCTACGTGAAACATTACGAGGACCGTGAATTCGCGCCATTTCAATTCGTTGATATAAGGTAAATTCGTGAGGTTTACTCCTGAACCACGATATCCGAAGTTTTAGTCGTAGTTACAGGCGATACTTACTACATTTCACTTGGACATAAGATTAGTTTGGGGCCTAAACTAAGAATTAATGACAACACGATTGTTGTCCTTAGCCCCGATGTGTTTTTCCCCGTTCAAAAATAGTACATTACGATAGGTGTGACTTATGTAGTCCACAAGTGCTTGGCCAAACTGTCAGCGCGGGGCGGAGAGCGGCGCGGGTGCGGGAACGCGCGCGATCTGCCTGTCCGCAGTCGAGCGCGTCTTTGTTTTGAGTGTTGCCGAATCCAGTGTTTGTTAAAATATACATAATATGGATGAAGAAGACTTATTTTTACTAGAAAAAAGTTCTAACTAGTTTGAGAACCCCGGTCCCCGCGCGGGCCGCCCGCGCACTCTCTGCGGCCACTTTTATGAACGAGCTTTGGCGTGAGTTGCCCGCGCGCTCCTCGCGCCAAGCAGCCCGGCCGCGCCGCTCACCGCACCCGCGTGCCCACTATGGACGCTCAAATGAAGTTCTTATATTTGAGTACGCCGCGCCGCGCCCGCCCCGCGCCCGCGTTTGCAATCTGGCCAAGCACTGAGCGTGCAGCACCGTGCATTAATAGACTACTTAAACCACACATATCGTATACTATTTTATAGCACGTGTGACCTAAGCCCGCACTTAAGTCGTAGAAAAGCGTAACTTAAGTGCGGTTTTAGGTCACAAAAATGTCCGTGACTACCGCCACCCCACCAACGCCAATCGCTTCCATATATTTTTTTTTAATCTGAATTTTTGGTCGCTATAACTTCTTTAGGAGAGGATGAGGAGGAGGATTTTTGTATAAATTTGGGAAGAAATCACAGAGTTTTTAATAGGGAAATCTAGAAATGAAAATTTAGAACCGTGACTACCGCCACCCCACCGATGGCATGGTAAGTATATCTCGTAAACTACTGGAGTACTAATTTTAAATTTTGGGTACTAATTTTATCTAGCAGGGTACTAATTGTCTAAGTAAGTTTGAGGAAAGCGACACGCTTCTCAAACTTGGAATCAACATTCAAAGTCGTGGTCCTGTTGAACGATTGCGCGAAAGTTATCATCGTTGATTTCTCGGTAAATACAAATTTTTCAGTTCTGTTTTTTTACGAAATGAATCACATATAAGGGTACTAATTATTTGTAGTTATACTTAGAATAGCTGTGGCATGCCCCCTTTTTTGGCGCTCATGGTGGTCCTGCTGAAGGGAGTGTGACTACCGCCGGACCACCTTCAAAGTCAATTTTCTCGAAAACTACTAAGGTATTTTTTTTGTTCGAGTACTAATTAGTACTCGAACATTTGTACCAATTGAGTACAATTGGTACTAATTAGTACCATTTGTACTCAATTGGTACAAATTATTTACCAAATATGGAAACGGTTGGCATTGGTGGGGTGGCGGTAGTCACGGACATATCACAAAGTGCTATAATGTTAATTAATCGGGTGTAGGGGTCAATTTGTAGTTTCGTACTACGTTCGGACGGGCCCATATCTTTGTTGACGGACTTAGAGAATAGGCCGCTAAGTGTATGAACATAAACGAGACAATAGGAGTATGTAAGGATCGTAGCAGGTGTCCTCCTTCTTAGTTTCTGTCAAACCCCACCATGGGAAGTTGAGTTAATGTATTTTCATCACATTTCAGAGATTTCCACTACTACAATGGAATGATTAGACTCGTAACGAAGGAAAGTCTTCACAGAACTAAAAGATTTCCTTACAAGTTGGGCCTAGGACCCGGCGTTGACATCTACGGCCAGATGCCAATACCACAAGACATGATGATGAAACGAGGTGTGAGAAAGCCGTTGCCAAAAGGAATGGTTTATCCTAAATTCATATAATTCAGGCAAGACCCATATAACATATTACGTAAAATAAAAATATCACCATGCCTATACTGCCACAGAATAAAATTTCTCTAATTAAAATGCCTCTGAATAAAATCTCAATGCATACAAATAAAATAAATTGACGACGGCGAGAACACGGGCACGCGTTGGATTGGAGCACTCACACGTGAACCCACCGCGGCTGTCCGCCCATATATTATATTATAAGAACTGCAGCCGCGCGGCGCTAGTGGAGACGCGACTTTATATAGTTAACATCATTCCTACAATAACCCTCCTACCTTGGACACCTTTCCCTATTTACAAGATTGTGCATGTTTAATCAACCTCAGAAATAAAGCACAAACCAATTTTACTCAATATGTATGTTTATTGTAAGTGTAATAATAATTGCACCAAAACTATTAGCTACCAAACTTCTTGACGAGATAATCATCCAATTTCAAAACTTATTGTGGCTTTTAAGACTAAACTTATTGTAGCAATTAAAACTAAACTTATTGCAAACCAAAACTTCTCTTTTCCCACCGTTCGCGTTCGCTTCCCGCCATCTCGCGAAAAACCCAAGAAGCTTATAGATAAAAGTGGAGGCAACACTGAATACCTAAGTGAAGACGACTGTGGTCGGACACTCTCTTTCTAAATACACACATAAGAACGAGAAAGTGATATGTGTTTTCTTTGTCATATGTATGTATTTAGAAAGAGAGCGTCAGACCACAGTCGGTTTCAGTTAGGTATTTAGAGTGTTGTCTCCATTTTTACCTATAAGCTTCTTGGAAAAACCCCGCTCACGTCATCCGTCCGATCAGTGTAGCCAACCTTTTATTTCCTTTTTATTATTTATGTAAATAAATTGGCACTCCTGTGCGGTGCCAGTTTGTGATTTTTATTTTTTCTGTGGCTTTGTTTTTGTTTTTTTATGTATGTACTAACAATAGTTTTATAAGGTTTTTGTGTTACTAACAGTATATATATGGACTACGTCTGAAATAAATGTTATTATTATTATTTCGTTTATTTATCTATATACATATTTTAGTTACATTTTTAAATATTTCTTAAAATATAAAAAATAAGTATAAAAAAACATTTAAAAATATAAAAAAATAGTAGTCCACCGGTGTCGGGAACAGGGTCCAAGCTACCGGTGGTTAGGGCTCCAGAGACATGAACCTCCTCACAATGCGAGCCGTATCGAGGAGTACTGCCTTCTGAATCAGGCTCTTGATCCAACCGCCTAACGAAAGCCTCGATAGATGTTGATCGAGGCCTTCGGCCATAAGGCCATTGGCCGATACTACAATCGGCGCAATGACAGCCGAGCTCACATTCCACATGTCAACAACCTCGTGTGCTAAGTCAAGATATTTAATTTGTTTCTCTTTCTCAGCTTTCACGAGGTCACAGAGTACATTATATTATAATTATAGCACGAGGTTCCCGTCATGTGGAATGGTAATATCGACAATCATTGTGCGGCGCGCTAATCGATCTATGACCACTATATCAGGCTTATTGGCGACAATAGTCCTGTCAGTAATGATAGACCGATCCCAGTACAACGTGACATGGTCATTTTCAAGAACTGGGTCGGGCTCGGGCACATACTTGTAATACGGTACCTCAGAATTTATTATTATGTAACCTTACACATGTATGTAATATGGATACCGGCATCGGCATCGCTTGTCTGTGGCGTCTGTAAGACTTCTATTGTGTTGTGAGACGGGCTTTACAGGGCGTCTTTTTTTTTAATGATGATTTTCGAATGATGTTGACAGGAGGGCAAACAAAATGGCGGCGTTAGATACGATTTTGACCACGCGCCAAAATATGCTCTGTGCAGCTTTTGACAGACATTTTGTTTTATTTATTATTATTTATAGAAATTTATTTTTAATTTTAATTTAACTATGTAGGTAAAATTAGGGTAGTAGGGCTGTATGTATTTTATAGTTTTTAATTTTTAATGTTGCGTAATGTTATTTCTTACAAATAAATGTATTAGGTTACCTAAAATTATGCTTTGTTTAATTTTTTTATTTCAGAATATATAAATTACTTTCTAGCGTGCGACCCGTTTTTGCTTCGCACGATTTTTACGACACATGGAGATTTATTTATTAACCTTTTAATAACCCTTTAAATAACCTTTTAATTAACCTTTTATATTTCCGTCATTCCGTGCCCCTACCGCTCGTGTCGTATTTATGCGACAGAGACATGCATTATTTTTTCGTTTTATTTTTGTCCTATTAACTGCGTGGTACAACTAAAACCATTATTAAATAGAGAAAAAAACTTTTTGACTATTTTTTAATCAATACAACGATTTCTTCTCCTTATTTATTGTAGGTATTATTTTATCGATTTGTAGCCGGGCGCTAGGGGCACGGCAATGAATATTTAGCCAAGCGCTTAAAAGGTTAAGAGGCTTACAGGACCTAAACGCAAAAAGCGGACGTTTTAGAAACAATAAAAGTATATGATCGACTACAGTAAACAAAATCAGAAAAATATATGATATTCTTCAGGATATAATTAGGTATGCAGGTAGATAGTGTGTTGAAAACATAATACAACTAATTTGATACGATAAAAAAAAAAATCATGAAGATATCTCTAAAACTTTCTTTTTACAATAATAAAAACCATAGGTAGTAAGTATACAGGTTGAATTTTCCAAGTGGGCGTGGATGGCCAAATCCGAAACTATGAGGAATAGCGAAAAGTACTCAAAGAAGTTCTTCCCAGAATTCGATCCTTATTAGCGACACTATCGAATGGTGTAATAATACAGTATGTTTTTTGTTCAAAATCAATGGGTTCGATTCCTGGCTAGAAATATTGATTTTTCAAAAAACCAATGATGCAGTTTTAGTTTTCATCAAAATCGAGCCCGTGACTGAGTACTTTTCGCTATTCCTCATAGTTTCGGATTTGGCCATCCACGCCCACTTGGAAAATTCAACCTGTTACTACCTATGGTTTTTATTATTGTAAAAAGAAAGTTTTAGAGATATCTTCATGATTTTTTTAACAGCATTTCTTTTTATTTCTATGAAAAAGTTCTACGCATGGAGGTCTAGAATAATGTGCTGAATTCGTGTCACAGTGTGCTCGTCGATGTATGCCACCCTGCAGATGATGAAAATAAAACACGTTTTAGTTTTGTATGGATCAACTTTATTTTGTTCAACAAATTCCGTAAACAGAGACACCTTGTTGACAGAAGTTTAAAAAAAATACCCATTTACAGTTTTCTCTATCAATGTTACAGGCACCCCTCTAAATTACTTTATAAAGACAACCTTTTAGAAATCAGCAGTTGGTTTTCAACAGGGTGACCCTCTTGAGTCGTGTAAAGACGCCAGCACATCAACCTACTACAATCTGTCAAATTTCTTTAAGAGATTTTCAACTTTATCGCTAGAGCATAAGGTTCAAAGTGGATTGGGAAAATTTGACAGTTTCCGGTAGGTTGATGTGCTGGCGTCTGTACGTTATCCCAGCAGGAAAGTTTTTAGTTTAGCAATAAATCCAATTATTCGACAACTAAATTCTAAATTCAACGTATGGTATTTGGATGACGGGACCCTAGGAGGTGATATAAACACAGTCTTAAAAGATTTAAAGTTTATTTTATATTTTCAAGCAGAAATAGGAGTTACATTGTCAGGCAAGCTTAAGCAACGATGAGGACATAGAATGCAAGAGCGAGCGAAGCGAGCTCGAAATTTTTTTTACACTCGGGTAGGTTCGATTTTCTTTTAATCATTCCAAAAGGACTACGATTCTTGCTTTGTCGACTTGTGAAGAAAAGCTCAAGAATTAACAGAATATAGATTGCAAGAGCGAGCGAAGCGAGCCTGAAAATTATAGCACCCCACCTTGAATTCTTCTTTTGACTTCTTCCTTCTTTTGACCATCATACAGAAAGAGAACTTAGTTTATCGAACTATGACGAAAAGCTTAAAACTCGTTAAGCAGTTTAGGTTTTGGAATCTCGCCTTAACCTAAGCCATTCGAACCTTAGTACGAGCGGGATGCCCAATATCCCGAGTTTGCTTCGTTCGATCTTGCATCCATATTTATAACAAGCTTTTTGAAGTAAAAACTTTTTTAGGTGCGTTAAAAACTCATTAGGTATCATTTCATAGTTTTAATTTTTTACTTCTGTCGGCAGTCCCCCCCCATGTCTGCATAATTATGTTCTTAATGTTTTTGTATAGGTAAGCTCATCGGGTTCTCCGTGGCTTAAGTAGAGTTTTAAGTTAGTAATACAAATAAATCATTCAGGTTCTCGACAGCTTGAATGATTTGGGGGGGGGTCATCATGACCCCCACGACCCCACCCCCCTCGGACCGCGCCTGGACACAGCACATTTCCTGAAAAATAAATTGATTGAATGGGGCTCCGTTAATGGCGCTAATAGAGTCAAAGGGCTGCGTGCGTAATGTCTTAAGCCAGTATTAACGTGGAGCACTGACTTGTATTACTTGTTTAATAGAGGTCAGTGCAGACCTATTATAAAAGTGTTTATTATATGTCAGTGGGCCAGTGACGTGGAGGCTATGATGATGATGATGATGATGGGGCTGCCTTTTCCGCACTTAGACTCCCATTTGGTCCGTTGTGCGTGGGGACGTGGAGGCTATTCGGACGGTAACCAGCCAGCACCCTATTTCCGAAAAGCCACTGACCCACCGACCTGTATTATACAAGTATATAATACTGGTCATTGCGAAAAACCCATGCACTTACAGCCAGCAATGCCTCAAAAAAGAAGAAAAATAAATGCCATTCTTTTGATTGATGTGTCATGTTGTCTATATTATCACAGAGTACTTTTTGATAGACTGAAAATTATAATTTACTTATAATATAGGGAGGGTGAAACAGTGGCACAAGCAAAACAAAGATTTTGAATGAAAAGACCGATTAATTTATTACGTAATTTTTAGATTGATTTAGTAGAGACCATAGAATTATACTCTAAGGTAGAGACTATGACTGACCTACCGACTTATCCTGATTGTAAAATATCAAGAGAACCTCCTTCAACCGCTATAGAAAAAGGTAAAACACTAGTATATCTTCGTTGGCGAAGCTATTACAAAAGCTCACAATCACTGCGCGTTTGACGTCCAGACTATGGGAATTTGTTACAAATGTCCTTTCATGTTCAATCAACTCAGCCTTTCGCAGTCCACAGGCTGCGCCACAACACCCTGTCTTCCGCCTTTCGCTGGTCCTGGTCCAGCCACTTTCTTAAGGTCGTCGTCGGTCCATCTAGCTAAGTGGCCTCACACGCTACGCTTGCGGATACGCGGTTTCCACTCGAGTCGCCTGCTGCATCGGCCATCGGTCCTTCAACAAGCATGACCAGCCCATTGCCACTTCAGTTTGCTTTATAAGTCATGTCGGTAACTCCGGTTCTGTTCCGGATAATTTAATTTCTAATCAAATCAAATCAAAGCATTTATTTCAATTAAACCATGTACAGGCACTTTTGAATTGTCAAAATTAAATAGTCAGTCAGTTAGTCAGAAAGTTGAAGCTAGTCAGTAGTTGCCCATTCCAAAACGTAGATCTCTATGGAGAAGAACGGGCAAGAAACTCCATGGACACTCTTTTAAATCAAGATATTACAAAATCCTGGGCACATTATTCTTGATGCTTCTATATGTGAGAACAATGTAAAAAAAAAAACACAAGTGAAGAAACAATTCAAAATATAAGATTAAAAATAAGCCTTGGCAGTTAAGAGATGACCGGTCTCAACCGACGGCGCCCGTTCACGAACATGACCGTCCAGCTCAACCATTTTGTAGGGAACCGAATGATCCAACACACGCGCCACCATCAGTGAGACATTTAAGTGAGCATGACACATTCTCAACTGCCATGCTCTTTCAAGTCAACATCAAAAAATCATAATAAACGGATCCGTGGGTCTTAGGTACATTTACAAAATTGAAAAAATGCATCTAAATTATACAAAACTATAGATTGCAATTTATTTAAAAGACGATTAAAATTGTTTACTACCAAACAGCAAAAGGTGTTTAGTATTGATGTATTAAACAAATTAAACTTGATTGAATAAAATAAAAATAAACATTGAGATTTTAATGTCAGAAACACAAAAAAAAAAGAAAAAGGGAAGCCCCTCTTCCAAATATTGAACATTTTAGTGAGCCCAGGTGCCTGTGGAGCAGGACCAGCATTTAGCCAAGCATTTTTATCTACGATATAATCATCCAACTTATAATATGCTTGTCTACATTTAATGCATGTTTTAAATTTCTTCTCATTTAGTTGAAGAATATCGAGTGGTATTTTGTTATAACATTTTACACAGTAACCCATAAAAGAAGTTTTTACTTTAGACAATCTGAAACGCGGTTGATCTAATTTGTTCCTATTTCTAGTGTTAAAATTGTGCCTGTCACTTATCTTATTAAAAAGATGGAAGTAGATTTTTTCGAACGTAGGGTACATAATGTTTTCATTATACATATATTGACAAGGAACCGTCATGATGTTAATTTTTTTGAACAGTTCCCTTAGAGATTCTGATTTTATCCTTCAAAGAAACCCCGAGCATAGCCCGCTCCATAGCGCGCTGAGCGACCTTGAATTTGTGGAACTGTGAGTGTCCACGTTCCAGCACCGTATGTCATAACGGGCAGGACGATTGCGAGGTGACGAGAAGACGTGACGAAGTTTCCCAAACGCCCAACACAAATGGATCCTTCGGTCGGCTGCGTTTTCTTTGAAATTGTGTCTACCGAGCTGGACGACTTACTCCAGGAAGACTGAGAGAACATGCGCGAAAGTTCGGAGAGACCATGTTCAGATCGGACACGATTCAGGCTGTAATGTAGCATCAGCCTTTATCACTAATTTAGTTTTTTTTTTCAGAAATCGCCGAAGAGGCCGGCAAATCGTACAAATTACTGCCTTTGTTCGAGAAGTTTCTTTTTGAATACAAATACAGAAAATACTTCTCATTGGAAACAAACAAGTTCTTGCATTGTCGGTGGCGGTCCTACGTGAAACATTACGAGGAGCGTGAATTCGCGCCATTTCAATTCGTTGATATAAGGTAAATTCGTGAGGTTTACTCCTGAACCACGATATCCGAAGTTTTAGCCGTAGTTACAGGCGATACTTACTACATTTCACTTGGACATAAGATTAGTTTGGGGCCTAAACTAAGAATTAATGACAACACGATTGTTGTCCTTAGCCCCGATGTTTTCCCCGTTCAAAAATAGTACACACGGCTACACATCAAGCTATACATTTCCAGTTTTAGCTGACCTCGCATTGTATATATTTTCTTTACAATCGGAAGTCAGCTTATACTGGTTATGTATAGCTTGATGTGTAGCCGTGTGTACATTACGATAGGTGTGACTTATGTAGTCCATAAGTGCTTGGCCAAACTGGCAGTGCGGGGCGGAGAGCGGCGCGGGTGCGGGAACGCGCGCGATCTGCCTGTCCGCAGTCGAGCGCGTCTTTGTTTTGAGTGTTGCCGAATCCAGTGTTTGTTAAAATATACATAATATGGATGAAGAAGACTTATTTTTACTAGAAAAAAGTTCGAACTAGTTTGAGAACCCCGGTCCCCGCGCGGGTCGCCCGCGCACTCTCTGCGGCCACTTTTATGAACGAGCTATGGCGTGAGTTGCCCGCGCGCTCCTCGCGCCAAGCAGCCCGGCCGCGCCGCTCACCGCACCCGCGTGCCCACTATGGACGCTCTCAAATGAAGTTCTTATATTTGAGTACGCCGCGCCGCGCCCGCCCCGCGCCCGCGTTTGCAATCTGGCCAAGCACTGAGCGTGCCGCACCGTGCATTAATAGACTAGGTACTTAAATCACACGTATTGTATACTATTTTATAGCACGTGTGACCTAAGCCCGCACTTAAGTCGCAGAAACGGTTTTAGGTCACAAAAATGTCCGTGACTACCGCCACCCCACCAACGCCAATCGCTTCCATTATTTTTTTAATCTGAATTTTTGGTCGCTATAACTTCTTTAGGAGTACTAATTTTTGTATAAATTTGGGAAGAAATCACAGAGTTTTTAATAGGGAAATCTAGAAATGAAAATTTAGAACCGTGACTACCGCCACCCCACCAATGGCATGATAAGTATATCTCGTAAACTACTGGAGTACTAATTTTGAATTTTGGGTACTAATTTTATCTAGCAGGGTACTAATTGTCTAAGTAAGTTTGAGGAAAGCGACAAGCTTCTCAAACTTGGAATCAACATTCAAAGTCGTGGTCCTGTTGAACGATTGCGCTAAAGTCAATGATTTCAAAAGTATATATAAGTCAATGGCTAAAGTTATCATCGTTGATTTCTCGGTAAATACAAATGTTTCAGTTCTGTTTTTTTACGAAATGAATCACATATAAGGGTACTAATTATTTGTATACTTAGAATAGCTGTGGCATGCTCCCTTTTTTGGCGCTCATGGTGGTCCTGCTGAAGGGAGTGTGACCACCTACAAAGTCAATTTTCTCGAAAACTACTAAGGTATTTTTTTGTTCGAGTACTAATTAGTACCAATTGTACTCAATTGGTACAAATTATTTACCAAATATAGAAACGGTTGGCATTGGTGGGGTGGCGGTAGTCACGGACATATCACAAAGTGCTATAAAGTTAATTAATCGGGTGTAGGGGTCACTTTGTAGTTTCGTACTACGTTCGGACGGGCCCATATCTTCGTTGACGGACTTAGAGAATAGGCCGCTAAGTGTATGAACATAAACGAGACAATAGGAGTATGTAAGGATCGTAGCAGGTGTCCTCCTTCTTAGTTTCTGTCAAACCCCACCATGGGAAGTTGAGTTAATGTACAGTAAGGGACATAAGTGGAGTAGCAATTTCACAAAGCAATAGATTGACACTTTGGTTTTACTTACGACCTTCTTTTAATGAGTCATTTCTCTACTATAGACACACACACTCACATTCATTTGCAACTGATTGTATTTCATAAATTCAACCGCTACGGTATATGGCATGATAGCCTAGCGGTTATCATAATTGGGTAAGTGCGTTCTGCATTGCGATGCGTGAGTTCAAATCTTAAGCGCGATGATAGTTTTTTTAATGTTTTAATAACTACTTTGAATAATCACGCTTTTGACTAAGTCTTGTGCGCTTAATTCGTAAAACTTTATGATTATACCCACAGATATCTAAATAAATAAATTATAAGGTAGACACAGTTAAGTTATACGAGTCATTCACCGCGATTAAATAGAACGTTGTTGGTTGGTTGTTATTATGGGATAGTGACGTGTGTCTGTGTTCTATCTATTAGCCGTGTTGTACTTAGTTCCTTTTAAAATGCAGAATATTGAAACGAAAGCGAATTATGATTGCGCTGCATAAAAGTGGACTTAATATAACACAAATATCTTATGAAACCGAACTGAGTGTGAGTATTATAAATATGTTTTAATAATTTTTTCAAACATTTATTTTATTAAAATAGAACTGCTGATTTTTGTAGTTATTTTTTTGAAACGAATTACTTATAAGGTCTAAATAGATGAAAAAATTATAATTTCGAAGTCCTAGATTTTAAATGATGATTATATTATAGTTATATGTAACATTTCTATTTTCATTATAATTTTGTTTCTAAATCGTAGGTAATGGTAATACTTAAGTACCTACTTATTCGTATTTTGCTAGTAGCCTAAGAGTACCTACTTCTTTTTTGTTTTAGAGAGATTACCTTCTGTGAGTCGGAGGGTCACTCAATAAGGAAGAGGGTAGCCTTGCCAGTCGAAAGCGACTGGTTATATACCAACGAGATATTTTGCCGAATTATTATTCGACACGTCTTTACGAACCGTTCGCCGTGCAAACGAAAACCAGCTCAAAAACCATAGTTGATTGAAAATCATAAACAAGAACGTTTACATTTTGCGATACAGCGATGGAAAGCAAGGAATGGGGATGGCAAGATAAAGCTAATTTCAGATGGCGCTGCGTGCGGTTGTTCCCAATGGCGTCAGTTTGACATTTCCTGAAGTGTAAACAAAGCAAGAAAAAACTCATTGTGGGCGATTTGTGTGGTTTATTTGAAGACATGGACGCGAAAATGTATTCAACGTGGAGCTTGCTTGAACTCAAAGCAGAGTTAAAGAGAAGAGGGGCGTCTGTAAAAGGAAGAAAAGCTGATTTAGTGGAAAGGTAATACTCTTGAAAAAAAATCTTTATAAGCCGTTTTTTTGTATCTAGGTCAACTTTAGGTCTTTGAAATCAATACCCTTACAATGTTTGAATGAATAATATTATAATCGAATAACTTATTAGTCAATAGTATGTATATTTATTATATAAGTATTTTTTAAAATTTTCTATGGCAATCTTGTTGTATTTATGTTAAAATGTTATTGAATATCACTAATTCAGGATTATATTTACACATGCTGCGGCTATTTAAGTAATGGTTCTTTTAACTTTCGGAGATACCTATAGAGTGATGTTTAATTGGACATTTTTTTTCCAGGTTGGAGCTGTACGACAAAAACTTTAACTTTGATGCACCACAACTGTCTCCAAATCCAGCAGAACCCTCTATTATACTTCCACCATTGGAGATGTACCATGATATAAATAGCAACTCTATTTTACCTCCGCTTGAAAGACTATTAAAATTAGATTATTTTTACAATAACTATATGAAGGCTGAAATTATAAATAAATATTTGTATAAGGATTATTATAATATAATAAAAACACCTAAAAGTTATTTATGAGTTTTATTTATGATACACTCTCGGAAATTGCATAACATTAAGCATATAAAAAATATTTTGGAAGCTAAAGGAACATAGTAAGCATTAAGCTCAGTTTTTTATATTTTATAAGTCTTAGTTAAGCCAATTAAGCGTTCTATATGTACACGTTGTGAGGCTATTTTCCTATCATGTAGAAGGGCAAGGCCTGGCAATTGAGCTTTTCCACGCAAGAAAGTAGGGATATTTATACCAATGCCCTTGGATGCAAATAGGTCCTGAACATTAAAACCCCGGTCTGCCATTATGCTATCTCCTTCATCACACAATTTTATCAGCTTACTTCTCTCAATCATTTGCCGATCACTGATTGAGCCTCCAAAACCCTCTGAACAATAGGATAACAAACCTCCGGGGGTAGAACCCACTAAAAACTTTATGGTATTTCTATTTTTATAGTAACTAAAAGTAATTTGCTGTGATTTTGGATCACTTGGTTTTGTGATAGGTATTTCGGTGCAGTCTATAATCAACCTTGTTGGCATTTTATTTTGTTTGTACTCTGCAGGCATATAAAAATTAATGAGGTCTCTTTGAGGCCAAATGTCTATTATTGACCATAAGTCATTGACAAAGTTGACCCATGTTACAAATATGTTCGACACTTGTGTCTTACTAATACCAAACATTTTTGAAAGTTCAAGATCAGGACTTCCTCTTCGTAATTTTATCAGCATCATAAGGAACTGATCTTCAGTAGAAACTCCGCTTACCCCACACCACCTGTATTTCAGATGATCTGCCATAGGCAGTAACGTTGACAAAACAAGTTTAAATTTTAGAAAAGATTCTTTTGAATGTTTCTTTTATTATGTCTTTCGTCTCTTGCATGAGCACTGCCTGATATCCTTTTCTGGTTCCATGAAAAGATACTTGGTACTGCTTCTTTCTTTAAAAGTTTGTGTACGCAGGGCAAACCTTGAAACATGATGAACAATAATGAATATTTAAAGACATGATACATATAATGCTATTAATTTAGGTATATGGATACTATCTTAAATAGAAGAACTATCGTTTATAGAACCCACCTGTAGTCATACTTAATGTTTGGTAATCATTTTCATGAAAATTATCTCGACATAACCTCGTCGTTCTAGTAGGCACAAAGTTTTTAATCCTTACGGCAGCTATCCACTTTCTTCTTATACTAGGATTTATTGGAAACTTGTGGGTTCCTACGTTTTTACACCCAATTACACAGCACTTAGTCATTTTATAAATATTTTTGATCAACTTTTATTTATGTTATACAATTTGACAGTTACTTTGGAACAATCGTATACAGCGCCACTTTGACAGTTGTCTTCCCCATTAGAAAATAAAAAAAATATATTAAATGAAAAATTGTAAATAATAATAAAATTATAGGTATTGTAGCATATTCGTAATAAGGATTATTTTGAGGTTTAGTTTCAATCTTCTTTTCGTAATGAAAATGAATACTTAAGCTATAACCACAATAAGTCCTAAACTAGAAGTTTATTATACTTTATAAAATTATAACGAATAAACATTTTGTAATCACTTATAAAAGATTTTTATTCTTAACCCCATATTTCACTAACTATATAATAATAAAAACAATTATTACATTATTATTCCCGTTTATTAATTTATTGAATAATAAAAGAACAGATGAAGATAATTGTTGAAAAGAAAAAAAAACTCATATCGAGATTGGAACCTAGAACCTAGTGTTTCCTTATCCTATACGTTACACTATGAGCTATTTGAACTTATTAAAACTTTGTCAATTTTAGCAATCCTATGAACCGCCCAAGATCATACGTAATTAGAAAGCGATATGTTTTTGTTTCGCTCGACACCAGTGTATAAATTCTGAGGTGTGCGTTCTGTGTTAATACACTTATACATACATATTAGATACGGGTACGGCTTGTACTGCGCGTTCACAGCAAAACAATCCTTACCGTGCTACTCCACTTTTGTCCCTAGATTGTATTTTCATCACATTTCAGAGATTTCCACTTCTACAATGGAATGATTAGACTCTTAACGAAGGAAAGTCTTCACAGAACTAAAAGATTTCCTTACAAGTTGGGCCTAGGACCCGGGGTTGACATCTACGGCCAGATGCCGATACCACAAGACATGATGATGAAACGAGGTGTGAGATAGCCGTTGCCAAAAGGAATGGTTTATCCTAAATTCATATAATTCAGGCAAGACCCATATAACATTATTATTACGTTGAAGGTACTAGTCCACCAATGAAAGCCATAAAGTTCACACAGAACGGTTATAATATATGCATTAGTTTATAACAATCACACAAGAGTAGTATATAATATAAATCAGAATAAGTACACGAAAGCTAAGCAGATAGGATTAATTAGAAAGTGTCCGATAGATTTTAGGTTACGTGCGGGGTTGCTTCAGCTAGATTTTAGGACAAGCAAGCGCGTGAGTGCCTCATGCAACGGCGGACAATGCACCAGTTAACCAGTATATTATAGTGTACTCTGTGAATGCACTGGTGCGCTGTTGCGCGACGAAATTATCTAATTAAAATGCCTCTGAATAAAATCTCAATGCATACAAATAAAATAAATTGACGAATACAAATTACTCTGCCGTTTACGGCGAGAACACGGGCACGCGTTGGAGCACTCATTCGTGAACCCACCGCGGCTGTCCGCCCATATACTGCACATAGCACGCTGTGACCACCCCAGGGACCAAACCAGCACATAGGTCAGACGACCCCGTCTCTGGGCACCCTTGGTCCCCCTGCGACGGCTCCCGCCGCCTGCCAATTTTCGGTCGCAGAGGATAGGGAGAGCGGCCAACGTCATACGGTGGCGACCCCGTCAAGGCCGCGGAAGTTAGGGAGAGCGGCGGACCGCAATAACGGCACTCCTCTCCCGCCACGGCCTAGCGATGCCTATCATACGACATCTCGGCCCGCCTCAGTTGCGATGTCGTCCAAGCGGCACCGCAACCTACTTGTTTGCCGCTACGTCGTCGGCTTACAGGCAAAAGCCCTGACGAGCGGCCCCTCCTCGGGTTCCTCTTCGCTTCCCCATGGGTGACCAAGCCACGGCTACTGAGCCCCCCCGCCTCGACAACGTGGGAATCCACCGGGGGGGAACAAGTGTGTACCACCCCTAACCTAGCCAATCATAATTGTTGAATAATTTATATTCAATAAAAAATATACAGGTTTTGGTCGCGGAAATACTCTTTATGGCGTGGCAGTTACACTGCTAGAGTCCGTCTTACAAGAGGAGTCCCGTGGCAATAAGTGATACAAATTATTATTAAGGCGCGTCCCCACTACGAGCCGCGCGGCTTCCAATCCTCGCGAGGCTCGGCCTCATGACTTCATGAGGCTTTTGCTATTGTTTGCAACGCGTCCCCATTATAAGAACTGCAGCCGCGCGGCGCTAGTGGAGACGCGACTTTATATAGTTAACAACATTCCTACAATAACCCTCCTACCTTGGACACCTTTCCCTATTTACAAGATTGTGCATGTTTAATCAACCTCGGAAATAAAGCACAAACCAATTTTACTCAATATGTATGTTTATTGTAAGTGTAATAATAATTGCACCAAAACTATTAGCTACCAAACTTATTGACGAGATAATCATCCAATTTCAAAACTTATTGTGGCTTTTAAGACTAAACTTATTGTAGCAATTAAAACTAAACTTATTGCGAACCAAAACTTCTCTTTTCCCACCGTTCGCTTCCCGCCATCTCGCGAAAAACCCCGCTCACGTCATCCGTCCGATCAGTGTAGCCACATATAATATTATAATACCCTACGTAGTGTAGCCAATATTTTATTTCCTTTTTATTATTTATGTAACCTTACACATGTATGTAATATGGATACCGTCGGCATCGCTTGGCTGTGGCGTCTGTGAGACCAAGAAGCTTATAGGTAAAAATGGAGACAACACTCTAAATACCTAAGTGAAACCGACTGTGGTCGGACGCTCTCTTTCTAAATACATACATATGACAAAGAAAGCACATATCACTGTCTCGTTCTTATGTGTGTATTTAGAAAGAGAGTGTCCGACCACAGTCGTCTTCAGATAGGTATTCAGTGTTGCCTCCACTTTTATCTATAAGCTTCTTGTGTGAGACTCACTGAGTTGGGAAAACTATGTAGACGGCATATTCTACTATAGAAATAATAGTTATACAAATATCTGTCATATCGACACACACATGTCATAAAGCGTTTTGTTTCTTTTTAACTAATCAAGAGCTGCATATGAAAAGTGAGACGTTGAAATGTTTGTCAAGTACTATATTTGGCAACACTTTTGTGTGACGTCAAAATCATTTCTATGCGTGATCGGTCGCCATGTTGAGTGCCGAGATTTTTCCTCCATGGTGCCGAGTTTTGTGGTAGATGTGTAATAATATAAACAAAATATGCTTGTGCAGCTTTTGACAGACATTTTGTTTTATTTATTATTATTTATAGAAATTTATTTTTAATTTTAATTTAACTATGTAGGTAAAATTAGGGTAGTAGGGCTGTATGTATTTTATAGTTTTTAATTTTTAATGTTGCGTAATGTGATTTCTTACAAATAAATGTTTTAGGTTGCCTAAAATTATGCTTTGTTTAATTTTTTTATTTCAGAATATATAAATTACTTTCTAGCGTGCGACCCGTTTTTGCTTCGCACGATTTTTACGACACATGGAGATTTATTTATTAACCTTTTAACCGCTTGTGTCGCATTTATGCGACACATATTTCCGTCATTCCGTGCCCCTACCGCTCGTGTCGTATTTATGCGACAGAGACATGCATTATTTTTTCGTTTTATTTTTGTCCTATTAACTGCGTGGTACAACTAAAACCATGATTAAATAGGGAAAAAATTTTTTTGACTATTTTTCAATCAATACAACGATTTCTCCTCCTTATTTATTGTAGGTGTTATTTTATCGATTTGTAGCCGGGCGCTAGGGGCACGGCAATGAATATTTAGCCAAGCGCTTAAAAGGTTAAAATGCAAAATACCTATTTTTATTTTGCATTTGAAATACTTTTTTTCAAAATGTATTTCCTATTTCATTTGAAATACTTTATATAAATATTTAGTATTTATAAAATGCAAAATGGTTTTGTAAATTTTTAAAATTCATAATTTTCATTCATAAATTCAAAATTACTTAATTTATGAACACACCCGTTCTCAATGTTGATGACAATATCTATGACCACAGAGTACAATAATTATAATCAATAACAATAAATGTTCACAAGCTCAGACTAAGTAGAGGATACTTAGTCTGGGCTCACAAGCCTAAAGCGCAGGCCACACCGCCAGCTAGCGGGCGGGCGGGCTAAGCGGCCGAACATCGTTTCACCTCTTTACATACTTCGGTTCACACCGCGAGCTACCGACTAACCGACTAACGAGCTAAGCTAACGAAATATCCGACGATTCCAGTGAAGCTACTCGTTCACCTCGTTGGCGCGCCCGCGCTCCGCTAGCTTAGCTCGCCCGCCAGCCCGCTCGCCCGGTTCGTTCGCCGACAATGGACAGATAGAACGCTAACCTCTCGCTCTCCCATCCGTGCCCCCCGCTTAGCCCGCTCCGCCCGTCGCTCGTCTGTCCGTAGTTTTCGGTGTGAACCCTATAGTTTAGCTCGCCAATATTTCGCGTAGTTTGTATAGTTTCCTTCGTTCGCTTCGCCCACCCGCCTAGCCCGCCCGCCCGCTAGCTGGCGGTGTGGCCTGCGCTTCACATTGCAAGTCTAACTAGGCCGCATTCCGAATTAGCTATAATCGCTCACAGCACACATGCGTTCCGATTTAGAAAACAGCTCAACTGTCATTTTTGACAGCGCTCGCGGGGCGACGATCACAGAGGACGATGCAGGGGTTATCGTTATCCCGCTCACGCTAATTTAGCACGGGTAGCACGCTCAAAACTATTACATCTCAACTCGGAACGCACACTGTTTCTGTGTATTTTTCAATGTCAAACAAATATCCAAGTGGAACTTTTCCTTAAATATAATACTTGCTTACCAAGTTCTACTGAACGGCTATTTTCGTTTGGTCACATAGACGGAACATGAAAGATGAACTCTTTGAACAAATACTAGTGTTAAAACCAGTGAAATATTTAATTTTAATGCACCCTGCAGATGATGAAAATAAAAAAAACACGTTTTAATTTAATGTATGGATCAACTTTATTTTACGAAATAATTAAAACAAAAAATATTAAACAGCCACATTTTTGTAGATTACACACTTTTTGTCACCAAAAGGTAGTGTAAAAGATTTTATAATAAAAATAAGGTAAGAACGCGCCATTTTGATGCAGGGCTACCACACGTAAAAATGTCGCGTTCGTAATAATTGACTGAATATAATCTAAAGTGGAGTACATGATTTTAAATATAGAAATTATTCTTAGACTAATATTTTGTACAATAATACCTACGGGGTAGCTAATAAACGGCTAATAAATGAATTTTGTGAACATCATAAATAAATTGAATATTAATATGCCATATTATTTTACTTCGATATTTAGATAGGTAACATTAAAAATTAATTTCAAAACAGAAAACGATTTTACGTCTTGGAAGGTATTTCCGAAAAAATCTAAAAGCTTACAGAATACAAAAAGGTTGAATTGCATAGCAACAGATTAAAAAAGTTGCTAGACAGGTGGTTTTTTTAACTCTACATAATGGCGAATGATTTAGATATCGATGCCAAGGAGTTTCTTGTCGAATATGAACTCTCCAAGCGCGGCGTGGCGGTCCATGAGTTTCTTGAGCGTGGAGGTCTTGCCCGCGATGTCGCGTTGACCCTTGTATTGCTCCTCCAGGAAGTCACCAGTGAGGTAGTCAACCAGCTGTGAATGTCATTGGTTCATTAGAAAGGTGTATGGAGTCATTTATGTTTTTATACGATCAGATCTGCCTCATTGGTGTAGTGGTCGCAAGCGACCGCTGCGCTACTGATGAGCATGCGGTCCTAGGTTCGATTCCCAGGTCGTGTAAAATGTTATTGGGTTTATCCATTAGGAATTCTTCAGTAGCAGCTTGGAGTCTGGAGTTGTGCCCAGTTGATGGCAATAGGATCGCCCCCTGTTACATGAGACTTAAACATAATAAGGTGGGAGGACTGTTAGTGACCATCCTTATGACCATTACTGGAAAGCCCAAGTTATAGCCGAACTTCTTTTATAGGCTCAGAAATGTCATGTGATGTGATTCCATGAATAACAAGTTTCCTAGCATCTCAATTCTCAATTCTTTATTGCGTACCATAATGTATATAGTTGGTAGGAAAATAATAATATTAGTCACAATTATGGACCCTATCGGGCACAACATAGATAGTAGGAGAGAGAGGAGGAAGAACACTGGGTGTTTATTGTGATAAATTTTAATATTAGTTAGTACCTATTTAGTAAGTTATATTGTTTTATAAATACAAAATTGAATTTACGAATTATAATTATTGGTTTATAAATTTTACACATCCGTCTGTGCTGCCACGAAACTTGTATTTCCATAACAGCAAGAAACATTTTCAAAATACTTGTAATTTTCACCTATCGTTAAGTTTAGACGAATACTTAGTCAAAAAACCACATCTACTCATAAATAACCTAAAAACCATTCTAAAATCGTCACTTACATGGTAGTCGTTGAACTCGCTGTCATCTTCGCATGATTTGATGACGTTCCTGATGCTCTTGGTAACTTCGCTCTCCATACGAAGCGCGTGCTCTAAAGCTTCCACTCCACCCTCCCAGGTTTTGCGTTCAGGAGCCTGCGGACACACAATGAGGTAGTTTTAAAATCAAAATATTTTATTTCACATAAACCTACATGGGCGCTTATGAAACGTCAGAAGCTAGGTGCAGGGTTGGCCTATTGATAATAACGGAGGACATCAAGAAGCTTATAGGTAAAAATGGAGACAACACTCTAAATACCTAACTGAAACCGACTGTGGTCTGACGCTCTCTTTCTAAATACATACATATGACAAAGAAAACACATATCACTTTCTCGTTCTTATGTGTGTATTTAGAAAGAGTGTGTCCGACCACAGTCGTCTTCACTTAGGTATTCAGTGTTGCCTCCACTTTTATCTATAAGCTTCTTGGAGGACATACAGCTTGTCAATTTTCAGGGCTCCCCGCTCCGTAACTCAAAAGGAAAAACGGAACCCTTATCGGATCAATTCGTTGTCCGTCTGTCTGCCCCCTGTGTGAACTTGTTTCTCAGGGACGCGCGGAGGTATCAAGTTGAAAATACGTAGGTCTACGGTCCATTGGAACAAAAAAATCAAGCTTCTAAGTCTAACGCATTAAAACCCAAATACGGGTATTTTCTCGTGGTCCTACTATTTTGTCCTACCAGTAGGTCCACGAGGGTATGTTATTGCTGTTGGTCCTACTGAAGTTTTGAAACTAAAATGTATCTCCTGTATAAAGAAATTGACTGGATAGGTGTGGGGCGTGTCTCAGTTTCAGTCTTCATACTGCCTTCTCTTTATATCTTAGAAAGCATTTTGT
Source organism: Hydraecia micacea (assembly GCA_914767645.1). Lineage (NCBI taxonomy): Eukaryota > Metazoa > Arthropoda > Insecta > Lepidoptera > Noctuidae > Hydraecia > Hydraecia micacea. The sequence continues at coordinate 4,442,860 of OU611803.1, forward strand.
ATGTTCTCAAAAACTTAGGACTTTTCATACGTCCATTTATGAGATATATTTTGATACTCGCAAATAAATCAAAACCTATAGGGTACTTCCCGTTGACCTAGAGTCATGAAATTTGGCAAGAAGCAAAGTCTCACTGCACAAGTAAAGGAAAAAGTCCGGTTTTCCATTCTTAGTCACGAGGCTTGATCATGCTTTCAGAAACCTTGTTTACCATTAGAGATTTAAGTGCTAATATAATTATGTTTTAAACATGTTTCCCTTACTTACCCTGACTTGTAACAAGGTAGTGACGTCAGCAGTAAGTTCTCCTCTCATGAGCAGGTATTCGATCAGCTTCATCGCGTGCTCACGTTCTTCAGACGCCGCTTCGAAGAACATCTTGGCAAAACCTGGACGGTTGATCTGGAGACAGAAAAATGTAGTTATAAGAGATGAAGAAGTACCGTAGTATAAGGGTTTAGATTTTCATACAGGCAAGGCTGGGGTAGATATCGCTTTAAAAAGTTATGTCTGGACTTTAAAAAAGAAACGGTGGCCTCCGAGTTTAGTTTCGGTGTTTCTTCTCAGCATGGTCGGATAGGAAACGCCGACTTCATCTAGTTTTAAAACATAATTTATTTTTACGTGAAAGTGGTTTTTTTTAAACCAGTTAAGTAACAGAAATAAATATTATTTATTGGTGCAAACTTTTATCAATTCTAAATGTTAACCAGGATTACTGGATGGAAAGAAATGTGAAACCTCTTTACAGAGTTGTTTTTTTATTTTTATTAAATACTAACATAATTTGCATGAACGCACTCGTGAATATTTATTATGTTGGTAGCAATGACTAACAAAGTGAAGTGTGCAAGGTGTGCAAGGTCCAAGCTATTGTGTAGGTATTGACCTCAAATTATAGGTAGGTATCGTGGCGAAATAGGAAGCTAATAATGTAAAGCGCGGCAAATAAGATCTATAATAGAACAATTACCCATTTTGGACCCCTCAGCCATCCCATAGCCGTTATCTACGCATTTTGTACACCAATGTGCCCTGTCAGTTTACCAAAAATTAATTTACAAATTTTTACTTGACAACTCAACAAGGAACTCCTTCCTCCCCCTTATCATGTGACGTAATATGATGTCCATTAGCACTGCTTGTGTATCTCGTGCCAACACGAAAGGAGAAGTGCCATCTTCTAGCGTGTCGATGGCAAATATAAAACGAAAAAATGTATACAATTTTTTAAATTTGTTTTGCCTAAAATTCAGCATCGCGAATACCGTTTGCTGACACAGCCATTAGGTCCTCACGTGTGCAGGTAACAGGGCATGCGGTGCAAGATGTGAGCTGTGAGCCATTATCTGTGGAGAGACGACGCATACACACCGCTTTTTGACATTCAGCGCACAAAAATAGTATTGTGACTTCAACAGCCATTGCACAAGAAGCGCCATTAAAATAAAGTAAATGATAACGTACCACATCCTTAGAGAAGTGGGCCCCCATGGCCAGGTACTGCAGGGAAGCAGCCACCTCCATCTGGACCTGTTGCCTCATGGACATGCGGCAGTTCCGATGCATGGTCACCCATTCCCGGGGAATGTTGACGGGGTTCACGTGGCCTGGTGGACAAGGACATAATTAATTAGTAAAATTAAAATTATTTGGGAGAAATACCCAGTGATTCCTAGTAACTGCATTGTGGAGGTGACATTATGGTAATCAGCTGCATCCGGTTAGACTGGAAGCCGACACCAACACAGTTCGGAAGAGGCTAGGCTGATGATTATACAGTAGAAAAAACAGATACCATAACCTCTGGTTTTTTTAAATCGTTTAAGAATAAAAAGATTATCTTACAACACAATTTCGATTTTGGACTTCGAACCTACGTTGTAAGACGTGTCTTTTGTTTTCTCATATTGCTTGTAGCGACGTTCAGTTGGTTATTCTTAGTATATTTTATTTTAAAACAAAGAAATCCTTATTTCTTTTGTTTTTAACATAACTTCTGCGAAATTTCTACACAGCTTTGAACTTTTTTATTCCTCGTCAGTAAATGTAAAATCATGTGTTCCACGAAGTCATTCTCAAAATTGAATTGTTATCGAACCCCCGCGGATAATTCGACTTGCTCATAAAAGTTTTATTTGACAAAAAAATAAAAACTAGTGATTTCAGCATCACGATAAGTACTTATGCGATTTATTGTTTTAATAAGTCATTTTTACCGTTTTTTTCGTGTTTAAAATAATATTTTCATTCTTTCTTCTTTCATTAGGCATTTAGTATAGCTACCTACCTACAACGCAAAGACAGTAATAGATGTCCATTTCAACCGCGCGGCCAGCTCATAAAATTTGATGAAACTTTGCCAGGAATTAGTGGTAATTTGTTACTATACACACCTCTTTTCCTGAATTTGTTGCAAAAAAAACTAAGACGCTATGGCCAAAAATAGTTGGCCGGTAGAACCGCCACTTGCCGTAGTCATCACCTGTGATTACACAGAAACTAAATAATGCAGGTAGGCGAATGATGCACCAAAAGAAAGGTCTTAATTTGTTGTATTTGTTGCAAAAATAAAAAAACGTCAAAACGTAAATAAACAAAAAGTTATGCAATATCTAGTTTCCAGGTTATGGGTAGGTAGGTATCTCCCCATAAATATCAAATTAATAGAGGCTTATGTGTATGGACAATTAGTTGCTAATTTGTTGCAGCGGATAAACAAGAAAAATACTAGAAAATATAGGTTCAATAATTTGTTAGAGTCGATTTTAGTTGGCCGCTCGGACGGCAATATGCCTAAAATACAATGACGTTTATTTCATTATTAAAAATAGGTTCTAGCTTAGTTAAAGTACTAATCGACAGGTAACGTAACCTAGTTTGGATAAATGTGGCGAATATAACGGTGAAATTCATATTTTAGGAGATATTCACTAAAATACAGTAGTATGAAACTGTATTAGAACAGGGTGACCATGGATTTTCACAATGAACTGAGACTGAATCGTGATTATTGGAATGTTCGATAGTCATATCTTATTTTTTAGGGCGAGTGCTTATATAAAACACACTAAGGCATATAAATACAATAAGCATTGTTTATACTAATTATTTATGCTTTTCTAATGTAATTTTATTAGTTCAAAACTAATAATATACATTTTAATAGGTCAATAACTGAGGACCTTTGACCATAGTCATTTATTAAATTTCGCGCCGAATCGTTTCTATATTTGAATTTATCTTCGGAATGCGCTCGCCGTTTAAAATTATTTTTATTTATTGTAGTACAATTATTTATTTTTGATACTTTCTATAGTTTGCTATAGAATGCACAGTATACATTTTTTAGGTAGGCTTAGCAAGTTTGGGAATAATAAATTAATTGTATAAATTGGGTATTCCGTAATCACTTTACATTTCAATATGTTTTGTTAGTTGTATGAGCTTGGTAGCTTTTGTTTCTATTAGTTTATTTGAATGATAGAAATTGATTTTTTTGCGGTAGAGACGCCAACACATCAAGCTACTACAATCTGTCACATTTCTTTAATAGATTTTAAACTTTGTCGCTAAAGCTTAAGGTTCAAAGTTGATTGGTAAAATTTGATAGTTTCGGGTAGGTTGATGTACTGGCGTCTGTACTTAGTTTCCTAACGAAATTTCATTAATTTAAGTTCATAACGTACCTACCCAAAAATTAAAGTGCCGGCCAGAAAATAAAATTACCGTCTTCTTATGGGGACGAACATCTTGAGCATTTCTTACTATTACAGCGAAAGTCTGTAATGAACCCCCTTGGCTGCATTTGAGTTTGAAAATGCCAAAAATCTTATTTTTATAACAAGTGTTTTAAGCTTAACATTTAAAAAATACCAACTTTAAATTGAATAACAGAGTACAACAAATATACATATACATAATAAGCAAACAAAAGATACAAAAATTAGGTTGATAAATTGATTAGTGATGTAAGAGTATAGGTAGCTAGTTTAAACTAATATAGGTACTCGTACCTTATATAAATAGGATACCTTTCTACCTATTATATTTAAAAAACATGCCTTCGTACTTATGTAATCATATATATTATATAAGCACTCGCCCTAAAAAATAAGATATGACTATCGAACATTCCAATAATCACGATTCAGTCTCAGTTCATTGTGAAAATCCATGGTCACCCTGCTCTAATACAGTTTCATACTACTGTATTTTAGTGAATATCTCCTAAAATATGAATTTCACCGTTATATTCGCCACATTTATCCAAACTAGGTTACGTTACCTGTCGATTAGTACTTTAACTAAGCTTGAACCTATTTTTAATAATGAAATAAACGTCATTGTATTTTAGGCATATTGCCGTCCGAGCGGCCAACTAAAATCGACTCTAACAAATTATTGAACCTATATTTTCTAGTATTTTTCTTGTTTATCCGCTGCAACAAATTAGCAACTAATAGTCCATACACATAAGCCTCTATTAATTTGATATTTATGGGGAGATACCTACCTACCCATAACCTGGAAACTAAATATTGCATAACTTTTTGTTTATTTACGTTTTGACGTTTTTTATTTTTGCAACAAATACAACAAATTAAGACCTTTCTTTTGGTGCATCATTCGCCTACCTGCATTATTTAGTTTCTGTGTAATCATAGGTGATGACTACGGCAAGTGGCGGTTCTACCGGCCAACTATTTTTGGCCTAAGCGTCTTAGTTTTTTTTGCAACAAATTCAGGAAAAGAGGTGTGTATAGTAACAAATTACCACTAATTCCTGGCAAAGTTTCATCAAATTTTATGAGCTGGCCGCGCGGTTGAAATGGACATAGTAATAGAGCTATGTAATACAACTTAAATTTACTATAAAATGTTTCAAATAACATTTTAAATGTTTCTTATTTGTTTCATCATTATTTCTTTTTAAGCAGGATGGTTTTAACAAAGGAGATTCAGGAAGATTATTTCAATGCATTTTTTTATACTGCGACTTAAGTTTTGATAACAAAAGAGGCACGACATTGAGTTCCCTTCGTCATCAATTATTCTACGAACAAAGGTCAATCTCAAATTCTCAATACGTCATGTTTTAAAATGGCGGCAAAAGGAATCAAAAGTACAGTGCTACAAGGATATTTTGGCGTCTGAATGACATTTACAGGGGCGCGTTGTGTTGGTAAACATTAATTTGTGGATTTGACACAAAATTGTATTATACAAATCAAGATTGCGGCGTTAGTTCCGATTTTGGCCACGCGCCAAGATCGTTGTACTTTTCGTGACTTTGTAAATATTTGCAAGTTGCTTTTAGGAAATTGATGACTGCAATAAGTAATTAAAACTTTTTTTAATACTTAGCATCGATGTCCTATCTTATTTGAAATATAGGTAGAGTCTGTCAAGCGAGTCTAGTCCCATGAAAAAAGCGGCAAATTCAAAAATCTTTCAGGTGTCAACACTGATATAGTACACTGAAAACTCATTGATACTTCAAATTTTTATAAAAATAATTATTTGGGATAAATTAAAAATAAAGCATTTCAATATAGATATTTATTTGTCACAATCTGAACTATAATCAGAATCAAGAAATTCAATGCCTTCATACAGAGTTGATATGACAGAGGGGCATTAAATTACACTACGTATACTATACGTGTTTAGTATTAATTCGATACGGTATAAAAATAAAAAGCACCAAAAATGAGTTTTTTTTTTTTTCATACAAACTAAATAGCTTACAAATCAGAGTAAAACGCAACACCCTTTGTAAATAAATTTGACAGACCTTAGATACTTACGTAACAAAGTGGCAACGTCGCGCGCACGCCAAATGCGGCCCATGTGTTTATCTCGTGTCGAGGCGGGCGGCCGGCCGGCGGCGGCGCTGGCGGTGGCGCGGGGTGTTAGGTAAGGTTTTGAAGTACGCGCACAAAAACAATCACAACAGAAACACTAAATTTTTAAATTCTCGATGTGTCCTCCATTCACATTAATGCACAAATCATACCGACGGAGAATATTGTTATTTATTTTTCTAATTAAATCACTATCCGTCGCTAAGCACTTTAATTTGTGAAATGCTAAAATAATCCTATTTTTTAGTTCAACAATTGTATGTACCTCTGAGGCATACACTTCACCCTTAATGTACCCCCACAAAAAGAAATCCATGGGAGTGAGGTCCGGAGATCGTGGTGGCCAGCGAACAGGTCCGAATCGACCGATCCATTGCTGCCCAAACATTTCTGTGAGCCGCTCCCTGGAAGCCATCACAGAATGTGGAGGCGCACCGTCCAGCTGGTACCACAACTTGCGATGAACGGCTAAAGGCAGTTGGTCAGTGTACTCGGCCAAAGGACCACTTAATAAATCTAAAAATTTCGCCGCTGTAAGGGTGCCGTCAATAAAAACAGGGCCGATAATATTATTATTATGCATACCTGCCCACACATTGAGAGAAAATCTGTACTGGTGTTCAGATTCTCGAAACACATGTGGGTTTTCCAAACTCCAGTACCGGAGGTTTTGCCGATTCCAGATGCCGTTCCGAGTAAAAGTACTCTCATCGGTCCATATTAAGTTGTTTAAGAAATGACGGTCTTCGGTCGTTTTATTTAGTAGCCATTGGCAGTAACTGTTCCTGACCGGCAAGTCTCTCGATAACAAAGCTTGCACCTTCCGATATTTATAAGGTTTGCGTTTGTTACGTTTTAGAACCTTGTGGATGGTTCTATGGCAAACTCTAAACTGCTGGGCGGCTCTGTGGAGACTTGTTGTCGGGTTGCGGGAAAAATGGTCTAAAATTCGTTCTTCCCAAGCAGCGGGTATTTGCCGCGGTGGCACTCCCTCCTGTTGCGGCACTATACTTTTATTTTCCCGTATTCTTTGTACTGCCAATTGTATGGTGCGGGCGTTCCTAGGGCAATTGCGGCTGTCACCATACCTTTCTCTGTACGTTCGCAGAGCTAAAGCTGCGTTTCCACGGCATTCACCGTAAATTAAAATCATGTCAGTGTATTCTGACGCCGTGTAAGTTACACGAGGCATTGTTTGACACTTTAATTACACACACACAACCAAAGTATAATTACGTGTCCTATCACAATAAAAAACAGTCCAATCACAAAAAAAAAACACTAACACTAAATAATAATAATCCCAAGTTATGTGTCCTGTCACAATAAAAAAAAGAAATACTGTCTTAAACTTATTTAGTGTCCTATCACAATAATAATTTTATTGTCAGCGCGCGAGTTCGACAAAACAAAAGCGGGCGCAGGACTGAGCTTCCGTGTCGCATAACGCACGTTCCGAAAGGGTGGCGTCGTCGGCGCACTGAAAAAACAAGTTTTTTCCCCAAGGATCTAGGATACAATAGCAACACACTGACCTATTTCTATTTCTTTTACGCGCGGGATGTTTTGCTATGATTGTCACTCTTGTAATGAAAGTGCAAGTGTGTGATTTATTGCTTCCTTGTTTGCATTCCCAACTTTTTTGTGAATTTGGTTGTTCTTGTGACTTGCGTCAGAGCGGCAACAACGTATTGTAGAAGATTTATCGTTTTAAGGTGCATGACCTATGCGTTAGACATAATCAGCTGTTAGCTGTTATGAAAGATACATCGTGTTCAAACGGGGCAAAAACTTAAAAAATCATTTGCGACTAAACTACTGCTCCTATGTAATTTATTTTTGGTACAGAGCTTGATAATGGTACCTAGTATAGGCAGTTTAAAGGAAAGCCCCTCTGTCGTATCAACTTTGTATGAGAAATCACTGTCAGTATCATCATTACGTACAGAAATTATGAAGGGTTCCAACTCTGTTTCGGATATCCTGTCTCTTACTTTGTACTTATTTAACTAAATTATCAATTGTGCTTTTTGTTAATTCATCATCCAAGGTGGCTGAAAAAAAAATTACGACAATCTCTTATAGTTGCTTTCATTTATAGATGCCCCAGTAAGTTTCTACATCATGACTACGACGTCTGAATCTAAACCAAAATCGAAATCGTGATCACATCACTTTTAAAATAAATAAAATTAGACAATTGTGCAAAAAGTATCAACATGTTTTAGCCAACCTACCTGATGTTGAAACGATTTCATCTAAAAGTCGTCGTTTTTCCGATAACTCGTTGTCAGATTCAATCTTTACTTGATTATATTTATTCATCATTGTAAATAACAGGCTCCTGACACTACTTTTGATAGGTTTCGGCATGATTAAATTAAAAATTCAACAAAAACCGGAATGTTTCGAGTTTAACAATAGAATTTGTGACAATTTGTTTGACAGATAATAGTATTGCCATTATAAGAAACCAGCAAAATGGTTGTGGACTAGACTCGCTTGACAGACTCTAGTCTCAATAACAACTTGTAGCCATTAAAAACAATAGGTAACGAAACGTTCTATAAATAGCCAACGATCACAAAAACCTAAAGAAAAGTTACGTCACTATTCCGGTATAGAAAAAAAAAAGTAGATAGGTAGGTAATTTTTGATGTAAAAAGTTACGAGTAGTTCAGTAACCTACCAAATGGAAGATTCTAAACCAATGCTATTTTTAAACTGATAATATTCTGCTTTTCCACACAAAATCAATTTCCGTCTGCCATTCAGTCTGGCAGCCGGATTCCGGATAACCTACTGTGTTAAATATTTACACCGCATTGGGTGTAAACACATAAACAGCCGAAGTACAAAACGGAAAACTCGCATGAGAAATAGAGTTAGGCTCTAGACAGACGGACTGCAATCCAACCGCAAATTGCAGTTCGGATGCAGTTTGAATGCAGTTGACACGACTGCAATAGAACTCAACTCATTCAAACTGCATCCGAACTGCAATTTGCGGTTGGATTGCAGTTGAAATGCGGTCCGTCTGTCTAGAGCCGATTTTAGCACTTTTAGCCCTCTTGAAAGAGAAATTATGTGAATACGTCATGTGTCTATCATCTAGCAAATAATATTTACTGTATTAGTACTAGGCCTACATAAGTGGTGGAAGGTTGTGGTTGTGGTCAGTACTATCTATTCTGTGGTTGTGGTCAAATCGTTTTGTTGTCCAAACTTCACTACAGTCCGTTCGCAGTTATTATACCGTTGACAGCAGCAACCTTATTGTAACCAGTATAAAGATCACAATGATTTTGACAGACTTGTCAGTAACAGCAGCCCAAAAGCAACCCTATTGTAACGACAATAAATATCACTCTGTGATTTGGACAGTAATGGAAACTCAACAGGTAAAAAATAACTGTGAATGGACTGATTGCATGAGGTTTTTATAGGGCACGCGGTCACGCCCAAGTGGAAGATAAACGTAGTACGAAATATATTTTTGAAACTTTGTTACATTCGATATTTCTGTGTATTTCTGGCATCAGTTCAAAAGGGAATGACATGTTGTTTTGTGTTTATTTATAAATAGTATACTTACTAATGACAGTACAATCTGGTATTTACGTTATATTACAATAAAAAGTTAACAGGAACAAATATGAAACTGGCAGACTAAATCCAATAAGCTTAGAGCACTTTTTTTCAATGGTGGTTAAGCTTTAAATTACAACCATGAGATGAGATTGACAGGATTTTATACTGTTTGTCTTGTAAAACAGTGTGAGTGTAAAGTCATGTTAAAAAGATAAAAGGTTTTTTGTTTCTGTGGACCGAAACGCTGCTGCCAATATCATAACATAACAATTAAAAACCAAGTTCCCAATTTCGCCACCCCAAAAATACACTGGTCACATTTTATAAATGACACCCACACCATAGACTAGCAGGATAATTATTTTATATGTTTATGTGGAAAAGGCGCGAAATGGATTTAGGTAGGTTGTATTAATTTACTTTATTCTTGTAACAATAAAGTAATTAACTATAATTCCAGTAGTGAATTAGTCATCCGTTTGACAATCACAAATAGGGTAATAGAGTACGTCTATTTGTTTTCTGATAACCACTTGGATTGTAAATGGCTTATGTTTTGTGTTCCAATATTTACGTCCCCGCTGTTATTTATTTATATTATAGTATTCCCCTTGTAATGTATAAATTATAGTTTTCCTTGTAATTAATAGCTTGGTATTTTTATGTAACGGTATTTCCCTGCGCTCGCCAATAAATATTACATGAATGAGGGATCTATTTTGTATGATAAATTGTTTATAGTTTGTATTATTGTTTTTAAGTACTAAAGTAATGTTTATTAGAAGTCTCAAATGTAGAAAACAGTTAACACCTTTATTTCTAAACGTTGCTTAAATTTAAGTTGAGAGTAGTAGCGACAGTTTAACCAGACATTTTTGATGTTTACAAGTCTAAAACTTTAAGCAATGAAATCAACCTCAAAATGTTTAAGGTTCTGATTTGCAAGGCAAGCCTTGCCATTTTTGGTCAGTTCTATTTCGAAGACTCTGTCTCGGAAATCCACTCAAGTTTCTTCGATGCTGATCAACACAAAAGTTAACCAAAACGCATTGATCTAATGCTAACTGCTGTGATTAGTTCATCGAAAAAGCAACAGTCAATCGAATCCCTTGACTGTTGACATGTGATATGGCAAAAAATCTCGCCGTGAAAACTTAAGTGAAGTGAGCTGTCATTCCACCTGATGCTATCGACACTATTGACAGCTCACTTCACCCAAGTATTCACGGTGAGATTTTTAAATAGGTAGATTGGCAGATAAAGTTCAAGATGTTATAATAGACACGTAGGTAGGTAGGTAACATAATCTAGGTATTTAAACTCTTAACATAGTTGCAAGTAACAGATGTTTAGATATGTAATCATCTTCAGATAACTTGTATGTGTTTCAAGACACGTCCGTTTTATCTGACACGCAGGTCTCCTAAGTGGCACTTGTTATTAGATTGAGCGGATTAAGTGTAGACAGTTATATGGCGAAACTATTTATACATATTTTATCTTTTAAAGACTTTCTTGAGGACAACTTTGTCCTCAAGAAAGTCTGTTGTTGATGTTTTTCAAATAACCCTGTATATACTTATATACAGGGTTATTTGAAAAACATCAACAACCTCTTAAGAGGTCATTGTACTCATCATTATGAACTTGCTATGGGACCAAACCTGAAATCGTGAAAAAAAAATCAGCTGTTCCCTACATTTTGACGAGTTATACGAACATAAATGTAGGGAACAGCTGATTTTTTTTTTCGCGATTTCAGGTTTGGGTCCCATAGTAAAAGTTGTTCATAATGATGAGTACAATTTGGTGTTTTTCCAATAACCCTGTATATATAGAAAGTTCGAAAGAGGGCTTATGTTGCCTGAATTACAATATAACTATCAAATATTTTAATACCTGGATTATAGATAAGAGTGCTACAAGAATCCTTTGGCGCTTGAATGACATTGTCAGAAGGGCGTTTTTAGTAAACATTTGTGAAATTGACAAAGATATTGTATTAAAAAAAGAAAATCGCGGGCATAAATTAGTCAATCTGCCTAGCCTTTTCTCAACTATGTTGAGGTCGGCTTCCAATCTAATGGGATGCAGTTGAATGTATTTTATAGCGACTGCCTTTCTGACCTGCACAACCCAGTTACTGGGTAACACAATACCCCTTGGTCAGACTGATTGTCAGACTTTTGGGCTTCTGACTACCCGTAAAGATTGTCAAAGATCTATGAATGACAGCCGGGACCAACGGCTTAACGTGCTTTCCGAGGCACGGACGCAGGGGTCTCGACACAGGGATGGTCACCAGTCCACGAACGGACATATTATTTAAATACAGGTTTTGAAAAGCCATGAGCTAGAAACTCTGATCCTAAAAAAAGCCACATCTTAGTTTAGCCATCGCATCCATCACGTTGTGATTTATAGACCGAACGTGATCTATTGGGAGCCTATAACTCAAGCCAATGATACTTGATTTATCTTTACTACGTGTTATTGAATGATACGTATTTCTCCTTTGTCTAACCCCAGCGCCAGATGGCTTCAAAGTTGCAAATATCTCCAAAATCGTGACTTTTGGCTGGGTATTTGGCCAAGCAACTGGCGAAATGTGCCCACACTCACGTTTCGCCAGTTACTTGGCCAAATACCCTGGTGTACTATAGGCACATCTCTGCCTAATCCATCGGGAATTACAGGCGTGATATGATGTCATGTTATGCGAATTTGGCCAGCTGCCTCGTTGTTCTAGTGGTCGTAAGCGCTACTGCTAAGCATGAGCACCTGAGTTGGAATCCCTGCATAGCTATTCACAACCATACGACAGGCTATCGTATCGAAAATGACACATTTCGATAACATGATTTGACTTACCCCCGACAGCAAATAGCTGTTGGAAGAATAGCGGGTGTCTATTTGATTTAAATTTAAACGGACAAAACTTTCGGGTTTTGGACTTGTGAACAGCGTTTAGAAGACTCCTACGATAACATTGATTGATGTTCGATACGATAAGGAAGCGTATCGAGTGTTTGTGAATAGCTACGCTGGTCGGGCAATGTTATTGGGTTCTTCCATCTGGAATTTCTCAGTAGCTGCCCGGAGTGATTTGTACCCCGTTGATGGCAGTAGACCTCTATTGCATAGGACTTTAACAATACTGGCAAAACGTGGGTGCTAAGTACACCTCTAAAATACCATAAATAAACATAAAAAAGTTAAAACTACGTAAGCTACTGATTAATGTGACAAATTAATATAAAAAATACTCAGTTAATCTATAGAATTAACACGCTATTTTGCTCACTGACGATTGCCTAATAAATTCATAAAATGAAAATTATTTAATTACTGTATATAGAGCTTCAATTAACAATTAGTAGAGAACAATGAAATTGAATTTTAATTGTTAATACATAGTGTACGTAAATAGTTTGCTGGACTTTGGAACAACTGTCAATAAATTTTACAAATCAACTATTATTTCCTTGGAGGTTTCCATTTCAATTAGCGAAATTATGAATCGTTAATTAAGTACTAGTTTTTATCGATCCCTGATACTGATAATCATTAATTCTTTGTGCCATTGCCAACAAAAAAAAAAAAGATAATTGTCTATGTCCATGAAAGATGGCGTCTAAAATATTGCATGCTTTTGACGTCATAAATACAGCAAAGCATTTGTACGATAAAATCGTTTATTTTAAAGTACCTACACAATATAAAATATTTTATGTATTGATGACATTATCTCAAGATTGTTATGTCCGATAGTAAATTGTCATTTTCATCGTCGACCGATAGGTATCGGTGGAATGTTCCGACATGCATGACTGATACCAAGTGAAAAGATAGAGAAACATCGAGATAACGCAAATTTTCTTTGTCTAGACTGAAGGACAACACTTTATTAATTAACAAAAATACATGGGTATTGGGAAGTACTCACTTGAGCAAAGCCTGAATATCGAATGATCAAACGTGAGAAACTTAAATGCAGAATGATTGCGCAAGATGGAGAAATGTGACAGTTAAGCGGCAGAGACAATATTTGAAATACTTGAGCGGGATTAGTTGTGGAGAGAGTCGGAAATTCTCAATATGTGGGTTGCTGGCAATAGGCTCACGCACACTCAAACCATTTATTTCAATTAAACCAATTTCAAGTGCTTTTGAATTGTCAAGGGGTCGCGGGTCGGTCACTCAGACAGAAAGATGAAACTAGTTAACCATTCTAAAGCGTAGTAAGTTTCTATGGAGAAGGACGGGCAAGAAACTAATCCACGCTCAAATTTTTTTTTTTTAATCTTTATTTATTTAGAGGCTTTTTTACCTTACAAAGGTATGTCAGCCTCATCATACCCTAATCTAACAGTCAACAACAGAGTCAGTAACAGTATCAGTTATGTTTAAGCTTTTTTATTTGAAATGGACTTGCTCTTGCCTCAAGTCTAGGTCAAAGGTGACAGAGACAAAGTCGACGATGAAGCGAGCTTACCCGGAACAAGCCTGCTCACTCTCACTTTGAAGAAATTCGGGTTGAATGCGCTCGGAAAAACATGGAAAAAAGGACAAACCTATTTTGTGACTACCTCGTTGGTCTACTCGTAAGTGCAACTGCGGAACTTGTGGTCTTAGATTTGACTAGCAGCGCCCCGCGGTTTCACCCGCATAAGTGTCGATTCCGTGGGAATATAGGGATAAAAAGTATCCTATTTGTGATTCTGATGTATAAGCTATATTACTGTAAAGTTTCATCAAAACCCGTTTAGCCGTTTTTGCGTGAAAGAGAAACAAACATCCATCCATCCTCAAAAACTTTCGCATTTATAATATTAGTAGGAAGTAGAATTTGGCAAAATATAATTCAGTAGGAGCTGTAGGGGCCCGGAGTCTATACATATATATGCCCGTTTCATAGGAATAGGTTCAGACCCATTACATGGAACGTACCCACTAAAAGATCCACATGCCTGTTATTTGAAAACCCCCATGCTTTTTAATCAATCTGCCTACTAGCCTCAACTAATAAGTTCTCAACTATGTTGGGGTCAAATCCAGTCTAACCGGATGCAGCTGAATACTATTTTACAAGTAGCGGCTGCCTATCTGACTCCATACTTTTGGACAAATATTTTTATCTAGAACGACGATTTGATAACTTGGATCCTGCCTTATTTGAGCCAGTTTATTTATGGTTGGTTGATTTTGTATAATTTTTCAAAGATACGAATTTGGTGGCAATTCTTGCCTTGACCGCTAGAACCCGGGGGCATCCAAAACAGTCATAAAGATTATAATGACATCAGAAGAATTACACTTTAAGTTATTATATTGTTCACGTCTCTGATATCCCAGAATTGATAAGGCTAAGAATAAACTTTATTCATTGAGGTTTGCAGGAAACATTAAGGGGATGCGCTAGAATTCCAATTTTCTTACGTTTTTTTTCAATTTGCAGGTCAGTCTCAGGTTGTATGTTGTTTTAAATATGATTTGCGACCGTGAGAAATATGATTTACAGAATTGTAATCATTCAAATCATCAATACAACCCTCTAAGTTCATACAATTCCGTTAATTGATATTTCATGAAATAATCATTCTCATATCAGTCCTTCTGAAGTCACTGAGAAATTAAACTATTTTCGACTCATTATCGACTTCTCTGTTAGTCATTCACCACGTTGGTTCCCCCCTAAAACCATTACGAAATTGTACAATAAATTACTCAATATTGAATGAATATTTATACATAATGCTAAACACATACGCATGACTGGCAAATTTTCACAGTACATAACTACAATGTCAATACATATCGGTTTTCATTGAAACGGAGCATGTGCGGAAATAATTGACAGCATAGGTAACACTATGATGAAATATGTAGGTAGGTATTTAGTGTATGTTACACAAGTATTTCACGGGTCATTTCAGTATTTTACGCTAGATTTTCATGCGAATTAGATTTTACAGTCATTTTGATAGTTTACTGCGATTATTATAAGTTAAATAACTTATAATGTCATTGATTACACATATTTGCATCTAAATTTTGCGCTACTGCTGTGCATGATGTTCTGTGTTCGATTCCTAGGTTGGCCAAGTATTGTTAAGAATTTCTCAGTAGCGCCAGAGTCTGTATTTGTGCCCGGTTGATGGCAATAGGATCGCCCCCTATTAAATTACATGGGACTTAAACATAACTGGCGAAATGTGGGTGTACTGTAAGTACTCCTCTGTCTAACCCGTCGGGATATACAGGCGTGATGTTGTCGGGGCGCGTTTCCATACAAATCAGTGTGACAATGATAAATTATGTCAAAACAAAGGATATTTTTATTGAAACACTGGTGCTGCCATCTGACTAATTAGTTCATAAATGCAATTTTAATATCAAAGTGAATGAATAAGCAACACTTTGTTTGCAAGCTTGAACTTTAACCTATAACATTGCACATTGCAATGCTTGTATGTAGCTCATAAATAGATATCGCTGACAGATAACGCGCACGCGTAGTGTGTCCTGATTTTATGGTCTATAGTCTATGGAACTAAAACGCTAGCACCACTGCTGTGGCCGACGGCATCAAAAAGTACTCTGTGCTGTGCCGACAATACATTGACATACAAAAGTATGGACTGGAAATACCTACGAAAAAAGGGTGCATACCTACAACTGGTATTGTCGCATAAAATGGCTGCCATTGCTAGTGTTGCGTCTATCAAGGAACATAGGTGTTATTATAACTAGTATCGATACTAAATACGAGTCTTACTAGTTATCACGTTTAGATCATACCTAATATTATGTATACAAAGTCCGTTGTAATTGTAACAGAAAAAGATGAGTAGGTTATTTTACTTTCCGTTATCTATAAAAATAAATAAAATTGAAATGTCTGTTGGTACTGTCAAAATAACAGCTTTTTACTAAATGCTTATAAAAGTCTAAACAGTACTATTAACAAAATGGCATTTTTTTTTGTCTGTGTGTCTGTCTGTTTGTTCCGGCTAATCTGAAACGGTTGGACCAATTTTGACGGGACTTTCACTGACAGATATGTTACAAGGAGTAACTTAGGCTACCTTTATTTTAGAAAAATAATTAGGGTTCCGCGCAAAAAAAATGCCATGCATAAATTATTTTTGCGTTTGGTAGCCAGGATGGTTATAGGCTATTTAACATCACGTTACGACCCTTAGGAGCCGAGAAAAACTTTTGAAATTTCAATGTTAATAGATAGGGGAGGACAGTGTAGGCCTGTCAACAAGTACTAGGTACTTAACAAAATAGAAAACATTGTAAAAGTCAATTATTTTAAAAGCGTAACCATTGAGTTTCTTACCGTTTCTTCTCCATAGGAAACTACCAATTGGAACCGTGCACCTAGCTTCTGACGTTTCATAAAAGTGTCCATGTAGGTTTATGTGAAATATTTTGATTTTGGTGCTGTGAAGTGTGAACCACACGCCGGACCTAGCAAGGTCACTCGGACTGAATAAGACGCAGGATTATTTATGTTAACATCGCAGAATATACCGGTATCGTTTCAGCGGAGGAACTAGTTTCGGAAACTATTACGCCAAGTCGGCAACGGTACAACACTATTCCATTATGACATATTATTGTAAACAAACGAACGAATTAACAAATATAATAGAAAGGCCTGTTATACGGAAATGGACCCAAATATCAATACTTTAGCCATAAATTCATGATCACGTTACAATTGTATCATCGAATGTGTATTATTGTATGTATTAATGCATGAAAACCGGCTACTAACCTGTGCAAAGACAATTGAGGTTGATTTTCATTATTTCTTGCACCACACTTCACAATACAACACACAGGCATGTTGAATTTCTGTTTCCCAACATTTACATGCAGTTTTGACAGGTAAAATCCTCGTAATTTTCTTGCAATCCTCAATAATACAAAAAATAAACAACCATTTGACAGCAAAACTACCATGAAACTCTTCGCATAAGATGGCTGCTATGGCACTTACCTACAACTGTCACTACGTCACGATAAAATATTGCCATAATGAGCAACAACTTAAATATTGTTGTCTCTTTTATCAAATAAAATTATCTCATTAGAAAGAATGAGACATAATGATATTTCACATTCTGAACCATATTTCACTCATATTTGTATAAGCAAATGTATGTATAGAATAACGCGGCATCTCCATGTTTTATGTACCTCAATGGACGGCATCAAAAAGTACTCTGTGCTGTGCCGACAACAATACAATGAACATTACCAAAGAGTAAAGTAACTATAGAGGGAACATTACTTACTCTATGGTGCCGACGGCCGTTGCATTGCAAGGCTAACTTCAGGTAGACTTTATCCCGAAGCAAGTTGAACGGGTTTTTAAGCCCATAGGAGTAGTCTACTAGCTATCCATCCAAATAGCGTTACCTAGTAACTGGGTTGTGGAGGTCAGATAGACAATCGCTCTATGTAAAATAGGTACTGGAATTCAGCTGCATAATGCATAGAATAGAATAGAATACTCTTTATTATGTACACCATATAAATTACAGACATAAATATAGAAACTTTACAATGGGTGACACAATGGACGGTATTATGCATTTGATTAGACTGGGAGCCACCCCCAACATAAATGGAAAAAGGCTAGGTAGATGATGAGGTAGACAATGCTCAATGATTTAAGTACGTAGGTAAGCTACACAACAAACAATCCCTAAATATACGCGCCGTTCTAGAATCCTAGCTATGCAATCTGCTTTGAATATTGAAGAAATAAAATCATAGGTATCCAGAAGGCAACATAATTATTGTCTCCAGTTTCTACGGAAAGTTCTGGAATCATGCCAAGCAGCCTCATCTATATTATAGTATGTGGAAGGTTTTAATGGGATGTTATAAATTAAAGATTTACCATGGAGATAGGTAGCGGCAAAACAGATTAGAATACTCTTTATAATGTACACCTGTACACCCAAAAGAATTACAGATTATATAAAACTGGGTCTATAGACAGATGCCCTTTTATAATATAGGAAACATCCATTGCTTAACTTCACTTTGGACTTGCTGGTACACACGGTGTCCCATGAGCAGTACAAAATTTTACCAGCTCGTCCCTGAGTGGCATGGCCCGGAGAATGGAATACTTTTTGTCAATGTAAGTAATTATTATCGGAAAAAATTTAATATCATGACGTAAAATGTTTGTAAATTCAAATTACATTGTAATTGTCAATCTTTGACAGTCCTATTTTTCATATCACATGGCAATTGGTGTAGTGTAAGTTCTTTACAAATAATAAAACTGCAGAGAACAGGTACTTCTTATAAAGGAAGTACTGATGACTGTATGTAATGAGACTAATAAGTATAAATAAAACCATATAAGTACTTAATTAGAAATAGAGCAATCATGTTATCAATAGTGCAAGGAAATTAACTAATTAATTGGCAGATATAACTATTTAATAATCAGCAGATATATAATTTGTTTACAATTATATGTTAGTAACTTAGTTAGTACAGCCATCCATCAGTCTTGATTATGTTATTTTAATCAGTGTTGTTGGTGGATAGACTGTGATAGATCTTTTGAAGTTTAAACTCCATTAGTGTGACTAGGTGACAGTGACTCAAAAACAGACAGGTGACTATTCATACAATTGCAAACAGTGCCATTTGCACATTAAAAAAAAAGCTTTTTTTATGTTGACAATTATAGTGCATTATGGAATTCCCTAAGACGACCCACTGACCGTTCTTTTAACTGTGGCCTCATTTTGAGGATAGGCTTAACTGCCTACCATTTAATTTGACAATATGCTTATTGATATAGTATACTTATGCAAAATATATTACATGAGACTCACACATAATTTGCAAAATGTGGATGTAGGTAAATCACCTCTTGTGTTATGATATTATGTTTTTAAATAAGTCGACAAACTTTACTATTTTAACAATGAAGAAACAGCTTTATATTATTCGTTTATTTTATATTTGTTATGCAGAATATGTTGTGTGCTTCAGTCTGTGCTAATAAAATTTATTTCTTTGTTTATTTGCAAAACAATAAGCACATTATTATTATAACAAACAATTTAAATGAATGCAGTCAATGACGATATATCATTGAATGCAGTGCATTTCCTTTTTGAAAATGTGTAAAAGAGTCGCAATTTAACAAAAAAACAAAATCTACCTTCATTAGGAATAGTCAAATGCAAAGGAATTTAAATATGTATACAGTCAAACTGAAATGTTTTGATGTAGTTGTGGTTCCCCAGATAAAAGTTACCAAAAGGTCATTTTATTTATCTCTGTAGGTATACAGTTATTTTGTATGTATAGATTATGTATGACATTGATGTATAAAATAGGAGTATGACCTTTGGTTATTATCTTTGTAGATTATTTTTTGTTTTACTAAACTAGGTGGCGTTAGTAGTAAAACAAAAAACATCTGATGAGCAAAACTGTCAAACTGTTTTCGAAGTGTTAAAAGTAAAACAAAAGAAATTGCGTTTGATAATCAACAAAACAAAGCTTTTGTAAATAAACTGAGTCAAACTTTGATTCAGTTTATTTACAAAAGCTTGTTTGTAGCATTCATAAAAGGTTATGTACAACAAATTAAGCTTATATATTTATTTTTGATATCATTGATTTTTAAGGCAGCATTGATATCTTTGTAAAATACTTGACAAAGAAAATGTTAGGTCAGTGGGTCGTCAAAATCAAAATGTTCGTCCTTAGTAGGTATCTGATATACTAAATCCATTCAAAATTAGAACAGGAACTCCTCCCGAAACATAAAACACCCCAACAAAGAAAAAAAGTCTACTCACATTGTGTAGCAGAAGCAGGGAGGCATACAGCCAGGAGTCCGACGACGGCAAGGAGGATAGCCTTCATCTTTTATTTTTTTATTTAATTAAAATCACAGATACTTTGACAAATTATGTTATGACAAGCAGTTCCGTAACGTACGAGTACTCGCGAAAGTCTAGCCTTTACACACACTGGCGTAGAAGGCGACTTATCAGAACGCAACAAAATTGGAAAACAAGAACTATTCACGATGATGCCTCTGATTATATGAAAATAATGAACTGCGCAGCGATAACAGAACCATCTCGTGTTGACAAGTACTTGGAGAATGACACGTTAGAGCGAGATGCAAGATACCCCGACCGTTGCACAACAAAAAATCCCTGAAGAGGTTTCGTGTTCCGAGCAGACTCATGGAATATTTTTCGACCTATTTCTGCATATTAGCTATAAAGGCCTGCTTTATATAGTTTTAACACCTGTCAAATAATTAAATATTATATTTCTGGGCATCTTACGAGAGGAAAATTGTGTAAATAGGGTGAAAAAAAGAAAGAGGAAGGAATATCTGGAAACGCAAAACCTCAACATTCCCAGTATGACAGCCATGACAGGGCTACTACGTCATTCATGGGCTCGGATTGCGGGGGGATAGCGTAGAGAGGGACGAGGAAATAGTAATACCAACATTCCACGCTTGCTACTTTAAATGGAAAATTAAAAGCGAGATGAACATGTTTTATTCGACTGTTTTTAAATTTATGTTACTGTAAAATAATTAAAGAGTAGAATTTGTATTTTGTACAGTATTTTTTGCTTATTTCTACAGTTTTTCTTCGATTGTTCTCGCAATAAAGGTAATTATTTTTTTCTACATAGCCACCCCGTACTGAAATGCAGCCAACTTCACGTGACAGATGAACATATTTCTATTTTATTATCATTTTGTCGTTCGCTATCAATCGTATTGCGTTTGTATAAATTTTAATTACGTGTACTCTCCGTTCGACGGAGCTTTATCAGTTTAATAGTCATTGTTGGAAGTCGCCTTCTGCGCCAGTGTGTGTAAAGGCACTTTCGACGGAACAATCTTCGTTGCTGCAGAAATAATCTAATTTTATTCGTCTCATTATAATTTGGTGAGTCTCTTTTACCATTATCTACGACTTATGTTTTTGTTTTAATTTTCTCTATGCTCTTTTGTTTTTATTTAATTCAGATTTTAAATTTCAAATTTAGATTATTTTTTGTTTTGATTCGGTGACACGGATTTTAGAAACACTGTTTTTTTTGCCTTTGTCTTCGTAAATAATTCGGTGGGTGCAATATTACTGTTAATTATTTAGAGAATAAAACGATATTCTTAACGTTTAAATGAAACAAATAGGCGGATAATCATGAAATTACCTACATTTTTACTAATATGTGCAAGAGGCGTAGTTACTGCCTCTTTGTCATTTGTTTCTCAAAATATAATAATTGCAAACAATAAACTCAATGACAAACAACTTTAATTTTTCAAATATGCAAGAAGATATTTTAAAAGTTCTACTTACTTACCTACTTTGTTTATTATAACTAGGTAGGCAGTACTTATATTTTATTTCCATCGATTTTTTTTTTATCGAACCTTGTTTATAATATCGACGTAATCTACGATCTTAATAATGTAAATATTGCCGATTATAAGATTATAACAAATCTAAATCAGTGTTTAGGTATTAGAATTTGTTTGGATTGATTGGTTTTAAATACACTTCTTATCTCTCTTTGACATTTATGTGTTCCTAATGACTACTAGATGACAAGATAGTAAAGAAAATAATTGTCACGTATCTAAGCAACTAGGTACTTAATAATCTGGGCCAATTAAAAACTTGCAATATTGTTAAGTATAGCTGCCAGCTGCATTAATGATTGGAATTTTATTTATTTATTGAAGTGAAAACTTTAAGCACATAGGGAGTTTATTGAGATGGAAAAAAAAACATTGAATTCGCTCCACTGTTACCGTAATGGACACCGCTTCGGATGTGTTCGGCTGTCCTCGGGATGTACTCGGTTTTCATGTATATCCGATATGTCAGTGAGTGATGGCAAAGTATTCTGTTTGTGTTTTGTTTTCACTTCTGTCCGCACTCCCGGAGTGCCACTGTTTTTTATTATTTATGTAGGTACTTATTTGCTTTGTAATGCTTATTTCTTAAGGCAAAAGTGTCAGGGTAGCCTTCAAATTTTGTTACATTTTTTGCAATTTGCAGGTCAGTAACAGGTTGCATGTTGATCTTAATAATTATGATTTATTTATAGAATTGTGATAATAAAAATCATCAATACATTAGTCTTTGTTCATTTATTACCCTATTGAATGACTATTTCTTGAAATCATGACATTTGAGGCCATGGTCATTTCTATCTGTTTTGTAATTCCAACTGATTCTCTGTTTTTCTATCTTCTAGAGATGATTGTGGAAAAGTTTATTTTCCAATTCCTTATCATTATCATGATATTTTCTTCATATTATTGACAAGGTGTCATGATTAATCAATATGACTGCTTAACATTTTACAAAGGACAAAGAATAATAAAAATACAACTTTATAAAATATTTGTTTGCTAGACTGTCCATTGGATATATCAAACACTAGCTTGTGCCCGTGACTTCGCCTGCATGGAGGTCGGAAATTATACCACAAGAACATACTACCGGGATTAAAAGTATCCGAGTTAATTCAGGATATAAACTATGTGTGTGCCAAATTTTATCCAAATCCATTCAGCCGATTTTGCGTGATTGAGTAACATCTAGCTGCGCCCCGCGGTTTCACCCGCGTAAATGTCGATCCCGTGGGAATATCGGGATAAAAAGTAGCCTATATGTTAATCCAGGGTGTCAGCTACCTCCATACAAAATTTTATCAAAATTAAGAAGTAACAAACATATAAACAAACACACACACACACACACACTCTCGCCTTTATAATATTAGTGTGGTAAAAAAGTACATATTTAATTTATTCACTATAATGTCTGTATTTTCAGACAGTCCCAAGTTACATTTCACTTAAAAATAACAAAATTAACTCATTTTTTTATTGTCCTCTAGAACCAGAACCATGAAGGTCATAATCTTAGCAGTCACCTGCCTCCTGGCGCTCTCCGGCACCTTCGCCGCTGACACATGCTACCAGGATGTGTCCCTGGACTGCGGACAGGCATCCAACACACTTGGTAAGTTGATACCACAGAAAAAGACTGGCTTGAATGGAACAACATCAATTTTGGTCCATACTGTATCTTAAGAGGGATGCGCTAGCGAAATTCAAATTTTCTTACGTTTTTTGCAATTTGCAGGTCATTGTCATGTTGAATACTGATTTAAATTGAATTTGCGAGTGCAATAAATATGGATTCACAGAATTATAATCATCAAAATCGTCAACACAAGCCTCTAAGTGCATATAATCCTATTGATTCATGAAATAGTCTAGTAAGAAAATTTAAATTACGCGAGCTACCCTGACGCATCCGCCTTAAAAAGAAAAAAAATATAAAAGAAAAAAACGCACGCGTGCAGCACCGTACGCGTGATAGAAGTAAAAATAAAGAATAAGAGAGATTTATTGTGAAAGACAGAGAGAGTTATCATCTTTCTTCCCTTTCATGTAATGAAATGTGTCCAAACGTGACGCGTCCTTGAAATTCCACTCAATTCTCGTCCAATTATCGAATCGCCGCATAAGAAGTTTGACTTCAAAAATAAATAATTATAGTTATAGTGCATATTCTTAATTTCAAATGGCGTTTGATGTTGATTCTCAAAGCTTGTAAATGGTGATAGAGGAATGTATGAATTTGGTCACAGATTACATAGGACATGGAGAGTTTAACATCGCGAGTTTTCTATAGCTCTTCATGGTTTTTTAAATGCTCGTGCTTTTTTTTTAATTTATTTATCATTTCTATCATGATTAGAAGTGCTGAAAAAGTTATTGTTTGCAGCGTATTTTTGATTTAATGTCGCTGAAGTAAATTCTCTCTGTACTTACGTAATCTTTGACCCAAATGTACATATACTTACGTATGGTTTTGTGGAAAGATGTTCATAATTATACCGGCTAGTGTTTTTTTTAATCCACAAAAGACATCTCTCTAGTTTTGTTACTATTATATTACTGACTAGCTTCTGCCCGCGACTTCGTCCGCGTGAAATTTCACCCTCCCCCCCATTCACCCTCTTAGGGGTGGAATTTCGAAAAACCCTTTCTTAGTGCACCCCTAGACCTCATAAGGAACCTACATGCCAAGTTTGGAATCTCTAGATCCAGCGGTTTGGGCTGTGCGTTGATATGTCAGTCAGTCAGTTCTCCTTTTATATATATAGATTGTAATTTATTTTGTTAATATTCCTTCCAAACACCCTGTTTTCGCTTTCAATCTTTTTCTCTACATATGACACATACAACGGTACAAGGACCTTTTGCCGCCATATTGTTTATAATGTGAAAACTTATTTAGGCGCACTTTGCGCTCTTACTGAACAGTAAATGAAACAACCGGCTCGCTCGGGTCGGTGATGCAGAATCGGGTATACTCGGCTCCAGTTGGTCGGTGACGCTGAATGCATTTACTCGGCGCTGAATCGCGTATACTCGGCTCCAGTCGTAACTTTTCACTTCTATTGTGTGGTCATAAGACCACGCCCTTTTTTTTTAATACAATTTCTGTGACATTTTCACAAATTTTTACCAACAACGCCTTATTAATGTCATTTAGGCGCCAAAAGATCCTTGACCGTTCTCACGGGCGAAAAAATATCGCGGCGGGATTTTATCGCGCATTGGATTTTCAACTCTCCGTATTGAGCCGAGCGTTGAAAGTTAAGTGCGCGAAAAATATCGTCTGTGCGAACCTGGGCTAATTGATTCTGTTTATTTATGTATATATTTTCTTCTTACACATCGCTTTATATTTCTTTCAGCTTTTAGACGAAACTGTAAGTAAACGAAAGAAAATAGGGGCGTTATGTAACAATTATATGTATAATTCATTACATATACTTATATGCTAACTTTGAAACATATTCATTTGTTAATGTCAAGAATACAATCCGCTCTGGGTTGTTAATAAAAATCAGAAATACAGAGTGGAGATTAGGTTATCGCATTAAACAGTACAGCGGTTATTACAAGTAGTTATCAGTCTGTTAAAATAATAAAAAAAAAAATTTTCAAATAAAATAAGTAGCTTAAAAATTAAAACGACATAAACCGCCCTTTATTATAATATTGCACTATACACCTGCGGGGCGATAATATCAACAATTCAACATTATAAACCTTATGGTACTTATTGTTACCAAATAATTACAAATTAAGTTTAATGGTGTTAAATACTCAAACGAAAAAAAGTTTGACTTTTAATTGTGTATCTTTATACCTACGTAATGTAGAATACGTGGTTTTAATTAATTTGATAACCTAACCGCTACACTGTATACCATCACACCTCAATTTCCCAAGTAGGTGTGATGGTGAGAGAGAGGTGTATACCACATTTCGCCGAGTTAAATCCCATGTAACAGGGGGCAAGTGTATTACCACAATTTCTCATGGACAAACCCAATAACACTATTCGACCTGGATCGAACCCAGCAACCTAATTGCGTAACACACTATCAACCACAATCTGAATCATTTTGAAGGACATTGCTAATCCAATGCTTCGAAAAATTTGTCTGCTCAACATCGTCAATATCGCAATGAATGCCGTTGAACTGTCAAAATGAAATCCATTACTACTGTTAGTGTGTTACGCAATTACACGCTCAGCGGTCTAACTTACGACCACCAGACCAGTCGGTACTAGAAAGTTTCTTTTGTAACAAAAACTTTCGCGTTCGTCATTATATTCAGGCTTTTTTTTTTGGGTATGGGAAATCATCAAATGACCCCTCCCGCTCTGGGTGGAGCGGAAGGGAGTGTAAGACTCTTACTGAATAAAACCCACCCGTGTTCCTTCCTTAGCCCTTTATGTTCCGGGGCAGCGGTAACCCTTTCGGACAATCCCGCTACCCATTATATTCAGTCTCATTTCACCAATTCTTCACATCTTTATTCTATAATTCTTCACTTTTTTGTGGGGTTTAAAAAACACTGGCCGGTGTACCATTTTACCATCGGAAACTACAATACATTGTATCGTTACCATGTTGTCACATAATAATATGTCGATTGTCATTAAACAAATAAATTAATCATTATACTTTGACTTTGCAGAATTATGTAAGTACTATCTCAATAATATGCTCTGTGATTTGTAATACAAAGTAGATGCTTTCGTACTATTATTTACGTAGGAAGAGTTCTAAGACGTTCTAGTAATTCCAACAGTTTAGAAAAACCGTTCTAGCTACTCTGATTCATGAAAGAACTCGACCTGCCTGAAAAATAGTAAAGAATTGAACTTTCTGTTAAATTAATAATTTATTGACGGAGTAGTAAACAAAGGTATATGATTTTCACTTTGGACTCCTCGGTCAAAACGCAAGTCATTTGGAAATCGCCAGTCATAACATTGCTTTATAACCTCGTGGCCACGAGCTACATGCACTAGCGACAGCAACCTCGGAAAAAACAAAAGAAGGAAGTTGTTTAGAGGAAGCCACGGGTCACCGCGACGCGACTTGTAGAGTGACGGACGGTAACAAGGGACGCGCTCGCGTTTCACTTGACGCAAGCCGCATCGCTCGAGGCCGTGAACCCTTCAATTCATTCGACAGTCGCCAATCATAAGGTCGGTTCTGCACTGCATCCGAATCGATCGATTTGTATGAGGGGTATTGCATTAGATCCGAACTCCGCCCGTACGAATTTAGAATATTCCCAATTCCGATTGAATTCGGATTCAGATCGGAAGCAGTGCAGAACCGCTCAACTTTGCCGTATGAGGCAATGTCGGCGATTATCCAATGACAAGAGTTTCTTTTTTTCTCAAACGCGTTGCAATAAAGTTGATAGCATTCCATTTTGTTTACTACTCTGTGACCAAATCTTTTGTATATGCTCGTGCCACCATATTCTGAAACGAAACTCAACTTTAAGCCTTTAAAGTATTTTCGTCGCCACAAGGCTTAACGGTGCCTTAAAATTGAGTTGCTTTTGAGAATACGGCTGTGAACCTGTGAGTGAACCTTTCTTCTGTTTTTTTTATAGTGAATGAGCATAATAGTACAAAAAAGAACTGTTTAAAGTATTGTTCATCGCATCATGTCTGCATCCAATTCAGAGTCCATGTATTCATGTGTCTCTTTAAAATATCTTTAATTTTGAAACACACACGCCTTCACTAGGTTTATGAAAGCCTGATTAAGTCTCTAAACAGTAGTGAATGATGTGAATCAGACAATCTATTCTGTAAGAACCTATCCAATCAATCAATAGTATCAGATGGAGTGACAGCTCACTTCACCTAAGTTTTCACGGTGAGATTTTTACAGAATAGACTGGCGGTTGTCAAATGTCATGCGTGATGAGCTTGATTGATAGAAATACAGTGCTACAAGGATCTTTAGCGCTTGAATGACGTTTAAAAGGGTGGCGCTGTTGGTAAACAGTTGTGTGAATTTGTATTGAAAAAAAAAAAAGATGGCGGCGTTAGTTCAGATTTTGGCATTGGGCCAAAAGATTCTTGTACAGCTATAGCAACAGCCAATGTCACCAATCATCATGAGATTTCACCACCGATTAAACCTTACAGAAACTCCGGTCATTTAACGACTTAATTTTTTAGAGAACTCAAAAGCGCATGTGTAAAATAAAATCATAACATATCGCTTTTCTTGTTTGATTTGTGAATTAATGTCCAACGTCTTTCGCTAAATACGGTTTTTCGAAGCTTGAGACCACGTTTAACTTTCATCAAGAGTTCAAAATCCTTAGCAGTGGTTCAAAGCCTAGAAAAATCTATTCATTAACATTGTGCACAGCTATTTATACTCACACTGCTATAAAGCATATAAAATGTAGGTAACAATATGAATGCTTAAACTTAAATCATTTGTCATACACAATACAACTGCCATTACATATTCCAACCTCAGTCGCGCTGCACCCAAGCACTCCATTTGTTACCTACTCCGTGTTTAGTAACTAAATCTGGCAACAGCGCTTCCGAGGTGTAACGCTGTCTACGGCGAGTACGGTCGGCACGGCAACGTCGCGACGGAGATGCAGGCCTATGCCAACTTGCACCTGGAACGTTCCTACGAGTATTTGCTTTCTGCTGCCTATTTCAACAACTACCAGACCAACAGGCTTGGCTTCAGCAAACTGTTCAAGAAGCTGTCCGATGAGGCTTGGGAGAAGACCATTGATATCATCAAGCATGTTACTTTGAGAGGTAAGTTCCAGTGAAGGTTTACTTTATCTAATTTTTCACTTTTGATTCATTTTGTATTCAAGACGCTTCACTTCGAGTGAAAGATGCCGAATGAAAGAGTGGTTGCAGTATATATTGCGTATATATAGAAAGGACAGAAAAACAATTGCGCCTGCACCACCGTACACGTAATAGAAGTTTAAAAAAATAAAGAATAAGAGATATTTAGTGTGAGAGACAGAGAGAGTTATATCTTCTCTCTCATGTAACGAAATGTGCCTAAACGTGACGCGTCCTTCTTCGGGCTAAGTTAGTTACCTTGGTTCTGCGGATCTCTTCATTTCTGATTCGATCAAGTAGGAAAACTCCAAGCATAGCCCTCTCCATTGCCCTTTGGGTGACTTTGCAATAATTGTACCGATAACCGTTACAGTAAATGACTTAGCGGAGACCCTCGACTCATTGCGCGGCTGGGTCAAGGGCTTGATTCAAAAAGCAGTACTCCTGGACACTGAACGCATAGTGAGGAGGTTCCTCTCTCTAGAGCCCTAAACCACCAGCAGCTTGGACCCCGTTCCTGATGGGCCACTATATTAATATTTTTATAAAAAAAACAATACATTTTTTTATATAATGTTTCTTTATAAAACTATTTAAAATTGTAAATATTATGTATTGAAAATGAAATAAAGGACAACACTCACAGGTGACGAGATGAACTTCGACCAGCGCAGCACAATAAAGGTAGAACGCAAGAACTACACCGTAGAACTCCATGAGCTGGAAGCGCTCGCCAAGGCCCTAGACACGCAGAAGGAGATCGCAGAACGCGCGTTCTACATCCACAGGGAAGCTACGAGGAACAGCCAGCATCTGCACGACCCTGAGGTAGGGATAACCTATGTGAAGTATCATACATAACCACACACCTTCCTTTCACCTCATTATTTTACCCTTGAAAGTAGCAACCCAAATGCAACCTTATTGTAACGATAATATCTTTAATAACGTTTACTAATTTTGACAGACTTGTCAGTGACAGCAACTTTATGTAACGACAATAAAGATAAGTGATTTGGACAGTGATTCAATATCAGAGATTTTCACCTATGATATTGAATCACTGTCAACATTAAATTACCTAAGTACTAGGATTGCAATAGAGGGTGCGCATATTCCCACCATCGGGCGCAAATCCGGACTCCGTAATTCTTAATGGAAACACTTGCGGACCAGAGATACTGCCATTGGTATTTATCCGATAAATCTTACCCAGGTCGCCCAATACCTCGAGGAAGAATTCATTGAAGACCAATCCAAGAAGATCAGGGAGCTCGCCGGTCACACCACCGACCTCAAGAAGTTCATCACTTCCAACCACGGACAAGACTTGTCTCTGGCCCTGTATCTCTTCGATGAATACCTGCAGAAGACTGCCTAAGTCTAGCGAGGCGGAAAAATATAGTTTTAGTATAGTTATGACATCTGTTTCACTTTTTAATATCTTAAATTGGCTTATTAGGCGTTCAAAGTATCTTATTAGTGTAAAAATAAACATCACTGTTGCACTTTGTAAATTTTTGAATAATTATAGATCATCAAGTCACAATTTAGGCGCCATAAAAGCTTTTGACATTTGCCTAAAAGACGCCATCTTGAAAAAAGCGCGCCAAAAGTGAAACAACCTTTTACTCCACTAAAAATTAAAATAAATCAGTTTTTTTTATTAACATTATTATTTTTACCTTTGTGTACAAAATTAGGCTGTTAAAATGTGATTATATTTCCAATTAAGTTTACCCCCATTTATATTGTAAGCGATATAATATTATAAAACTAAGTTGTTTAGCAAAACGTATGTAGATTATTCATATATTTTCAAATAAAAGTTTTCATTTGAAATTCATTTTATGGTTGTTTTTGTTATCTCTTATTTTTATTAATTTCTTAGACATCTTCGTCTTGGCCGGGCATGGCTACAAATTAATAAAGTAAAAAATTACCCTTCTTTTGGGTTTCACCGCAGGCGGGTAAAATCATTGAGGTACATAAAACATGGAGATGCCGCGTTATTCTATACATACATTTGCTTATACAAATATGAGTGATGATTCAGAATGTGAAATATCATTATGTCTCATTCTTTCTAATGAGATAATTTTATTTGATAAAAGAGACAACAATATTTAAGTTGTTGCTCATTATGGCAATATTTTATCGTGACGTAGTGACAGTTGTAGGTAAGTGCCATAGCAGCCATCTTATGCTATGAGTTTCGTGGTAGTTTTGCTGTCAAATGGTTGTTTATTTTTTGTATTATTGAGGATTGCGAGAAAATTACGAGGATTTTACCTGTTAAAACTGCATGTAAATGTTGGAAAACAGAAATTCAACATGCCTGTGTGTTGTATTGTGAAGTGTGGTGCAAGAAAGAATGAAAATTAACCTCAATTGTCTTTGCACAGGTTAGTAGCCGGTTTTCATGCATTAATACATACAATAATACACATTCGATGATGCAATTGTAACGTGATCATGAATTTATGGCTAAAGTATTGATATTTGGGTTCATTTCCGTATAACAGGCCTTTCTATTATATTTGTTAATTCGTTCGTTTGTTTACAATAATATGTCATAATGGAATAGTGTTGTACCGTTGCCGACTTGGCGTAATAGTTTCCGAAACTAGTTCCTCCGCTGAAACGATACCGGTATATTCTGCGATGTTAACATAAATAATCCTGCGTCTTATTCAGTCCGAGTGACCTTGCTAGGTCCGGCCTGTGGTTCACACTTCACAGCACCAAAATCAAAATATTCCACATAAACCTACATGGACACTTTTATGAAACTTCAGAAGCTAGGTGCACGGTTCCAATTGGTTGTTTCCTATGGAGAAGAAACGGTAAGAAACTCCACGTTTGCTCTTTTAAAAATAATTGGCTTTTGCGAAAGCACATTTTCTGCAAGCATGTTTTTTTTTTCATGACATGGATTTTATTCTCAGACTAGCTATGCCCCGCGACTTCGCATAGAAGTCGTAAGATACACAGTATACTAAAATAACAGCCACACTAATAAAACTCATTCGTCCCCCGACCGGCCGCATTGCATCGCCCGCCCGCGCTATTATTTCGTTTTCGCTTAGCGTTCGTTTTTCTCGGCTCCTAAGGGTCGTAACGTGATGTTAAATAGCCTATAACCATCCTGGCTACCAAACGCAAAAATAATTTATGCATGGCATTTTTTTTGCGCGGAACCCTAATTATTTTTCTAAAATAAAGGTAGCCTAAGTTACTCCTTGTAACATATCTGTCAGTGAAAGTCCCGTCAAAATTGGTCCAGCCGTTTCAGATTAGCCGGAACAAACAGACAGACAGACAGACAAAAATAAAAATACGTGTGGCACTCGGGGACTGCCGCGGTAAAGCTATTGCATAGCAACGCACACAAACACCGTGCCGAAGTCTGCCGAACTGATACGACGTTAGACGATGCTTAGGTTTATTTTCGTTACGGAATTTCTTCATTCGGTCGCCGCGCTCAAAGCCCAAGATAAAAGCTATGCAATAGTTTAAAATTGCCATTTTGTTAATAGTACTGTTTACACTTTTATAAGCATTTAGTAAAAAGCTGTTATTTTGACAGTACCAACAGACACTTCAATTTTATTTATTTTTATAGATAACGG
The DNA here is from genome assembly GCA_914767645.1 of Hydraecia micacea. Taxonomy (NCBI): domain Eukaryota; kingdom Metazoa; phylum Arthropoda; class Insecta; order Lepidoptera; family Noctuidae; genus Hydraecia; species Hydraecia micacea. The sequence goes on from OU611803.1 coordinate 4,475,233, forward strand.
AAAGTAAGATAACCTACTCATCTTTTTCTGTTACAATTACAACGGAATTTGTATACATAATATTAGGTATGATCTAAACGTGATAACTAGTAAGACTCGTATTTAGTATCGATACTAGTTATAGTAACACCTATGTTCCTTGATAGACGCAACACTAGCAATGGCAGCCATTTTATGCGACAATACCAGTTGTAGGTATGCACCCTTTTTTCGTAGGTATTTCCAGTCCATACTTTTGTATGTCAATGGGTAAAATGGACTTCGTATCGCTGGCACGACAGTTAGTGCTCATACACACGAGCGACACGCTTCGTAGACGACAGAGGCAATTGCATCCATCGACAACATCTACCTTGTGTGTATTTGAGTATAGGTAGTGCTAGAAAATACACGAGCGGCATGTTGTCGACGGCTGCAGTTGCCTCTGTCGTCGACGCATGACGTTCATGTATATGCATACTTATTCTTTGTTGGCCCGTCACTATTTCCACGGCGTTTTCGGTGGCGGCGCAGAGGCCACTTTAGCAGCATATTTTGGGGCACAGAGGGCAGGATAGGACGTGGAGCATAGTTTGCGACATCACATCCCACACCATGCTACCGTTCCGTCGAGGTAGATCCACTTTACGACTTACACCATCCCACTTGTGTTTGGAGACGGTTCAGGGACTTCCAAGTGGACCACGGAAGGTTACACCCTGCAGGGAGATGCTCGTTGGTGGTAAATAGTGAGTAGGTGGAGGAAAGGTATCCTGCCATAGTTTGCAAGCAAGACGTCGACCGGGTTACGCTTTCGATTTTAAGAAACTGCCTGCTTTTACACAGCAGCCCTGTGCCCTCTAGTTGGCGCTCAACTACCAATGTAAGACTAAAATGAATAAATGAAAAATCAACGTAAGAAAATTAAAATATTTATTTCAGACAAAGCCTTAGGTAAAAGTAAAAAGATAACATGATTTCTTTGTGTTAGGTAAGTACATTCAGCAACAGGATTCGGTTAAAACTTTTTATAAAAATATTTCAATAAGTAATAAAAAGAAAAGTTGTACATACTTAATATTAAAATAACATGACTTTTTGACTACATGAAATACTTTGTTTAAATTTAGGCGATTTTGTTGGACATCGGTGAAGGAAAACATCGTGAGGAAACCTGGAATTATAGTTTTAATATAAGTCTGAAATCGCCAACACGTCTTGAGCAAGCGTGGTTATCAATGCTCGTGCCTTCTCTGTGTGAGAAGAGGTCTTTGCCCAGCAGTGGGACTGCAATAGGCTAGTATGAATTGTTGGAGTCGGTCTTTAGTTCAACTAGCTGATTATAACCACGCCTCCCAACCGGGATGGGTGACAGACAGAATTCTGGGCTCCGTACAATGTTGCAAGAGACACGATACCTGTAAAAAAGCAGGATTTTATGTTAGAAAGAGAAAGAAAATAATATATATTGTATATTAAGGTGAATGCGCAGTGGCAGCCCGCGAAATTCAATTTTTCTTAGGTTTTTTGCAATTTTCAGGTCAGTGTCAGGTTTTATCTTGATCAAAATTTGATTCGCGACTATAACAGGTACGTATTTACAGAATTATAATCATTAGAATCATTAATACATTTTTCTAAGTTAGATTTGTACCATAACAACAAATCTCTTATGGAAAAGTGCTTAATAGAAATAATGCTTACCTGGTCCTCAACACTGTATACATCTTTTGGTACAAAATTCTCAAAGACTTGATCCAATAATCTCACATATTCATTTCTATACTTCTTTTCAGATTGATCAATACACTCCCTTGTTATTTCATATGATACTGCTTTTCCTTGCAAAATATTTTTAACGTGATTCAACTAAAAATAAAAAAATAAACATTTATTTATTTAGTCTTCTCGCTCACAATAAGGAAAAAAGGCTAACTTAACGAATAATTTATAATACATAAATACATTGTAAGTTATGTAGTGATCATCAACCTCAGAAAATACAAAAAAGTATACAGAATATCGAAATAGGAGCTGCAAATCTGTTACCATAATCATAATAATTTGTCATTTCCCAAATCTCAATTCTTGAAAAAAAATCGTGTAAATTATCGTCTTAAATAGTGCAAACTAAGTTATTGCCTTCAAGTAGACACGAATTATCGTCGTTTCAGTCATTTTATTTTTTTAATTATCCATACAAATAAGAAAATTATACCTACTATCAATTTTAGCGCGCGCCCGATAAGAAATCCATTCATATCGCTAAGTACCAACCATGAAGCAAGTTGGCAACGTGTTGAACTAGCGGTATTTACCTAATTTTGGCCGTTCCTACGAAAAAAAGAGCACGCGACGACGTTGAAAATCTCTGAAACGGCTGGATCGATTTTGACGGGACTTTCTCTGACAGAGTTTACCGCGCAACTAGCATAGATACAACGGCCCGACATGAATCATCGGGCAGTTGCCCGCCAGACACAACACCCGTCTGGTCGGAGGATCCTCCCTTTTCTATAAAGTATGAGTGAACTTTACACCCTGTTCCTCATACCTCTATACAAATACTACATTAAAGGATATTCATACCTCTTTAAATTCCGGGCCCAACCAATAGAACGACGTCCTTATAAATGCTTCGAACAGTTTTTGTGATTCTCTCAAACACAACAACATATTTTGTAGACGGCTTTCCAGCACTGTAATAAAAATAATAAAATAACTGAAACGCTCTTTAAACCTTGATGAAACTCGACTTCATCGCCGTCATCTTCCGCCTGTATTTTTACCAATGTATTTGTGGTTGGCCCAGTTACTGAGGAACACGATACCCTTTGGGAAGACTGGTTGTCAGACTTTCGGGCTTCAGACTATCCGTAACGACTGTCTCTACTGACTCGACTGTCTGTATCTACGAATGACAGTCGGGACCAACGGCTTTTCGAGATGAGTCTGCAGAGGTCTCTCTCTATACCAGATGATTTTTTTTACCGGTTAATAAAAATTTGGTTTTATAGGGCGTTCTACCTATGACTATGAACCAAAAATCTGCTGTTTAATACAAAATTACAATAAGTACCTACTTAACCAAAATGTATGAAACAGCTGATTTTTTTCGTGATTTCAGAGTTGGTCTCATAGTAAAAGTTGTTCATATTCATGGGTAGAAAAAAAAAAAATGGGTAAAAATTTGGAACCGCAAAAAAAAAATTCTATATAAATATTTTTCATATAATAATGATCGTGAAACAAGAGCAAAGAACAAAACATAATTTTTAAGGAGAGAGATAGTGTTTGTTGGTGTGTATTGATATTACCTTTAACATCGCACACAGCTAGGACATTAGCCGTGAGCCTAGCGGGGGGCAGCTCCTGGGAGCCATACTGGAAGATGGACGCCCAGTCGACGCCGCACACGCCGCCGTCCCGGACGCTGTACATTATATTCTGTAAGTGACGATCCCCTACGCCTGAAATACCGAATAGAAAGAAATGTTAGGCAGAGTTGACCTATAGTACACACACCAGCACATCAAGCTACCCGAAACCTAAAGCCAAATCAACTTTGAACCTTATGCTTTAGCGATAAAGTTGAAACTCTATTAAAGAAATTTGTCAGATTGTAGTAGCTTGATGTGCTGGCGTCTGTACATCCACATATCGCAAATTATGTTTAAGTCCCAGTAATAGAGGGCGAGCCTGTTGCCATCAACCGGGCATAAATCCAGAATCCGGGCTACTACTGAGAAATTCCAGATAGAAAAATCCAAGAACTCTTTGCCCGACCCGTGAATTGAACCCAGGACCTCGTTAACAGTAGTCGAGCTTTCAACCACTAAACAAACGACCCAGTCAACCAGAAGAAAAAAAAAAATGTGCAGCAAAGTTAATTGTGCAGTTGCCGTCGAACAATTTGTTTAGAACCAACTGACCATTAAAAGCGAGGCCACACGATGCGTTAACGATACGGTGCGGCACCGCACCGCAATTAATTCGAGCTATAGGGTGCCACACGGGCGGTGCGGCACCGCAGTAGAACGCTGTATACCGTGGTGCGCGCCGCAGCGCATCTCCCCTCCACGCCTCGTCTGGCAGGTCACAAGCGCGGCGCGTCTACGGTGCGACGCAAGTATCACGATTATAAGTATCGCCATTTTTTGACTACCTACTATGACCTCACAAGCACTATTTAGTGATGGGAAAATCAAATCGATTCAAAGACGCCGCTGCGTGCGGCACCCGTCTCGCCCCACCCCCGGGGCCTAGCGCCAGCGCTCACGCTCATCCAGCCAGCAGTACACAGGACTGAGCGCGAAAGTGACGGCTTACGATTTTTGTACGTAAGCTGGGCACACGAAGTACTCTAGTAGTAGTGTGTGTGTGTGTGTAGTTGCTCTTGCGTTATCTAAGTGTATCTATATCGGGTAGCGGGATCGTCCGAAAGGGTTACCGCTGCCCCGGAACATAAAGGGCTAAGGAAGGAACACGAGTGGGTTTTAGTCAGTAAGAGTCTGACACTCCCTTCCGCTCCACCCAGAGCGGGAGGAGTCATCAGATGATTTCCCATCCCAAAAAAAAAAAAAAGTGTATCTATATCTGTGGTTGACGGGAGAATGGAAGAATAAAACGTGTTGCGCCGACCCTAAATGACATGGGGCAAGGGCAGGAAGATGATAAGGTACTTACCGAAAAGCCAGTTTAGGATGGTCATATAGCCCAACGTATCTTCAAATGTTCGTTTCTTAGTTATAAACTCTTTAACACAGGAACAGTTGTTTTCTATAGAAGACCTGAAATATTAGGAATAATTATTGAAGTAATATGACACACTGTGGTTTTATTTACTCGTCCTACTGACAGCTCGAGTGCCAGCGGAAACGACCGTGACTTGCGAGTTGTGGGTCGTAGGTTCGAACCCTGACAGGCACTTTTCTTTGTGTAAATTATTTCATCACCACTGCTCTCAAAACGGTGAAGGAAAACATCGTGAGGAAACCGGCGTGTCCTAGAACCAAAAATTCGAAGACATGTGACATCTACCAACCCGTACTGGGCCCGCGTGGTGGATTACCGCCCATTCCTTCTCATAGCGGAGGCCTGTGTCCCAGCAGTGGGAAAATTATAGGCTGATTATGCTAAGGACAGCTCGTGAAACTCTCAAAGTACTTACCTCAGTATATAGGGTGTAACTTTATCACACGTAGCAGTATATTGCTCCATGGCTAGCGAAGGCGCTAGTATCAGCTTCTCATAGCCCGCCTTTGTCACTGCAACTGAAATTATAAATATTAACTTCCTAGGGCCGGCACACCTGGCGAGGCGCAGCGCAGCGCGCTTGTCAGTAATGTTTAGGTCCCATGTAATTGGAAAGAAAGACAAATATGTTTATTTGGTACATTTCGTAAAAATAGTAAAAAATTTGCGAAGTGTCACTCTCTAGTCAAATGACCCAACATGCTGCTGCGTCCAGCAATCCCGACGATGCAGCTGTACGTGTCCAGACTGCACCACTCCACGAAGGTTGAGGAGATCGTGGAGTACATGCGCGTGAAGACCAACTGGACTTTGAGGGTCGAGAAGTTGTAGTCGCGTCACAACATGAACTTGAAGTCGTTCGTGGTGCGTGTTCCGACACATCATCTCGAGAAGATCCTCAAGGAAGAGTTCTGGCCGAAGGTTGTTGTGTACCGCCGATTTCGTGGCCGGCTACATGACACCAGTCAGCGAAACACGACGCAGACACTTCGTGTTTAGTTAGTTTTTAGTGTAATTATAATCTTATTTATAGTATTTTTAAGTTATATTAATATTGTATTGTATGTGTTTTATATGGGCCTTGATGCCTGAAATAAATGGATAAATAAATAAATAAATAAAATCACACCTATAATCTCCAAAAAGGTTAGGCAGAGGTGTAACTATAGTACACCCAGATTTACCAGTTATGTTTAAGGCGCTGACTCCACGAGCGAGAGAATCGCGGCGATATTATCGTCGGGCCACGTATTTCTATACACTCTCTATGGAACCGTCTCCACACGGCGATATTATCGCCGCGATGCGACGAGTGGCAATGAGCGCGCGAAACGTCATTACATCGTCGCTAGCCCGCCGCGACTAGCAGCGCGCCCGCCGCGCGCTCGCGACGAGCGCGCGGCGGGCGCGCTGTCAAACGCAGCGTCATTTCAGCGTTGCCTCTCTGGAAACGCGGCGATACCGTTACGAGTCGTCGCGGAAACGCTGCGATTCCGTTACGACTCGCGACGATACGCAGCGGAATTATCGCTCGTTCGTGGAGATTATCCGACGATATAAGGGCGGACTCGTCGCGATTCTCTCGCTCGTGGAGTCAGCGCCTAAGTCCCATGTAATAGGGGGCGAGCCCATTGCCATCAAGTCATCAACCGGCCACAAATCCAGACTCCGGGCTGCTACTGAGAAATTCCAGATGGAAAACCCCAATAACACTGCCCGACCCGGGACTCGTACCCAGGACCTCATGCTCGGCAATAGCGTTTGCAACCACTAGAACTAGACCAACGAGGTAAAAATACTTACCGTTTATATCATGTTTTTCTTCCATTAAATCTCTCAGTCTAATATGGTCTTCTAAATATTCTATAATGGCTGAATCATCGCTCAATGGGGTTACCTGTAAACATAACATAGTCAGCCTATAATGTTTCTACTGCTGGGACACAGGCCTCCTCTCTGTGAGAGGGAGTGGACCGTAATCCAGCACGCGGGCCCAGTGCGGGTTGGCAGATGTCACATGACTTCGAATTTATGGTTCTAAGACATGCCCGTTTCCTCACGATGTTTCCCTTCACCGTTTTGAGAGCAGTGGTGATGAAATAATTTACACAAAGTAAAGCGCCTGTCTGGATTCGAACCTACGACCTACAACTCGTAAGTCGCGGCCGTTACCACTTGGCCACCACTGCTCTCTGTAAAATTATACAGCAATTATTTCACCGTCAAAGAAAGCTACAACAGTAAAAGGATTGTAGCGGCAAGATGGCCGCCACTCTTAGTACTGACGCGTCGCGATACATCGGCTCCCCGCTCTTACATATGAACCGACATGTCGCGATACATTGGCTCCCGGCTGTTACGTCTAAACCGACGCGTCGCGATACAAAGGCTCTTACATATGGACCAGCAGTACTTACATTGTAACTCCTAACTCGTAACTCCCGGCTGATACCCGGCAAGATGGCCGCCACTCTTTGGACCGACGCGTCGCGATACATCGGCTCCCCGCTCTTAAATATGAACCGACGCGTCGCGCCGTTCGATAGTAATGCTTTTAATACGCACGGACGACGGATTGAGTCTGTGAATACTGATATCTGGAACAAAATACAACGCTTGTATTCTCCCCGGAGGGGTAAGCATAGATACATTTTTGCAGAGGGGGCTATCGATAAATGACGTCACACGTTAGGGGTGGAGGGGATCAACAAAGTGTGACATCGAAATATAATTCTAAACTTCATCTGTAATGAAAAACTTTAAAACATGATTACTTATTATCTTATAAACACATAGATACAGGATGTTCCAGAAAGGCTATAGACGGCTGAATATTTTTTAGCAATTACGATATTAGTCTTATAGAGGTACGAGGAACAGGGTGTAAAGTTCACTCATCCTCCGTAGAAAAGGGAGGATCCTCCGACCAGACGGGTGTTGTGTCTGGCGGGCAACTGCTCGATAATTCATGTCGGGCCGTTGTATCTATGCTAGATGCGCGGTAAACTCTGCTTGCGAGATGCAGGATTTCGTGACGTCAGTATGACGCGTTGTTCGCATGTGGCGTTGTAGATACCGCTACGGTCTCATAGAGGAAGTTGTTCAGTTTGATGGTCTTTACCACACCCTTAAATTTGACCATACCTTTCTGATACACGCTGTATATTTCTAAATTCAATAAACCAGAGATAGCTTTTTCTTTTTAAAGGTTGTGTTCGAGTGCTGGCTTAACCAACTAGGGCGCATTCATTTTTGTAGGTGTATAATAACTTACTTGCTCCGCAAACTTCACGACGTACACGTTGGGGGGCAGTCGCAGTAACCTCTGTAAGTGAACCCTCTTGCGATCCAAGATGGCCGTCGAACACAGATCCGGACAGAGCTGTGATAATCTTAGCGTTGTTCTCTGAGGTTTTGACCGTAGTTCCTCTATTATTAGTTTTAATTCAGTCGCTTTTTGGTCTGAAAAAAAAAACAGAATATTTAATTAAACACATAACCTCACGGTCTAAGTTCTCCTCTAAGGTCTTCAATCAGTGCGTCTTGCCAGTTATGACTTATGGAGCCGCAGCTCAAATCAGCTGTTCCCTACATTTATGTTCGTATAACTCGTCAAAATGTAGGAAACAGGTTTTTTTTTTTCGCGATTTACAGGTTTGGTCCCATAGTAAAAGTTGTTCATAGTGATGATTACAATCTCCCATTTCGATTTGTCGCATGTTTTCAATTTCAACATGTATACGTTTTTTTTTTTTTTTTGAAAAAAATCGGGCTACTGGGATAACCGGTGAAAAAAATTTCGATACTGGGATTGACTGGTATCATGATACCCAGTAACTGGGTTGTGGAGGTCAGACAGGCAGTCGCTCCATGTAATATACTGGCATTCAGCTGCATCCGGTTAGTCTGGAAGCCGACCCAAACATAGTTCGCTGAAGATGACTGATAAATACCAATTTCAGTTATCTCCATAAGCAAAGAGTTTATTTTTCAATGTATTTAACAATTGATAGACGGAGCAGCTTTATGTTAATACTAATACATACCAATTTCAGTCATATTCTCCAAGGCATAGAGTTTATTTTTCATTGTGTTTAACGATTGATAGTCGGTGCCTCCATGTTTAGTTTCGAAAAGCCTGGTTTTCATCCTGTTGAATATTGTGTTCCATTCTGTTTCATCTAGAACTGAATATTTTAAAGTATTAGGATAATGTGACACGACAGCAACCTTGTGCCACAAAGGCTGAAAAACCAAAACAATTTTTCTAGTATCTTCTAGTCTTCTTAGCGTGTCTATGGTAAAAATAATGTTTTTTTATTGACGTGATAACGTCTTATAAATCGATGAACGCCGGCTGCACGCACCAAAAAGCATGACTCATTGTCACGTTCCGTCTGAGCCGAGCGTGCAAGCGAGAGCGCGAAACAAGCGATAGAGAGGCATGTTTTCTTATGACGTTATCACGTAAAACTATCGTCCGTAAGCCGACATTACAGACAACCAATTTTTTTTTAATTTGTTTGGCCCAAAATTCTGCAACGCGGATATCAAATCAAATCAAAATATTTTTATTTCACATAAACCAACATGGGCACTTATGAAACGTCAGAAGCTAGGTGCACGGTTCCAATTGGTCATTTCCTATGGAGAAGAACCGGCAAGAAACTCCATGGTTACTCTTTTAAAAATAATTGGCCTTTACAACGCTTTCGAGTTACAGTAGGTATGGGAGGACAGCGTAGGCCTGTCAACAAGTACCAGGTACTTGATAAAATAAAAAATGGTCTACAGATCTAAAGTCTACAAGGCTTACAAAGTCCTCACATTTACAAAATAAGGATGTATCAAAAGGATAAACAAAATATAAAAATCTAATAAAACCAAGAGATATGATTGCCATTTCAACTAAGAATTATCATTATAGATAGCATTAACTGACGCAGCCATTAGGTCCTCACGTGTGCAGGTGACAGGGCATGCGATGCAAGATGGGAGGTGAGCCATTGTCTGTGGAGAGACACCGCATACACACCGGAGTTTTGAAGCCCTCCATGAACCCCCCTTGTGGAGGTCTTCTAGTGACGAAGATATTAAAGGTCAAAGTTTTTCTGTTTTTAAAACAATTTTAAATGTTATAGTCTTAACTTGAAAAACTCCCACGACCCCTGGGGCCTACTGTCTAAGTCATACACGGGCAACGCCCGGCCCGCGGGCCGGATGCGGCCCGTTCCGGCTTTTGATCCGGCCTGCGAAATATTTTCAAACCGCGCGTGAAAAAAGGTTATTAATTCTCAGTTCACGCCAACAAGAGACTAGCATTCTTCCAGGTGGATTCAAACCTAACGCGAAAAAACTGATACTTTCACGATAGATATTGTCCACTGCTTGTTTTGCGCACGTTTTTCATATAAGATTGCGGTGTCTACAAGCAATGGATAACAAAATGTTGTAAGTCATAATTCTATCGCAACTCACTTGTCTATTATCTACCTCTTATTTACCTATGGCCTGTGACTTCATTAGTGATCTATGGTCTGGCCCGCAACTTTCCAAAGGTTGCCCATCCCTGCTCTAAGTCCTTCAACGAAGATACGGGTCTTAACCTTATGTTTACTTACTATTTCTCCGTAATTCACTACAATATTGTAGTACGGAATAGTTGGCATCACAGATTAACTGGAAATACTGCTTACAGACATCTAAGTCTGAATCTTGCAGCTTATCCAAATAGTTCTCATTTAAAACGTTTACTGGCAACACTGCTAGCACTTTTTTGAGTATGGCAATACTGAAGAAGTCTAGGCGATTGAAGACACGGTATATCTGAAAATTAGGTAATATAATTATTATTACTGAAATGTGTATGTACAGATAGCGCCATCCACGAAGACGCGCCGCACTCTTCTTCCTAATCGCTTAGAGTACAAGTGTGCAAAATTCCGCTAGTGTTTTAGATTACGTCATCATTTCAGTCGAAAGACGTCCAGCGCGGGACATAGGCCTCCCCCAAGCACCTCCACTTCGACTGGTTCTGTGCTTCTCGCATCCAAAGTGTTCCTGCTGCGGACTTCACAAGGTCGTCGGTCCACCTTGCGGGAGGCCTTCCAACGCTACGTCTTCCGGTACGCGGTCGCTACTCCAGAACCTTTCGGCCCCATCAATGCATGCATGCATGGGCTCAGTAATTACTTATTAGTGGGTAATTAGCGTGTGTCAAAAAACTAAAACACTAGCGGAATTAACTAGCGATAACCACTAGCGATTAGTAAGAAGAGCGGGGCGCGTCTTCGTGGATGGCGCTATCTATAATGCAGATTTATTAGTTTAAAACATTTGTTCCCAACGAGTAACACCCTCAAATGTCACACTGTTACTCGATGGGATTTTTTTCTGAAAAAATTCCCAACCGGTCACACTACCAGTCACGGGAACTCGCAATTTTCTCTTTCTAGCTCTTTTTTTTCTATTTGCGCAAGTCGTTTCTGGCACTCGCCGGCCGCTGCCGCGGCACCGCTCGCTTCGCTCGCTCGGCTCGTGCGTAGAGGGGTCTCGGTTTTAACCTAACCTAACCGATTGTTCCCAACGAGTCACACTGTGACATGTTACAGTGTGACTGGTTGGGAACACACCGTTTAAAATAGTGGGGTTAATTTGCACCCCAAATGCATACTAGGATGAATAGTATGTTGCGGGAATACAGGAGTGCGTGCAATCCGTTGCGCAGTTAAGAACGACGTGTCGTGGTCGCACAGACCGGCACGAAAAGCTTACCTGATTAAGTAAACCTTTAGCGGTTTCATCACTTATTGTAGTTTCATAGTAGGAGAGTCTATTCAACAGTGCAGAAATCAACAAGTTACAATCTGTTGTTAAGTTATGATCCAGAACTTTATCAATGATCTCAGTCATTCGTTGAATAATGTCATTTTGTGATGATTCATCTGAAAATGAAAGTTTGACAAGATAAAGAAAAAACTGGCCAAGTGCGAGTAGGACTCGCACACGAAGGGTTCCGTACTACCGTACAATATTTAACACTACATATATAAAAAAATCACGTTTGTTGTATGGGAGCCCCCCTTAAATATTTATTTTATTCTAATTATTTATTTTTAAAGTGAATATACTACTAAATATTGTGTGATTATTTGAAGCGTCTACCTGTTGCCGTTATTAATATCGAACAAATAAACGCAAAAAAAGTCACGTTTGTTGTATGGGATCCCCCCCTTAAATGTTTATTTTATTCTGTTTTTAGTATTTGTTAGGTATAAATCCATACTAATATTATAAATGCGAAAGTGTGTCTGTCTGTCTGTTACCTCGTCACGCTTACATTGCTGAACCGAAGTAGATGAAATTTGGTATAGAGATAGCGTTTGAGTCCCGGGAAAGGACATAGGATAGTTTTTATCCAGATATTGCCACGGGATCGAGACTTATGCGAGTGAAACCACGGGGGGCTGCTAGTAACACAATAAAAAATACAATAAATAAACAATACGTAGTTCTAAATGTTTATATATAAATACAATATTTATAAAATGGTAACATTCCGGGCATCGACTCCCGCCCGCGCCGCCGCGCCTGCCTGTAGTATTGAAGTTTTATTATTGTTTTTACCCCGAATATGATCACATAATTATATCAGAGGGGCAATTCTCGTATTTTTAAGAATGCACAGTCTGATCTCAGTCTCAATCTGTCAAAAATACATCTAATTACCCTATATATTTGACAAGTTTTAAACATAGATTGTCGCTAAGTTGAGATTGCGACTAAATTTTGAACGTTCTAGAAATATGCTTACCATTTTCTACCCACAGTTCGTCATAATACAACATAGCCGTTTCGTATATAGATTTCAAAACTTGTGCATTGTTCGATGATATCAACCGTCCCTTTTCACGAATTATTTTCGCGCTCACAGCTTGCATTGCATCATCTAATTTAGTTTTTGATATCGCTGAAAATTAAAGCTGATTATTAATCTTACATCATGTCTGTATTTACCCAAGTGGGGTCGTGGCTAAATATTAAAAGCCGCACGGGTCTATCTTCAAGGTTAAGCAACGCTTGCCGAGGTCGGTCCGTGGATGGGTGACTTTCTATTACAAACCGGAATGAGGGAAGAGGGAGTGCACCTGTGTCTGCGCGCACACTTGTGCACTATAATATCTCCCGCGCGGAAGGCTAGTTTCCGTTTAGTTTGGCCGCCATGGCCGAAATACGGTGTGGAGGACTTTATTTATTATTTAAACTCGAGCGGTTTGTGGGTGTCACACATGAGCAGAGCCTACAACGTCCTGCATGTGCAATATAACAACGCCTTCAGGTTGCTATTGAAAGAAAGAAAGAAAATACATTTATTTGCGGGAAACATGACGCATCAAAAAAAAAATACAAACAATTTAAAAAAAAATTACAATTAGGGAGAAAACATGCGTCACATCTACGCAAAACGGCCATCGCTCAGCATAATGCTAAGACCCTATACGAGACAGAGCCCCAGCGCTGGTTTTCAGCGACAGCTGGCGTTGACGTGATGACGTCAGCCAGTGCAGCATACGATTAGATATAAATAAATTAAAAAAACAACAATCAAAAAAAGAAACAAAATAATATACATTATAAAAAGATGGAATGAGCATGAAAAAATATGAAGTGGTAACATTCCGGGCAACGACTCACCGGTTATGAATAATCTGTGCGCGCGCGCAACTATCACAAAGCTATAGATTTGACGTTCTGAGTATCTGACATATTACTGAACTAGTCGACCGCTGTGATGGGTCTTTTTTTTTTTTTTTTTTTTTTTTTATTTGGGAAAATAAACGGTTACACATTACAATATGGTTAAGAACTTAAAACTAAAATGATATTATAAATGTATAACCAACAACATTTTCCACGTAATATAAAAAAAAGTTAAACTAACATGAACATCGTGCGATGTAAAGTAGATAGACTATAAAGTATGAATAAATGTTAAAATAAAACTTAACTGAAAGTTATACATACATGCAAAAAAAAAAAAAGAGAGAAAGAATTGAACTATGATTTTAAATTATTATGTACTTAAGTCTGCTATGGTTTTAAGAGCAATACTTCTAAATTTCCCAGCCGAGACAGCAAAGAACTCAATATCCTGGAAAATTTTATTGAACTGAGTGGTAAGACGTCGTAGGGGTGCTCGCGAGCCGGCGTTCGATCGACAAGAGGTTACAGCAAATAGCGGTCGCGCGCGCACACCTCGACATATAGTTGTTCTGGGTACTACATAACTTATTCTATTGCTTATATTTATACAATCAAATTTATTGTTACATAAATCAAACAGAAACATCGATTCCAACATTATACGTCTAGATTTTATACCCTGTATAGTTTTGTAAATATAGTAATACAACTAAATAGGCAAGTACTACCATGGTTGTAACAGCTCTATATTAGATCTCATCATCGCACGTTCGTATTTCCGAGGATAGACGATGACTCCCGAAGCGCATACTTTCTTCGGAAAACTGTATCGTGTTTTGTTTATAAAAATATGTACTTACATTTCAAATCGTGATGTAGATGCAGAATCAACTTTTGCATTGAAATATAAGTTTCAAATGCTGACTGCGTGGCACACCTAATTGTTACTTTTTCTAGAACAAATATACAAATAATAAGAATTAACATCTATTATAATAAAGCTGAAGACTTTGTTTGTGTGTTTGAACGCACTAATTTCTGGAAACGCCTGTTGGATTTGAAATAATCTTTTTGATAGCCCAATTTTTGAGGAAGGCTATTTAAATAATAAAAATCTTTTATTGGCAGGCATCGTAGGCCCATAGCGTGTTAGTATTACAAGTAACTTAAAAATCTATGTTAGTAGATAAAAAAAATTGGCACAAATACAATCATTTTTTTTTAAACATAACAAACAGCACCCAATTTCAGGAAGGTTTTATCAAGCCCCATGTCTGGTATGTAGCTTGATAAACCTATCCATTGTGGGCCCTTCTAACCGTTCAGATAATATGTAACATCACGCTGGGACCCTTAGGAGCCGAGAATAAAGAAAAAAGTGAGAAGGAACGCTAAGCGAAAATGAAGTAATAGCGCGGACAGGCGATGCTATGCGACGGGGTGGGTCGGGGGAACAAGAAATTTTACGCGGACGAAGTCGCGAGCAGAAACTAGTTAATAAATAAAACTGACGGAATGACCATAATGCCCTGGAAGTTAGGAAGACCTTTGGTGTGAGATGCAACATGTGTCGACACCCTTGCGCCATCCCATCTTCCTAGCACGGTGGGCTGTGCTGGGGCGGCTGCTGCAGATGCAGAAAACCTTAAACGGCGAAAATATTGCAACCTGATTGGGAGTTATATGTTCGAGCCGTTTGGGGTTGAAACACTAGGGCCAGAGTCAGAGTGCCCACTTGGTTTTTCGAGATATCGCCAAGCGGTTGGTCGACTCTTCACGTGACCAAAGGGCTAGCCTATTTCTTGGCCAAAGAATTAGTATTGCCATACAACGTGGCAATGCTGCCAGCCTTTTGGGCACTGTTCCTGTTGACAGCGATGCGGACGAATTCTTTGATGCCCTATGATTATTTTGCTTATTTGTTCATAATTTACATTTAGTACATATTAATATAGTTTATATGTTAGCTTATATTGTGTAAATATTTACAGAAATAAAACAATATAATAAATAAAACTATTTATAGTGATGAAAAACAAGCCACATTACCTGCGGCTTCCAACGCCTTCTGTACTGAATTCAAGTTATTTTCCTTGAGACCTATAGACCTGTATGCCTTCACTCTCTCTTGGACCCAGGCAAGGATCTCGACGTCTAGTAAACCCCTAAAAAATCAAACACACCAAAAGATTGCAAATTGTTGGACATCTAACCACCACCACCATGGTTTGTTGGTTGGTTGGTTAGTTGGTTGGTTGGTTGTGAATGATTGGATATGTTGTTGCCTATTCTTTAAACCGGTTGACTTTATTTACCGTCTGGACAAAAATAGGGTTTAAAAGGTGAACGTAGAAGCCTATGGAAAACGACTTACTCTTTATTCCGGTCGATGCATTGCAGGGCTAAAACCGGCAGCTTCCTCTCATTGGCTTGCTGGCACCATAACAGCTCATCTTTAGTGAAAGACACGCGTTCTTGACTATCCGAGTCAGATTGATGGTTGTAATATGCTGATCTGAAATAATAAATCTTCTCAGCATGCTCGTTCTATCATAGACCTCATCCATCGCTTTCCATCAGGCGTGATCGAGGCCAAGAGCAGGACAATTTAGCAATAAAAAAAAAATACATTTAATTCTCTCTCAAATACAACAAAGCATAATCACACTAACATTATAAAGGCGAATGTTTGCGAGTGTGTTTGTATGTTTGTTACTTCTTCACGCAAAAAACGGCTGAACGGATTTCGATGAAATTTGGCATACAGATAGCTTATAACCAGGATTAACACATAGGATAAATTTTTATCCAGATCTTCCCACGGGATCGAAACTTATGCGGGTGAAATCGCGAGGCGCAGCTAGTCTATAATAATAATAAGGGGCCTCGTTTAATTATAAACGTCTAACGGGCCTCTGCAAGTTGGCTTTGGCCCCTCGTACGCCTGCCAAAGGTCCGGGACCTCAGGATCCCAAGAAATGTCAAGAGGTACGTCCACTAAAGTTTGGCAATTCTTCGGACTCAGTCGGTTACCTTCTCCTACGGATCTCTTAATTTCTGACTCCGTCACGTGGTCTAATGATGATGATGAATTAACTTTTTAAGCGCTTGGCTAAATATCAATTGCCGTGCCCCTAGCGCGCGGCTACAAATCTATAAAATCAAGATAAAATAATACCTACAATAAATAAGGAGGAGAAATCGTTGTATCGATAAAAAAACAGTCAAAAAGTTTTTATCTCTATTTAATAATGGTTTTAGTTGTACCAAGCAGTTAATAGGACGAAAATAGAACGAAAAAATCATGCATGTTCTCTGTCGCAGAAGTACGACACGAGCGGTAGGGACACACACAAGCGGTAAAGGTTAAAATTGTAAATACCTTATCATAAGACGAGCCGCCCACTCCGCGAGACAGTCCGTCGAGTTGATACTTCCAAACAGTTTTACCTCGTTTTGATGCCATTGTATTGCTTCTATCACCTAAAATACATAACATCACGCCTGTAATCCTTGATAGGTTAGACAGGGGTATACCAATAGTACAGTCAACAGCAAAAGTAGATGATGAAATTTTGGAGTCACTTTTGGAGTCAAAACTGATCACGAATATATGGCAACTGTACCAGTAGTAAATGTTTGGTATAATTTACAATCACATACTTTTGAATCACTTCGACGCCACACAGTTTTGATGCGAACTCCGTTCATTAGTATTGAATTTCTGATTTTCATCATCTACTTTTGCTGTTGGCTGTAGACCCACATTTCGCTCGTTAAGTTTAAGCCCTATGTAATAGGGGGCGAGCCTATCGCCATCAATCGGGCACAAATCCAGACTCCGGGCGAAATTCCAGATGGAAAGGTTAGACAGGGTTGAAGGGTTAGACAGGGAGGAAGATCCTCACGCGGCGCTGCTCCGAAGGCGGAGGAGGGGTCGAAGAAGACGTCAGTTTGACAGTCATCTCCGACTCCTCCCAGATGGAGGCCAGCAGGCAACGGGTGCAGGGGCACCCTTACCTGTATTGCACAGGCCTCCACCAGTGTCGGACGGGAATGGCCAGGTGTCCCCGGCCATTCCCGTAGCCCCCCAACTTGGGGGGCATGCGGGGCCCGCCAGCTAGGCGGGCATGCGCCGGGAGGGTTGTGGAAGTAAAGGCTGAGCCGGTTTCCCATGGCCCTCCCATCACGGCGATGTGGGTACACCGCTGAGTTTTAGTGGGTACACTGTCGGTGCCATTCCGACAGGAGTCCCACATACCCTGTCTCGACCCCTACGAGCGGGGATGCGTAATGCATTTCTCAGCGAAAAAAAAAAAAAAAAAAAAAAAAAAAAAAAAAGGGTGTACCAAAAGTACACCCACATTTCACTCGTTATGTTTAAGTCCTATGTAATAGGGGCGAGCCTATCGCTATCAAATTGCAGATAGAAAAAACCCAATAACATTTTGCCCGACCCGGGAATCGAATCCAGGACCTAATGCTCAGAGCAATAACGCTGTCACTAATGGGAAGCCGCAGTATCGCCGAGTGTCATAGAATATATACGCCGAAGAAGAAGCGGACAGAAGCTACTGGATTTTAAATATTGAAAGAAACATCAAAATTGGATCATTATGACCTGAAACACAGGTTTATATAAACCTAGATCAGGCAACGCACTACATTATCTTCAGAGTTCTATTTTTGACTGTAATCTCATATTTGTCATACCATAGTTTATATCCAGATTATTATATACCTATTATAGGCCTAGATTAATATATACTACTGAACCATATGTACACTTTTTGTGAACTTATCATTTCAATTTTTTTATTAGTTTTTGAGAAAATCGCGGACATACAAATACAAAGTCGAATACAGAACCTCCTTTTTTGAAGTCGGTTAAAAATATAGTTTTCAGAATTTTTGTCCGTTTATCTGTTTGTCCAGACTCTAGATGTACTACATATCGATGCCTTAGTTCACAATTGCACTAACAACAACATTTTCAATTTTTACTTTTTTTGAAATGGTTACGTTTAAACTAATATTACAACATTGAGATATGATGGAGTAAAAGGACTAGTCTTATGAATAGATGCATAATTTTTTTTTATTTTACTTGGATTTTCTACTGTTCTCGTCTAAACTTTTAAAAACTTTAAAGCTCTCTCCTCAAAAATGTAAATTTCGTAGTTAGTGCAATTGTGAACTAAGGCATCGATATGTTCCGGATTGGTGCAAAAACGACTTAACGGATTAGTTTATAACCTGGATTAATACAAATGGTATTTTTAATCCCGGTAGTGCGTTCCCGTACGATGTTTCCCGACATCATATACTTACAGCGGATGTAACAAAGTCCCTTTTCGGCCACTTCTCAGTTTGCTTCAGCCAACTTATTCTGTTCTGAGTAACTTCTTCAGGATAGTATGACGCCACCATTTTGTTGAGCCAAAGCCCGTAATCTGTAATGTTTCAATTTAAATTATGACCAACTTCGAGGTATACCCTATCCATTAAAAAACGAATCGTTAAAAACGGACTACTCTGTAATGTACAAGTTATTCCCTGGCATACATAAAAAAAAAAACGAAAATACGACTTCAACTTGAGAACCTTGTCCTTTTTGCGTCGGTTAAAAAACGCAACAAAAATGACTTACCAAGTTTTTTATTTGCTCCATCAAAATATTCTCTCAAGGAAACGGTAAAATCTTCATTTTTGGTCCACAGAGGAGGCAAGCTCGCTTCTATTTGTCTTCTATCTTGAAGCCTCAAGTCATCCCAGTTTGATAACGATCCAAATACATCGATTAATCCTAAAAAATATGAGAAGTTATATTAACACTTTTTTTCATCACCACTGCTCTCAAAACGGTGAAGGAAACCATCGTAAGAAAACCGGCATGTCCTAGAACCAAACATTCGAAGGCATATGACATTTACCAACCCGCACTGGGCCCGCGTGGTGGATTACGGCCCACTTCCTCTCACCGAGAGGAGACCTGTGTCCCAGCAGTGGGAACATTACAGTCTGATTATGTATTCGCCCAAGTTAATAACTATATATATATGTAGTTTACCTTGCAATGTAAATTCTTCATCTCTCATCGCGGCATCCGAATCTTCATTAAACATACTGTAACAATATTAAGACGTGTTGGATAACTAATATTAAAAAAAGTAATATCGTAGTGATATTATTACTTGAAATATCAGTTCAAAAACTCCGTCCGTTCAGTTCTAAGTATGGGGAACCCCCAAAATTTATTGTTTTTTTTTTTTAATTTTTAGGTGAAAATCTTAATGCGGTTCACAGAATACATCTACTTACCAAGTTTCAACGGTATAGTTCTTATAGTGTCGGAAAAAAAAGTGGTTGTGACATACGGACGGACAGACAGACATACATGAAGGCTACGGAACCCTAAAAACGTGGCGATTTTTGGAAGAGCCCTATTAAGGGGCTTACAGGACCTAAACGCAAAAAACGCAAGTTTTAGAAACAATAAAAGTAAATGATCGCCTACAGTAAAAAAAACCAAAAAAATATATGATATTCTTCAGGATAAATGCTAGGATGATAGTGTGTTGAAAACATAATACAACTTATTTGGTACGATAGAAAAAAATCATGAAGATACCTCTAAAAACTTTTTATTTACAACAAAATTCATACTAATATACATACAATCATTATGATTTTTTGTCAGATTATTCTACAAGCAACATACTAAAACTATAGTGTTTTAGTTTTTTTGTCCAAAGACTAGATTTTTCGTAAATCGATAATTGCTTCATATTTTGCAATAAATTACCAGCGTTGTGGCATCGCGCTTCTCTTTCTTTTCTATGCAGACCGACAAAGACCGCGCTTTAGGTCATGTAGTCCTCTTAAGGCCAAAGGAACAAGGACTTACCTAAATATAAATTGGGTTCTATCCCCACTTCTAAGCTGCAGGTCTTCGTATAATATGTTAGTATACAGGTACCCTTCACTGTTTGATAAAGCTTGCTTTAATGCTTTCACTGATTCGGTAAATCTGAAATAGAAAAGATGACATCGAAGAATATTTTGTGTTATTTTGTTTTATTTTATTTTGTAAGAGATGGCGTGACGAATTGGACGCCTATCTAAAGGATTGGCCAGATGTAGCAAGAGACAGGAAAAAATGGAAAGACGGAAGGGAGGCCTTTTTGTACGACTTGTGTAAAAATTTACCAATGGATAATATTTATCTGAAATAAATGATTTGATTTTGGTTTGAAAGAATCAAAATCTTTTATTTCACACTTTTTGCTCGGCTCCTAAGGTTCGTGGCGTGATATTAATGAAAGAAAAAAGAAAGAAAATACGTTTATTTGCGGTGAACATGACGCAAAAATTAACATAAACACAAAACTAAAATAAAAAAGAAGGTAAGGGTAACATGCGTCACATCCACGCAAAACAGCTATCGCTCAGCATTCTGCTGCGACCCTATGCAAGACAGAGCCCCAGCGCTGGTTTTCTACTACTAGCTTCTGCCCTCGACTTCGTCTGCGTGAAATTACACCCTCCCCCCACTCACGCTCTTAGTGGTGGAATTTCGAGAAACCCTTTCTTAATGGATACTACTCTTCACAAAGAACACATCCTCCAAATTGTATGTCTCTGGGGACCAGCGATTTAGGCTGTGCGTTGATATATCAGTTAGTCAGGACTTTGAATTATACAACGGGTTTTTTTATATCCCATAACTCCGCGCGGCGTGCTGTTTTCTATAGAGCAGCGCTGCGTGAGGCGGGTCTCCCATCGCACGCGATAATAGAAAACAGCACGCCACGCGGGCGCCCGCTCCGTGCACCCGCTTAACGCAGCAGACGGTCTAAGGCACTGGAACTCCCACGCATCGACGAAACACAGCAGGCTGCTTGACGCCGGACTCCGGACTTTTGACAGATTGAGACTGAAATCAGACTGAACGTTTTTAAAATTACGCAAATTGCCCCTCTGATATCAGATTTGCTAACGCCACTTACCCTGCTATACTGCTTATATCCTTAACAAAGATCCTGCAAGCATCTAACACCAAGGGAGTTAGGCAGAACGGGTCTCTCTTGATGATGTCGAACAGCTGTTTAGCTATGACCGAATCCAAGTCGAACCGACGACCAGTGCCTTGCAAGCATTTCATCATTTGAATGCATAGCTCTTGACATACCAGAGAATTTGTCTGCAAAAAAAAAAGCCTCAGTACAGTACGCGTGCCGCGGTTGGTTTGTGGATGGATGATCCATTACATATTGAGACCCGTGTTTTTTTTTTTTTGGTGGGAAATTATCAAATAACTTCTCCCGCTCTGGGCGGAGCGAGAGGGCGTGTCAGACTCTTACTGACTAAAACCCACCCGTGTTCCTTCAGTTGCCTGTGCCAGGGGCCACGGCGGTATCTCTTACGAATAACCCGCGAGGCATCGGCACTAGCGGACCCCGTCAGTTAGGGCTGACATGTCTTTGAGGCGCGCGTGGAACACAACGCGCCGTCGAACTGGGCCTGGTCCTTACCGGACGGCGAGCTGCCCATTGCTCGCCGTCCGCAAGCCCGCGCCTACGGTGGCCGGGAATCGGCTCTCGATGCACGTTAATGAAACACGTTAATGGTCCCAGCTGGCATTCGTAGATCTTTGACAGTCGTTATAGGTATTCAGAATCCTACAGTCCGACAACCAGTCTTGCTAAGGGGTATCGTATTAACAAGTAACTGGGTTGTGGAGGTCAGATAGGCAGTCGCTCCAGCTGCATAAGGTTGCATTGCAAGCCGACCCCAGCATATAGTTGGGGAAAAATGTCGTGATGGCTCAGTGGTCAAGGCCTCGACTCTCATGCACGAGGTTGTGTATTCAATCCGGGCAAGAACCAATGTAACTTTTTCAATTCATTATGTACTTTTTAAGTTGATTTTGGAGATCACCGATCTGACCTTCACCCGGGCGAACCCGCGGGTATAAGCTAGTAGAATAATAATCTTACCTTAGAAAGTTGTAGAAATACGTCTAAAATGTCAGTTACAGCCATTTGTACATTAATTTCTCGACGTGCTGGAGCTAAAAACACAAGTAATTCTTTTTTAAGGCATAAAAAAATTAAAACCTTGAGAAAATTAAATAATTATTATACGATCTTTTACTATCATGCATTAATTATACATTGTGAGATTTCAAAACTGTATACAGTTTAACTAAAAAAAGTGTGCGCTTCGGTAAACTTCGTGTTTCCGAATTAGCACGAACATAGCGCCACAGAGTAACCCCCCACTGAGGCAAAGCTTCTAATTTTTGTACTGCTACGTCTAGTAGTGTGCTTTCGTATTATTGCGAATTAATATGGAGTTTTCTCTCTTTTGGGTTACCTACTCCGGTTGCAGATCAACATCCATCATTTAAAGTTATGAAAAGTTTTTATGGAATTGCATAGAGTTGTTAATCTACAATTTTGTAATCATGGTAATTCAAAATAGGTAAGTATTTCCTTGGTTTTAACAGCTCTATTAGATCTCATAATCGCGCGTTCGTTATTCCGGCGATAGACGATGATTCCAAAAGCGCATACTTTTCTTGGGATATCTGTACTTATACACGATGTTTTTTTGTTTCTCACCTTTATTAATTCTCTGTCTGTATGTCACACCAGATCTCAGAACCGTTCTTGCCATTGTTTTAGTTCTCACAGAAATGCTTTCATAAGCTCTTAGGATGCTGCAAAATAATATCATAATAAAGTCAGTGATGAGCTGGACTCCTTTAATAAAGACTAGCTTTTGCCCGCGACTTCGTCCGCGTATATGTCGGTTATCGCGGACGCAGACGAAGTCGAAGTCGAATAAAAAGTAGCCTATGTCCTTTGTTGGGGTTCACACTTACCCTGTACCAAATTTCACACAAATCGGTTCAGTAGTTTAGGCGTGAAGAAAAGACAGACAGACAGACAGACAGAGTTACTTTCGCATTTATAATATTAGTTAGGATTAGTCCTTGGCAGCTCTGGACAGAGAGAGGTGAAAGGAGAGTAGGGAGGTCTTTGCCTAGCAGTGGGACATTAAGGGTAAATAAACAAAAAAATTAAAGAAATCTGTCTGTAAAGGTCAATACTCAATACTCAATATCTTTATTACCATAATGTGTACTTAGGTGGTAACTATATAATTTAGATCATTATGGACCCTGTAGGGCACAGCAAAAGGTAGGAGAGAGGAAGCCCTGTTTTAGGATAAGTTGTTTTTTTATGGGAACAACTTATAACATAAATATAAAAATCAAAGCCAGGAGATCGCGAATTAAATACTAAACATTTCACTTATCTATTATATTATGTATTATTTTATCATTTTAGATTATTTTATATTCCTACTTATGTATTATAATTCTGTTTATTATTTTATATAAATTGCTTTTTGCAGACCAACGGAGTGTCGGCGAAGCGACAAATTTTATAACAACGAAAGTGTTGATTTTATTTATTTACTTTTATAGCATAAGGCTGAAAGGGCTTTAAAGATCCGTGGCATACATACTGTCGCGCCATTTTGTTTTTTCTTTTTCAAAATGGCGGCTACGCATAAAATTTATACAATCGAGCAATTTTATTGCAGTATCGGGTTAACCTTGAGCATAGAAACCATTTAGGTTCTGAAAAGCCTGACCCTATGACGCACCGTTTCCGAGTTAGGAGCTTTTGTTTTTTTTTATAAAAAGCTCTATGTTGTCCCAAAATGTTTATAAACCATTTTTTTTCCCTTTCTTTGCTTCTCATAGTGCCCCTAAGGGGCCGTCTCCACGAGCGAGAGAATCGCGGCGATATTATCGTCGTGCCAGGTATTTCTATACACTCTCTTAGAACGTGTCTCCACACGGCGATATCATCGCCGCGAATATTTGATGGCACGGCGAGACTATCGCCGCGACTCTCTCGCTCGTGGAGACGGCCCCCTACCGTATACTCCATATTCAACGAATCCGCCCCTAGGACGACCAGCTGACTGTAGTTAATTTTTTGTAATTATAATAGAAGACAACTAACCTTTGCGGCAAACCCTCATCTCTTAACTGAATGACTTTGAACGCGTCTTGACTTCTCAAATCACTGAACAGCAGCTCCAATAGCTTTGAACCACAGTCGGACAACTCGAACTTATTATTTGTAGACAAACTGCATTGATAGACTATTATATAGAATAGTTCCGCAAACCTGTAACCACATAACATAATCGGCATTCGCGATTTATTGGCCAAAAATATAAACAAATATGAGTTTATGGAAAATTAACTTTAAATCCTACACCATAAAGTTCAGTTTACGCTACAACTTAAAACATTTTTATAACTTTTTCAATAGTGCTAGTCACTTTCAAATAAACTTTATTGCCATTAAAATAAAGTTGACATTTGTTTAACTTGAAATACTAATAATTTGAAACATAAGTTAAAATAGACTACATAACATCACGGCTTGTTTCCCTGAAGGGTTGGGCAGGGGTGTATCTATAAACCCAGAGTTCACCAGTTATGTTTAAGTCCCAAGTAATAGTGGGCGAGCCCATTGCCTTCAACCGGACACAAATCCGGACTCTAAGCTGTAACTGAGAAATTTCAGATACACATATACAGGATCAATTTAAATTAGCTAGCGAAACTCCACAGACGTGATGGGTGTTGATATCTAAACAAAATAAAACAAAAAAATAATATTTTTTTTTTGGTAATCAACGTTGTTTTATCGTGTTTAGACATTGATACATTTATAACGTCTGTAAAGTTTACACAAGAAAAACTGTTTTTTTAAACTGATACTTCAAGTGACTACACTGCCAGCGGTTGATGACCCCACAAAAAACCACAATTTTTTTTTAGCATATTTAGGTGTCGGTACTCATCACGTCTGTGGAGTTCCGCTAGCTTATTAAATTTGACCCTGTATACCCAACATACCAATTTATACCCTACTAGCGGCTCCCCAGCTTCGCATTTCCGAAATTTTCTTTCATACAAACCTTGTCCTGGCAATACCGAACACAAAAAAATAATTATCCAATTTGGTGCAGTCGTTCGGAATTTATGCGTGTACAGACATTTCGGCGACTTTGTTTTATACTGTGTAATAATTATACATACTACAATAACTTAAAAACTATAGTCAATCTGATACACTAATGACTTTACATTTTAATTACAAAATCCCGCTAAAAAACAAAAGGCAGCACAAAAAAACAATATTGACCTGTGTTATCATCATCAGCCTACAGCAGTCCACAGCTGGATGTAGGACTCTCCAATCGCACGCCATTTATCTGTATTCTTGGCAACTCTCATCCAGCTGCTACCTGCCACCCGTCAGCGACGATCTTCGGTCCTCTTCGCCTCAGGGTGTCCTACCTTACGTGTGCCTATACCTTGTTACCGTGTTTGTTGACCTGTATTATGCTTACCTCATATTAATATCCTTGGAAAGACACTCCTCTACACCATCTGACATCATTTTGGAGACCGCTTCGTCAAGATCAAACATACCATCAAATATTTTCTTTACAATGAGCTTCTCATAAGGACTTTGTGATTCAATGTTGTCTAGGATAGGACTACTGTCAACCGCTCTTCTTTTAAAAGGATTATGGTTCTCGCGTTTGAATAGACCTGAAATTGTAAGAAGTTAATATAACACATCAAGCTTTAGAAAGAAACTGTCGTATTCAGGTAAACCAGTAAAGTTATGCGCTTCAGCAAACTTCGTGTTTTCGAAATAGCATGAACGTTGCGCCACACAGTAAGTCCTCTGAGAGGCAAATGATAAATGATTTCTTCCTGTAACTTGGTTTGTACAGACGCGAGCACATCAAGCTACCTGAAACTGTAAAATCTTCCCAATCAACTTTGAACCTTATGCTTTAGCGATAAAGTTGAAAATCTATTAAAGAAATTTGACAGATTGTAGTAGCTTGATGTGCTGGCGTCTGTACAAACACTTTTACACGTCAATCATATATATCTATATAAATAAAAATGAATCGCCAAAAAGTATGTACGCGCATAACTTTCGAATGACAGCATCAAATTGGATAATTCTTCTTTTGTTGTGTAGGATTTTGTGTGACGTCAGTATGACGCGTAGTTCACATGTGGCGTTTGTAGATACCGCTACAGTATAAAAAACACGAAAACGTCATACATACCTTGAAAAGCTGTTAAAAATACATCAAAGGCTTCTTTTCTCACTCGCACAGACGAACTTCTACAATTTTGTTCGACACCATGTAAAATATCGCTCTTCATTGCTCCATCCATCAGTTTCAGGCTATTCCGGGCTATTTTCATAGCCTCAACTCTTTGTTCGCCATCAAATAGCTCGCTCAGCGATATGATTTGGAACATGTCGGCGTAATAATCGTCAAATTCCGTCGAATTTTCCAAATATGTAGATATTATTGTCAGGCATTTTGATTTTTCTACTTTTGGGGCTAGATCTGTTATAATCCTGATAAAAAGGATGTATAGAATTAAAATAAGTAGGGGGAAGTGTATGGTATAGTACACACACATTCACCAAGTTGTGTTTAAAGTCCCATTTAAGGGCTCATGGCTAAGAAGGGGCTCGTGGCTAAGGAGGTGCTTGTGCTTAAAACCTTCCTCGAAAACTAGGCAATCAAATGCAAAAAGAATTTTTCAAATACGACTGGTAGTTCCAGAGATTACCGCTTTCAAATAAACAAACTCTTCAGCTTTATTAGACTATTATAGATTACTTACTTCAATTGATTAAAATCGCAGCACTCTTTACAATATTTCTGAGCGTAAAACAGCATCTTCACATAACTATTAACACTGCTACCCCTCACAGCATTTAAAATTTGCCAGAATTTTGCCAGATACCCATTTCTTGTGCCAGAATCTGACAGAGAGAATGCCAGACCGCATACTTCTGCCAGTTTCGAGTTGCTCGTCCAGAATCTGGCATCGGGGTTGGCAAATATGGCGGTCAAAAGTTCTGGCAGGGCCACGCCATTTTTGAGTAAGCGTTCAAATATTGGCAGTAGAGAGAGTAGGTCTTTTGGTAGGTCTGCAACGTAAGAAATGTACCTATTAACACACACATGCACTGAAAGGGCTTTATTTCCAGTTACATAATTTATATATAGTAGTATATAGTAGTAGTATATATAGTAGTAGTAGTAGTAGTGTATATAGTAGTAGTAGTGTATAGTATTTATATATAGTAGTATTTATGTATAGTTTATTTATAGTATTTTTAAGTTATATTAATATTGTATTTTATGTGTTTTATATGGGCCTTGATGCCTGAAATAAATGGATCAATAAATAAATAAATATAGGGTGTCCCTGGAAGTATGGATCAAATCGGATAGTGGCGTGCGTGGGCAAGATCATTTCCAAACTTTTTTACCCTGAGAATGCCGGTGAATTTTTTTACGGTTCAAAAGTTATGACCAATTTTTGTTTTTTTTTTCAATCACTTCGCATAGTACTCAAAGTAAAAAATCATTTAAAAAAGAACTATCAGGGTTAATAAAAAAATTAAATTGATAGCCCTGATAGCTTTTTTTAATGTTTTTTTTTTACTTTGAGCAGTATGCGAAGTGATTGAAAATTACAAACATTGGTCATTTAGCATTAATATTAGTTAGGATCCCGTGCCGAAGGCTCCGTTGAGATTGGCCGCCATGGCCAAAATACGGTCTGTAGGACTTTTTATATGTGAATACTATGTAAAAAAAAAACACTCCGGAGTGCCGACAGAAGTGAAAACAAAACACAAAGAGAATACTTTGCCATCACTCACTGACATATCGGATATACATTAAAACCGAATACATCCCGAGGACAGCCGAACACATCCGAAGCGGTGTCGGTTACGGTAACAGTGGCGCGAATTCAACGGCTTTTTCGCGTCTCAAAAAATGCCCAACGCGTCTAAAGAAGTTTTCGCTTCAAAAATCTCACCTGTACAATAATCTTGAAAAACACTCCATTTCACTGTGACCATGTTCCCATACAATTGTAACAAATCATTTAAAGTGTTTAAGAGTCGTTTATGTATATTAAGTTGATGCTTGAATGTAATACAAGTATTAACTAAATACTCTACAGCGGTATTCATATTAGGATCATAAGATAATTCTGTTATATTCCATTTTGTAATTGTTGATATCTGAAAAGGAAGAAAAATGGGTTTGTACATTTTTTTTATAGATTAGAAACGTTTCCGTGGCATACCTACCTGTCCGCCATTTTGTCATCATGACGGCCACACATTAAACCTAATCTGCGTTCGCGATTTATTTGGCAAAAATGTAAACAAATATGAATTAATGAAAAAATAACTTTAATTCCCACACAATAAAGTTCAGTTTACTCTACAACTTTAAACATTTTTATAACTTTCTCAATAGTGCTAGTCACTCTGAAATCAACCTAATTCTCATTGAAATAAAGTTGATTTTTTTTTTAACTTAAAAAGGGGGGGGGGAGCAGCACTTCGCACTTTATAAATCGATAGCCGACATCAATGAAAACATAATAGAACCAAACCCCGTAAAGTGACACGTTTCCGACATATTAACGTTTAAAGTTGATCACATGACATCCATATTTTTTTAACTTGATTACATTTTTTTGCATAGTTGTTTGATTACTTTAAACTTTCAAAGTGATTATTTCTAATATTTCATACGATTTCGCTTTAAATGTATTAAGCCATTGTATAGTTAGCGCCACGAAAGATTTGACTTGACCCCTTCTGCGCTCTTTCCGCCGCCCCTATGACGTCCGGTCCCGTCCCGCGCTCAGACCTCATACCGCTAAAGAGACCTAAAATCGTGTACTGCGCAAGTCAAACCACGTGGTGTGTCAAGTCTCATCTTTCGTGGCACGCATTGTAACACCTATAAGCAAATAAATTTATGTATACTTACAATATCAATATGTAGGTTGTTTAGTACGGGTTTTCCATTGTTAGTAGCGGGTGTATCTGCTATTAGTTTTAACAGCGCGGGACAGAGGGCGCTGCTGTGCAACTTTAGTTCTTCTACCGCATTGCATATAGCCTGTAATATTGAAATATCAGAGGTTACAGTCGATATAGGAGTTCCTGATACCAGTCTGTGCCAAAATTCTAGTAATTATACAGGTTTAATGGAAAAACTCCAACAACCTTAAGAGGTCATTGTACTCATCATTATGAACAACATTTAGTATGGGACCAAACCTGAAATAGCGAAAAAAAATCAGTTGTTCCCTACATTTATGTTCGTATAACTCGTCAAAATGTAGGGAACAGCTGATTTTTTTTCGCAATTTCAGGTTTGGTCTCATATTAAGTTGTTCATATTGATGAGTACAATGACCTCTTAAGAGGTTGTTGGTGTTTTTCCAATAACCCTGTATAGGGTGAGTCGGTAACATTATATTAAGTTTTAAAACGATACTCGGTGAGGTTTTAAGATGACTTTTTATTGAAGTGAAAACATTTTTAGGCGCGTTGGGCATTTTTTGAGATGGGAAAAAACCATTGAATTCGCGCCACTCGCGCGACACCGCTTCGGATGTGTTCGGTGTCCTCGGGATGTACTCGATTTTAATGTATATCCGATATGTCAGTGAGTGGTGGCAAAGTATTCCGTTTGTGTTTTTTTTTCACTTCTGTCGGCACTCCCGGAGTGCCACTGTTTATTTTATTGTTCAATTTACCTGTGCCAACAGCCATTTAGCATTAACAGTCATGTCCGAAGTTAAAGCGGCTACTACAGTGGTCTTCCACTCGGTATGCTCGAGCGTGGTCGCGTGCTCGAGCAGAAACGTGAGCGTAGACAAGCAGCCGTGAGCATTGAGCACGCTGTCTTCAAATTCTAGGGACGCGTCGTCTTCTTCTTCCTGTAATTATGTTTTTTTTTTGTGTAACGTAGAATCATAGCGAAATAAATATTTTTATTTACACACATAATCAGCCTTTAAATTTTCCCACTGGGGACACATGCCTCCTCTCTGTGAGAGGGTGTGAGTAATAATAATATCCCGTCAAGCGTCCACTGTACACCAAGTGTACAGTAAACAAAAGAGCCAAGTATGCAGGATCGTCGGATATAGTTGAAGTTTAGTAAGAAACCAATGGATGTTCTCTAATAAAATTTAATTTAATTAATAGAAAACAAACAGCTCATTTATCAAATTAAATTTCAGTGAACAACATCCATCGGTTTCTTACTAAACTTCAACTATATCCGACGATCCTGCATACTTATCTCTTTTGTTGACTGTATAATATAAGAGAAAGTGCTCGAAACGTCAACGGTACACCAAGTGTACACAACTATTGTCATTGTCATTGTGAAAACAATGACTTCACTGCGTCCATTCAACTACTCCGACACGTGGGGTGTGTCGACAGATAGGCGGGCAAACGCGTGAGAGGATATTTGTCATAATCCACCACGTGGGCCCAGTCGGGTTGCAGATGTCACATGTCTGCTACATAGAAAAGCGAGGATCCTCCGACTAGACGAGCTTTGTTTGGTGGACAACTGCCCGACAGGGCATTGATGTCGGGATGTTGTATATATGTTAGTTGCGCAGTTGCGCAGTAAACTTTTGCACGATGCAGGATTTTGCGTGACCTCAGTGTGATGCGTAGTTCGCTTGTGGCGCTGTAGATACAGTGTTACCCAGTAACTGGGTTGTGGAGGTCAGATATGCAGTCGCTCCATGTATAATACTGGTATTCAGCTGTATCCGTTTAGACTGGAGTCCGAAGCCGACCCCAAAATAGTAGGAAAAAAATAGGCAGCTGATGTTTACTAATACATACCAATTTAAGTCATATCTTCACAAGCATAGATTGAATTTTTCAATGTATTCAATGAATGATAGAGTTGGGGCAGCATTAAGAAATTTTAACACCATACCAATTTCAGTCATATTCTCCAAGGCATAGAGTTTATTTTTCATTTGCAGGCAGATGATTATGATGGTACTTACGTCATCTTCGTCTTCAGGTATCATGTCATACTGCAGTGGGTTTTCTGAGAGCGTTGTTAAGAACAGTCTGCTTCGAACTGTACCGGTGAAGGAGGATGATGTGGCTATAGCGTCCACTGACCGCTTGGCTGGTTTACTGCCCTGCAAGAGAAGAGAAAAGTAATACAGCATCAAAATAAATTAGCTAGCGAAACTACGCAGACGTGATGGGTATCGATAACTAAAGATGATAATAAAAAAATAAAAAAACGTTTTTGTTCTCATAACGAATACAAACCGAAGGCCAATTCTCGTCATTAAAAACGTTCAAAATCTAGTCGCAATCTCACCCCAGCGACAATTAATGTCAAAAACTTGTCAAAAATGTAGGAAAATCACAAGTATTTTGACAGATTAATAAAGCCCGGTTTCCACCGCGAGCGGAGCGGACCCATTAATGACTTCTTTTACCTCGCAAAAGAAAACTGTTTACATGTGTTTCCACCAACAAAGGGTCGAGCGGATGTGACTCAGCGGGCAAAAAGAGTAATAATGAGCTCGCTCATTTCTAGAGAGAATCAGATGACTAAACTCTTTCTTGGTGAAAACGTAAACCTTTTTCATGAAAACGAAGTCCGCTCCGCTTAGCCATTTCCGGCGCATTACTCTTTCGCATTGGAAACCGGGCTTTAGACTGAGATCAGACTAAACGTTTTTAAAATTACGAGAATTGTCCCTCTGTTCACTTATACATAAATGAAGGCCTATACACGTATAAAGGTAAGAGGAACAGGGTGTAAACTTCACTCATACTCTATAGAAAAGGGAGGACCCTCCGACCAGATGGGTGTTGTGTCTGGCGGGCAACTGCCCGATGACTCATGTCGGGCCGTTGTATCTATGCTAGTTGCGCGGTAAACTCTGCTTGCGAGATGCAAGATTTCGTGACGTCAGTACGACGCGTTTTTTTTTTCGCATGTGGCGTTGTAGATACTGCTACACAGGTATAAGCGATACCGTTGTCGCACTAGGCAGCGATACCGAATCGGTACGCGATATCGTTGTCGCGCTCGCCAGCGCTACTGGTCCAAAGTGACTAACTAAAAGGCAGACCAGTACAGCTACCGAGCGCGACAACGATATCGCGTACCGATTCGGTATCGCTGCCTAGTGCGACATCAACATCACTTATCATCTGAATAGGCCTTTGTTTGTGTATCTCAAATGATAAGTGAACAGAGGGGCAATTCTCGTAATTTTAAAAACGTTCACAGTCTGATCTCAGTCTCAATCTGTCAAAAATACCTATGATTTTCCTACGTTTTTGACATTGATTTTCGCTCAGATGATATCGCGACCGCTGTCCGTGTAGTTATTTGAAGCATAGGTTTAGTCAAGTAGATACATACCCGATACCTAGCATGCGCTTGCAACTCGAACGGGTACACGGCATCTCTGTCCACTATAGCAGTCCACGCCTGAACGTTGAATACTCGAGCCGACAGGTTCTTGTTCAGTTTGCGACGACAGATGGCGCTAGTGAGGCAGTTGTATGACGAGCACTGCAACCAACTGTTTCACGAGTAAATATTTTGTGTAAGTAATTTTGTGGAATTTATTTCATCATCATTGCTCTCAAAACTCTAAAGGATAACGGCATGTTTTCTAGTTAGCGAAACTTCGCAGACGGGATGGATATCTTTTTTTTTTTTTTAGTTAGCTGCCAAATTCTTCCAGGCATCCTTGTCTAGAGCCACGTCGATTTAACCCCGGCGGTACGCGTCTAATATGCGATAGCGATATATGCATTTGCCAAAAATGTAAACAAATATCAATTAATCGAAAAGTAACTTTAATTCATACACAATAAAGTTCAGTTTACGGTACAACTTCAAACATTTTTATAACCTTTTTTCAATACTGCTAGTCACTCTGAAATCAACTTAATTATCATTGAAATAAAGTTGATATTTGTTTAACTTGAAATTGGGTGGTGGTGTGCACTGTGCAGCACTGCCCACTTTTACTATAGGTCGTCTCGCCACCTCTCCCCGAGCGACCCTGGTTCTCGGCGGCGCCGCCCATGTTCAGGCACCAGGGTGTGGGGACTGTTGCCCAGCGGTTACTGTGCACGCGGCTAACGTGACCTGCCCAATCCCATTTCAGCTAGGCAGCATTTTCGCCTACATCTAGGATCCCCGTTTTGGTTACCTAGGATGTCTTATCTTACAGATTTCAAAAAACGTACTCTAGCACGTTCTTACTTCCTCTTTAGATACTTAGAGGCAAGTATCCTTCAACTCGTCGCTCGCTCCGCTCGGATACTTGACATTGGCACTAATAGTGACGCAGTACTTCCACGTCTGCTCTAGAAAGTACTACGGCATCTGAGATTCGGTACTATAATCTCAAGCTAAAATACTTACAGGCAAGCATCCTTCATTTCGTCGCTCGCTCCGCTCGGACACTTGATATTGGCACTTATAGTGACGCAGTACTTGCACGTTTGCTCTAGAAAGTACCACGGTTTCTGAGAGCCCGCACTCTCGTTTATAACGCCGCTTTCCAAACTTACTGTTGTTATCTGCAAAATATACATAACATACATACATAAGTATTCAGTCTATAATGTTCCCACTGCTGGGACACAGGCCTCCTCTCAGTGAGAGGGAGTGGGCCGTAATCCACCACGCGGGCCCAGTGCGGGATGGCAGATGTCACATGTCTTCGAATTTTTGGTTCTAGGACATGCCGGTTTCCTCACGATGTTGTCCTTCACCGTTTTGAGAGCAGTGGTGATGAAATAATTTACACAAAGTAAAGCGCCTGTCTGGATTCGAACCTACTATCTAAAACTCGTAAGTTGCGGCCGTTACCACTTGGCCACCACTGCTCTGCAAAATAATACACACAAATTTAAACCTTAAAACTATGAATTAACAGCGTTTTTTTGGAACGAAGTTCCTTAACACTTTCGACTCCACCCACTTTTCATAGAGCTCATACGCCATGCCGCCATACATATTGCAAATGGACCCTCCAGGAGGGTCACCGGCATTACGTTTGCGCTAAAGTGAACCCTCGAGGAGGGTCGTCGGCATTAGGTTTGAAACCGTATTATAAAACACTGTAAAAAGAAGTAAAATTGTGTTTTCAAAACGTCTTGTTGCTATATTTAGTATCTCTGTGGGTATTTACATGTACTAGTGGGGTGGAAACGTGAAATATTAAAAAATAAAAAAATCAAGAAAAGTATAATCGCTCGCTTTGATCCCGAGACAGGGGTATTCAACCTCTTCTGAAATTTTCAAACATGTAATAATTTTTTATTTTATTTTATTAATGAACAACAAACAGTTACATTATGCAATATTAGTAGTTGTTTATGTAATGAAAACGTAATTATTTTGTAACAGCTTATTAAAGATTAGGTAGTGTTCTATTATTTACTTGACGGTAATGATTCACTCTGGAATTACCTACTTTCAGTCGTTATTCATATAATGTTAATTGAGAAAGTACGTATAAAATAATTACGAAAAAACTCCGATTGAGATAAGAACTGATTTATGTCATAACTACTTTTACTTGTAGTTTCGCTCCCGTGCTTCCTTTGCCTGACATTACCTTTATTCCAGCTATAAATATGTCTACAAACATCACGACACCGCGTCATTTACTCATTCCGTAGGTAGCATCATTACGTGAACGAAGACAAACGGAAATCATACACTACCTATTGGTGTAATACATATACAATACCTATACCTATTGGTGTGATACATATACACGAACCCCAAAACGCATACTTATCCATGTATATACGAGTACATTGATAAGTATGCGTTTTCGGGTTCGTGAGGTTATGTATTATTACATTAGGCATTTGTTTGTGTGGCTGTTAATTTTCTCTTAGAAATTACAGAACGTTTCTTTCTTATATCTATGAATATCACTATAGAGTAGGTTCGTTTTACGGTTTTATAATTTTTATCAGTAAAACGAACCTAATAACTTATAAGCTATCAGAAGGAGACGAAGTAATATACTGTTTAGAAACTTTTGAAGTAAATAAAATTAAAGAAAATCTAAGTCCTATGTTTACATACAACTTTTATTTAGTTTTCAGTGTCAAAGGAAAAGTTTGTT
Source organism: Hydraecia micacea (assembly GCA_914767645.1). NCBI lineage: Eukaryota > Metazoa > Arthropoda > Insecta > Lepidoptera > Noctuidae > Hydraecia > Hydraecia micacea. Next base: position 4,510,805 of record OU611803.1, read on the forward strand.
TAAAAAAACGTATATTTTATTATAGATATTAGGTAAGTAAAGGTTACAAATGGTGTTTGAAAATTAATTGCGAGAAAATGAAACAGGCATAAAATATATAGCAGTTCATCAAAAATGTTGCAAAGCATAGCTAATTCCCGTCACGAAACTTTTTAAAGGTTTTTTTTAATTTTCAACATGTGTCATTCGACTTGGGTACTTCATACTGCCAAGTCATAAAAACGTTTCTTTGTGTTTTTAAATAATAAATGACAACTATTTTATCTGATTTTATTAAATTAACGATAGAAAACACGGAAGCGGTATAAATTAAAACTTTTTTTACAAAAAAAACAACCGACTTCAAAAAAAACTACAAAGTGATAAATAACTTTAATTTCGGAAGTCGGTGTCCTTGGTTCCGCATTTTCGTTTTTTGACACCGACTTCCGAAATTAAAGTTATTTATCACTTTGTAGTTTTTTTTGAAGTCGGTTGTTTTTTTTGTAAAAAAGTTTTTATTTTTCACTTTTTAGTTGTACCTACTCCACCCTAATTCAAATAACACTAGTGCATTGAGGAATTGAAGACACCGGCTAGAAGAATCATCAAAATTCGCATAGAAATGCCGGAGATGCAGTACATTTATGCATATAACATCGTACATAAGAATAATTATATAATGTATTATATACTAAAACCTTCCTGAAAGTATGTAGATCACATTAGTTAAAGAATTATCAAAATTGGTTCATTAGTTTTTGAGAAAATCGCGGACAAACAAACATACATACATACATACATACGGGTCGAATACAGAACCTCCTTTTTTGAAGTCGGTTAAAAATAAAAATATTGTTCGTGTGGCTGTTGGGCCATTATCTTAGTCTTAGAAAAAAAAATTACTTTATGCACTAGAACATAAAAAGCGATTTTATGTCGCCTAAGCACAACATAAAGACGAACTTTTAGAGCATGAGAAGTGAAAATATTATTATGATGTAGAAGATTACTGTCAGAAACCATAGAGGACAAAAATGAATGAATGACAAACGAAGTTGCACTATGGGTATTCTTTTTTACCATTTTGATACGGAACCCTGAAAAGCTTCTATTTTTAAAGTCATCCTCGTAATTTATAATCCCAAAATAAATATTTTTATTTTTAGTGAATATTTGTAACAGTACAATGGTTTACCACCCCTGAAATAGCTCCCAATTATTTTTAAAAATAAAAATGCTGGTATTTGAAAACCAACGAATATACTAATAAATCTTGTTAAAATATACGACAAATTTTATTTTCATAGTTTATAATGCTGTATTCGCTAAGAAAAACGTACATTTAAAATGAGCCCTCCGCGAGGGCTCCCGGCATCCCATAAGGGATTTGAGTGAACCCTCCAGGAGGGCTCCCGGCACTGAACGTGTTAACGCGGATTGCGGTGGGAGTGGATTGGTAGAAATCGTTTCGCGGAAAAAGCGTTGTGCCTCCTCCAAGCGACTTGCTCTCTCTCTCTCCGTCTCTTTCTATTATAATACGAGTGTGTGTGTGTGCGAGCGAGTTTCGTGTAAGGAATTTCGTTCCTGACGGGGGTCCCGAGTCAGAGACGAGTACCGTCAACGCATATACGCACGCTTAAACCGCTGAACCGATATAAATGAAATTTGGTATAGAGATAGTTTGAGTCCCGGGAAAGGACATAGGATAGTTTTTATCCCGATCTTCCCACGGGATCGCAACTTATGCGGGTAAAACTGCGGGGCACAGCTAGTAAATAAATAAAATACTTACTTTTTCAAACGCAACCTTCAGTATATTAAAAGAGATAGCATAAGAAACGACTCGTTTTCTGTACGTGTCGTTATTAGTCGCTTCTTTGAAACCCACGCGGAGAACGTTGAACAGATCCGTCACTATTGTGGATATGTATGTCTCACAGAATTTGCGAGATGAATGTCTGGAACAGAAAATAAATAAACGTAAATCTATTAGCTGCTGAGAAATTTCAGACGGAAAAACCCAATAACACATTGCCCGACCCGGGCGTCGGACACAGGACCTCACGTTCATCAGTAGCGCTTGCCACCACCAACGAGACAGTCCTCGCTCTTAATCTAGCCAGATAAGTTAATTAGAACATATCTTGACATGGTACAGATGTTAAAAAGAAAGATTTACCAACCTAAGTAAAGGCAGAAAGATGCGATTACAAACGCCCAAATTGACGCTCGTTTTAGCTCTTCTATACGCTTTGTCAAAGACACTGATTTCTTCCTTAGCTGCTAGAGCCGTCATGCACGCGTCTATCGCATGGTCCCACCAGCCTTTTGTGTTATCTCCTGAGAAGGTATAATAAAACCAAACATTAACATAACTTTTTCGGTCGTTCAGATCTTCAGCGCAAATCGCTCTTAGCGATAAGACGCGAGGCTGCGGCCTACACAGAGTTATTGGAAAAACACCAATAACCTCTTAAGAAGTCATTGTACTCATCATTACGAACAACTTTTACTATGGGACCAACCAAACCCGAAATCGTGAAAAAAAATCAGCCGTTCCCTACATTTTGACGAGTTAATATACAAACATAAATGTAGGGGGGAACAGCAGTTTTTTTTTCGCGATTTCAGGTTTGGTCCCATACCAAAAGCCCCTCCAAGACGTCAACCCCAATATAGTTGGAAAAAGGCTAGACAGATGATGACAGCACTCACCTGCAGTTAGAGTGATGACTATATCAAGTAGAGTCATGTCCCCGTTAGCCGCTAGGGTGTCGAGCAGAGCTCTGAATGGCGGTATGTATCGCCCCTGCATCTCTGAGAGACGAACGGGTAGACAGGAGGCGAAGGTCCGGAAAAAGGCGCTGGGAACAACGAAGATAATATAATGACCTCTCAAGCTCCGCTAATGAGACACAATACATTTTCTATTGTATCGTGCTATATAGGGTACGCGCGTGTCTCGAAAAGCGCGTATAGAGGTATGAGGAACAGGGTTTAAAGTTCACTCATACTCTATAGAAAAGGGAGGATCCCCCGACCAGACGGGTGTTGTGTCTGGCGGGCAACTGTCCGATGATTCATGTCGGGCAGTATCTATGCAAGTTGCGCGGTAAACTCTGCTTGCGAGATGCAGGATTACGTGACGTCAGTATGACGCGTTGTTCGCATGTGGCGTTGTAGATACCGCTACGCGCGTAAAGGCGTTGGTCCTGCGCCTAATTTCTCCCCGCAAGTGTCGGATTGCCATCCTATCGCATTATGAGAGTAAAGGAACACAGAGTCCACCTGTATTTGCGCAAACACTTGTGCACTATAATATCTCCTGCTTACTTGGCTAATCTCCTTTGAGATTGGCCACCGAGACCGAAATCGGTCGGGAGGATTATGTTTTACAGGACGGATTTCTACATCAGTTTATGATTTTTTCCTCTCACCTATATTCCTCCCCAGCTGGTAAGGCACCAATCAATTTGATCCTATCCTCTGGACTCGTTCCCTCTGACGTCAGCAAAGTGGTTGCCCAGTTCACTGCTGGGCAATCCAAGCCCACACTCTTAGGCAAACGTAGAAGATTTAGAAGGACCGATAACTTGTCATCAAATGTACTGAGGTGGAGAAACGAGGGCCATAACTGCAAAAAAAAACATAAGGTCGAGATTTATTCAACAAATTTACCACTTTACTCAAGATATGCAGGGTGGTGTGATCGAATCAGAAATGAAGAGATCCGCAGGAGAACCAAGGTAATCGACATAGCCCGAAGAATTGCCAAACTTAAGTGGCAGTGGGCAGGGCACATTGCTCGCAGAACAGATGGCCGATGGGGCCAAAAGGTTCTGGAGTGGCGACCGCGTACTGGAAGACGTAGCATGGGAAGGCCTCCCACAAGGTGGACCGGCGACCTTGTGAAGGCAGCAGGAACTCGTTGGATGTGAGAAGCACAAAACCGGTCGAAGTGGTGCTTGGGGGAAGCCTCCATTGGACGCATTGGACGTCTTTCGGCTGAAATGATGATGATGATGATGATGCAGGGTGGTAGGGACATCGACGCACGAGCTGTTATCATGGATTCTGTACATGATTCTGAACCCCTCCCTCATGCGTTGATATTATCTTCTATGAAACGGCAGTTTTTTTTTTTTTGATAGCCGACGAAAAAGGGGCTTTAAGGTTTTAATATGGAGCCTGATACCTACTATCGCCCCATTTTGTTTTTTTCTTCAAAATGGCGGCCTTGCGTGAAACCTATATAACTCGATAGCTGACATTAATGCAAACAGAAAACGACCAAACCCCGTAACGCGTCACGTTTCCAAAATATTAACGTACAAAGTTGATCATTCTGTTTCGATATCGATTTATATGCTATCGATTTCACGGATTGTCGCCATTTTGAAAAAATAAAACAAAATGGCGCGACAGTATATATGCCCCAGACCTTCAAAGCCCTTGATACGCTAGGGGGTCTATAATCATGTGCTGAATTCTTGGTTACAGTTCGTTGATGTCCATGCCACTCCGTATGTACTTACATGTTCAACTAAATCCAAGACATTTTGAAACTTATCCTCCTTATAAGTTTTTGCGAAACATTCAACAATGTCAACAAGCAAGCTAGACTTTTCAGCTTTCAATACAAAAGGCTTAAAAATTAACCTTTTAAAGTAAACGTTGATATAACTCTTCACGAACACCAAATTGGTTTCTAAAATTTCTTCAAATTCATAATCCGTTAAAACTTTTTCAGACACCGAGAGCATATCTGACAGAAAAATTCGACCCCATTTCAATTCAAGTTCTGTAACATATTCAAGTAATAATCTCGTCCAACCCCTTGCCAAAACAGTCGGAATTTCGACTATTTCCGACATTACCTTCAAAGCGTGTATTGTATCGGAAATATTGTCGGAAAACTCGGAAAATAATATCTTTTCTTCTATGCATTCTGTTATATTCTGCAGGTCTAATTTCTTGTACCATTTTTCGTAGCTAGTTTGAATAGTAAGTAAATAACTTTGGTTTGTTTTGTAGATGGACAGACAATCTGTTAAATTCTTTTTTAGTTGCAATACTGTGCTTGGTGGAATGTTTTCAATTATATTTCCAAGGCATTGAAGAGTTTTCTGAAATAAAAATAGCGATAAATTATCTGTCTCATTGCTCTAGTGATGCCTAGGAAGGCACGTTAAGCCGTTGGTCCCGGCTGTCATTCGTAGTTCTTTGACAGTCGTTACGAATTTTCTTAAAATTGCGTGCAATCGCTCCATGTCACATTGGTACTTGTCCGGATTTGAACCGACAACCTCGTATGAGAGGCGAGGCTTTAACCACTGGGCCATCAAGACACTATAAAGATATTTTACAGAAATACTTAAAAGTAGTTTTCTTACCTCGGGGTCCATTTCAATCAATTCTTTAGCATATTCCTTTAGAAATACTAACGCAGAATTGATTTTGACATCTCCCTCGTCAAATTGTATCTCTAACAATTGTTCTAGCACCAAGCCATTCCAAAACACCACTATTTTTCTACGTATTTCATTATCCAAATCGAAACTAGCATTTACGAAAGCTAAAAGTGTTACCAGGTTCAAAAACTGCGGGGACAATATTGTCAATTTTTGACACATGTCAAGTGTAATATCTACCAAAATGATTGCGTCATATTTTTTTGTTTCCATAATTCTTTTTATGAATCCCAGTATTTTATTCAAATTCGATTCAGTATTTACAATATTCGTTGCGTACTTTTCTATAATTTTTCGAATAGTGTCTTTTAATTGTGAATCGGAAAACAGGTCGATTTTTTCTATGAATAAATTGGATGATGTTTCGAATATATCTAAGGTTTCTTCTTGGATATTGGATGTGTACGTTAGGATGTCTGGTAGATGGTCGATGATACGCGAATTGTTGTCTGTTATTGCTGATAAGAATGCTCTTATAACGTGCAAGCCTGGAAGGTCTGCGGCAGCTGAAATAAAAAATCGATTTTTATAAAAATCTTAAATTAATTTATTCACTGATAAACTCCACACAGCCTATATAAAAAAAATCCGGAGATATCGCGTAACAAAAATACAAAAAATAAACATACAGTCGAATTGAGCCCCTCCTCCCATTTTGAAGTCGGTTAAAAATAAAAGTCGCTTCCCAGCAATTATTTTTATACAATGTTACTTAGACCGCATTCCGAATTAGCTGTAATAGCTCACAGCACACATCATCTCAATGCGTTCCGATTTAGATATTACGATTATGACAGCTGAGAGCTATCAACAATTCGGAACGCTCGTGAACGCGCTCGCAGTGTTTACTCAATGTCAAAACGATATTACAGCAGTATTTATTTGTATAAACACGGAACACCACATTTCTTCTTTTTCTTTGTTTAGGTGGCGACAGTCAGCTAGAAGCACAATTTCGAAAATACCACGTTCGTTTAAAGATATGATGAAACTCAAAACAAAACACACACTCATTTTTGACAGCGCTCACGGTGATATTATTAGAAGGCATAGTCGGCGTTATCGCAAGATGGCGCGTGTCATGCCGTCATCTATGACGATTCACGGGACATCGTTATCGCGCTCACGCTAATTCGGTACGGGTTTAAGCACGCTCAAATCGATTAAAACCCTGCTCGGAACGCACCATTACTTTCATATACAGTATGCGCAGTTGTCGGCAATGTCATGGGTATTTTTACACCGTGTATAATTTGATTACAACTTACATTCATCCCTGCTAATAATAAAGGCAGTCTGTTCCGCCACGATCTTCAGCAGTTCTCCGGTCGCCTCTGAGCCCGGGTCATCTGTCAATAATACTTGAAGACTCTCTGATAATTTCCTTCTGACGGTAGGAGTCAACTCTTCGGCTATACCCTGGTAACATTACACGATATAAACATAACATAACGCTTGTATTCTTAAGTTGTCCGAATTGTCCTGGGGTTGAATTGTAACGAGGTTGACTTGGCCAAGGGTTGAATTGTCACGGGGTCGAGTTGTCGTAAGGTTGAATTGTAAAGGGTTGAGTTGTCCGGGGTTGAATTGGCACGGGTTAAGTTGGCGGGGTAGAGTGATCCGGGTTGATTTGTCCTGGTGTTGAATCGGCACGGGGTAAGAGTTGTCCTGGTGTTGAATCGGCACAGGGTAGAGTTGTCCTGGGGTTGAATTGTAACGGGGTCGAGTTGTCCTAGAGTTGAATTGTAACGAGGTCAAGTTGTCATGGAATTGAAAAGTCACGGGGTCGAGTTATCGGGTCGTGTTGTCCTGGGGTTGATTGTCTCGGGGTCGAGTTGTGTTGTTGTGTTCCCTGCCGAAGATCTGATTGAACTATTTCGAAGAATGTTTTAAGAAGTAAAATGTGGACTTTAGTAGGGTATTGTAATTTTCTGTCGGAATATGTTTATTTATTTATTTATTATGGCACTAAAACATGAAAGTTAACAGAGATGTTAACAATTACTAAAATAATTTTTATGAAATGACTTCATTAATTTCTAAAATGTTCTTACCTTCATAATAGTCTGAACGCAAGCAGCAGTGTTACACATTAACAGAGCAGGATATACGGCTATTTCTGTCTCGTTCCTGCCTATATTAGCTCTGAAGAGCGCATGTATGACCCGAACAGTTGCTTCTTGTAGCCCCGAGTCGGATCGGTCACATACTAAACAAAAGAACAATACAAGGTCAAATTAAAATAGCTAGCGAAACTCAGCAGTTAAAGATACATGGCATGCAAGATGTGACATTAGAGTCAATTCATACTAGCGCAGAGTCAAAGCGCATCGAAGCGTTAATCTGAAACATAACATAGCAAATTCACCCTTATCTCTACAATATAATGCACGCGCACCAATCAGCGTTGGGCGCGCTCAGATGCGCGAATTCCGTCGAATGCGGGCGAATTCGCGCCTTCTTTTTATCTCAGAAGAAATATGTGCATTACGTTGCGGAGATAAGTGTGAATTTCCTATGTTAAGTTTCAGATTAACGCGCTTCGACTCTGCGCTAGAATGAATTGACCCTTAAACATGACGATATTGCAGACGTGACGAGTGTCGATTAACCACAGGAAATAAAAAAAAAAGAATTGATGTTCTTTTTTTGTGGTAGTTTTGTTACTTTAACAAGAGAACATCAGGAAAAAACAGTTTTTGATTTATCGTGTTAAGATATCGATACACATCACTTCTATGAAGTTTACAAAAAAAAATATTGCGAAACTGATATCTCAAGTGACTAAACTAAATAGGGTCGTTGCCCTAAAAAATTTTTTTTTTTACTCGTGTTTCACCCTGAGAGATTATTCAAAAATTCACCCTGTACTTATAAAGAACTATATACAGGGTTATTGGAAAAACATCAACAACCTCTTAAGAGGTCATTGTACTCATCATTATGAACAACTTTTACTATGGGACCAAACCCGAGATATCGAAAAAAAATCAGCTGTTCCCTACATTTATGTTCGTATAACTCGTCAAAATGTAGGGAACAGCTGATTTTTTTTTCGCGATTTCGGGTTTGGTCCCATAGTAAAAGCTGTTCATAATGATGAGTGCAATGACCTCTTAAGAGGTTGTTAATGTTTTTCCAATAACCCTGTATACCTACGGGTTGATTTTTTTTAATGGGACCTCAGATCGACACGAGGGAGAAGTAATACTTACAACTAGCTGATAAGATGACTAGTAAAGAATACAGAGCTTCCGTATCTCCCCGCAGCAGACAGAGTTGCAAAACTCTTTGGAGATCAATCTACGAAACAAAATTAAAAAATAAATACCGACTGTACATTTAGTTACAGGTAATCCAGAAGAAATATGCGCTTCGGTAATCTTCGTGTTGCAGAATTAGCTCGAACATCTCGCCACAGAGTAACCCCACACAGAGGCAATGCTTATAAGTTTTGTACTGCCACGGTTTGTAGTTTGTAGTAGTGCACCTATCATTACGTGTTTTTATGAAGTTTTTTCTTTGTCGGGTTACCTATTCCGGTCACAGATAGTCATTTGTCATACAGATTTGAAAAGTTTTATGTAATTGCATGGAGTTGTTAATATATATTTTTTTAAACAAGGTAATATGAAATGGGAATTGCCCTCCGTGGTTTTAATAGCTCTATATTAGATCTCATAAACACGCGTTCGTATTTCCGAAGTAGGACGATGATTCCCGATGATTAGATGGTGAGATTGTTCATAAAGTTTTACCTTAAAAGTAGTCCCCTCCACAATATTAGGAACACTCAAACTGACTTTATTTTTTAACTTCAAGACGTAGATGTCTTCAGAAAAACTTTTTTCTTCGGTCATGTGTCCGTGTTTACCTAAAACCAAAAATTGGTATCACACTAATATTATAAAGGCGAAAGTTTGTGAGTGAGGGTGTGTGTGCGTGTGTTTATATTATGTTTGTTACTTCTTCACGCTCAAACGGCTGGACCAATTTTGATAAAATTTTGTATGGAGGTAGCCGACACCCTGGATTAACATGTAGGCTACTTTTTATCCCGATACTCCTACGGGATCGAAATTCACGAGGGGGAATCCGTGGGGCGCAGCTAGTAAATAATAATAGTCCAGACAGTATTTCGGCCACAGCGGCTAATCTCAACGGAGACTAGCCTTCTGCGCGGGAGATATTATAGTGCACGAGTGTGCGCGCAGACACAGGTGCACTCTCTCTTCCCTCACTCTCATTGTCCGATGGGACGGCAATCCGACACGACCGGAGAGAGATCAGGCGCAGGACCAACGGCTTAACGTGCGCATTGAGGTACGGGGGCATGAAATCGCCAACTTCCAAACTCCGGGCTGTTACTAAAGAAATTCCTAATGGAAAAACCCCTTAGCCCGACCTGGGATTCGAAACCAGGAGGCCTACCACAAGCTCTTAACGCGATCCATTTTAGGACCTAAACTGAACTGTTCTTCTAATTCGTACCATGACGTCAGTTTAACGATTCAGTTGAGGCCGTGCCATTCTGCTGACAGCGATTGTCCCAAACTGAGTCGCAAGTTTTGGTTTCATTCATACTTGTTTGGTACCATGACGTCCATAGAGAAGCTCAAGCGATGCAATTTAGGAACCTAAACTGAAATGTCTTGTTTTTTAATCGTTTTTAATTAGATCATGGTAGGCCACCAGGCCCCACGGTCAGCAGTCGCTCTTACATTATGTATTATAATCAGCCTATAACGTTCCCACTGTTGAGACACAGGCCTCCTCTCAGTGGAGGGAGTGGGCTGTAATCCACCACGCGGGCCCAGTGCGGGTTGGTAGATGTCACACGTCTTCGAATTTTTGGTTCTAGGACATGCCGGTTTCCTCACGATGTTTTCCTTCACCGTTTTGAGTGCTATTTTACATTTTTTATTATCATTCATTTTTTAAATGTTGCAGTATCATGCTGAGATAGGAGCTTTTTGGCCTCGTATGGGACTTTCTGTTCCATTTTTCTTTTTATTACTTTTTTTTATATAACTTGGATTTTTTTTTTTACTGTGTTTAGTTTAGTTTGTGATCTTCCTATACGAGTCGCAATAAATACTTTTTCTTTCTTTCATCGTCCAAATCTCGGCAAGGAGGTAGCGACAGAGATAAAAAAGTTGCTGGCCAACTAAGTTGCCCGTGGGCCCCTCCCTTAGTTAGTCATTTAATTTAGCACCTAGTGTAAATAGTTAATCAAATCAATGGCTTACCTAAGAACATAGTAGCATCCTTTTGAAAAATTCTTGCATCTTTAGATTCAGTTACATTTTTCGATTTTATTTTCCATATCTGATTTATTATCTGGAATAAAACGTTGATAATGGTACAGGGTGTGGCGTAAATAGTGGTCTACATTTAAGGATTCGATATTTCAGATAATTTACTATAACATACTTTTAGAATAGACTACAAGTACCATCGAGGAAACTTACATCTATACACCGTAAGGGCTATTCTTGCTTGAAGCGCTCGGCCGCTATAGTCACGCTTGCTAACAGATGTGGTCATCGTGTGCACGGGATTTTGTTTTCAAATTGGGCAGATGTATGTTTCATCGATGGTACATATGACTTACCATAGACAATAGTCGTTTATCCAAATTATTATTTTCACTCTCAATCAGAACTTCTAACTTAGAGAGAGCTTTTGAAAAGACTTTAAAATCAGTATCCTCGTTTGAAAATATTGTCTGAAATAAGAAAATAATCACACTAATATTAGAAAGGCGAAAGTTTGGGAGTGTGTGTGCGTGTTTATGTTTGTGACTTCTTCACGCTCAAACGGCTGGACCAATTTTGATAAAATTTTGTATGGAGGTAGCTGACACTCTGGATTGACATAATATAGGCTACTTTTTATCCCTATATTCCCATTGGATCGACATTTATGCGGGTGAAACCGCGGGACGCAGCTAGTGATTAATAAACATAAAATCACGGCCGTATATCCCAGCATGGTAGGCAGAGGTATAAAGTACAGACGCCAGCACATCAAGCTACCACAATCTGTCAAATTTCTTTAATAGAGTTTCAACTTTATCCACCGCTAAGAGGGTGAATGGGGGAGGGTGAAATTTCATGCGGACGAAGTCGCGGGCAGAAGCTAGTAACTATAAAAAGTGTTCTTCACGTTATCCATAAACTTTGTCAAACACTTATATAGCTTTTACAAATTAAATCTAACAAAGGACATAAAAGGGCTGGACTTACAAAGATTTACAAATCTTATGAATGAAAAAATACTTCGTTGCCAATTTGGATAAAGAGGCATGCATATCGGGTGATATACGTCAAGGTATTTAGTTTGTATGAAAATTAACAAAAAATAAAAAATAAGAAGTCATTAATGTGTCCATAATGAAAAATGCTTATTTCCATGGTCTGAGCATCTGGTCGAAGTTTATGTATATCGTCCGGAACACGGTGTATAACGAACTTACTTGAAAAGCGGAGAGTGTGTCATTGTGTGAAGCGTCCGGTGTTGTAGTCAATGTAGATAATAACTTGCTAAGAACCGTATCTTCTTCAAACTTCTCTACGTATATTATCTGAAAGTGAAATTACTTTTATAGAAGGATTGTCTGACAACGAGCCTTACCAAGGAGTATTGTGTTGCCCAGTAACTGGGTTATGTCAGATGGGTAGTCGCTCCATGTAAAATACTGGAACTCCGCTACATCCCGTAGACTACCCCTTAGGGAAAATAAGTGCGAGTCGGACTCGTGCTTGCAGGTATGTAAATAGTTCTAAAATATTTTTTTGTTATCTAACTACAAAATTTACTGTTTTCGGATTTTCTCCTTTACTTGTGCTACACGACATTGTTTCTTGCCAAATTTCATGATTTTAGGTCAACGGGAAGTACCCTATAGGTTTTGATTTCGGAACATAAACGAACGTATCTTTTGATTGCGTTGATTTAGAAGTATGAGTTTTCACTGCTTCAAGGGAGTATTGAGTATTTGATATTAATATCAACTTGATAACTCCACGCGTTTCTGAGAAAAAGGGCCTTGACTGACGAACAGACAGACGGACAACAAAGTGAACGGATATTTATAGGAACGGATATTTATAAGAACGGATATTTATAGTGAACGATATTTATAGGGTATAAATAAAATCAAAAAGCCTGGCTGCTGCGAGATTGTTTTGAACTCTGGATTCTCTGGGGCTCATTTAACACCACGTTACGACCCTGTAGAGGAGAGCCAAAAACAAAAAAAAAAAAAAAACAGAAAGAACACGAATTAGAGGCACGGACGGGTGTTGCGATGCGACGCGGTGGGTCGGGATACAAGAAATTTTACTCGGACGAAGTCGTGGGTAGAAGCTATATTCCATTTGAAATAGAATTAGACATTTAAATAAACCTCTTTTACAGTCCGTTCTACCGATTTTGAATTCTATTGCGTTGGAGGCATGACAAATAGCAGCTGCAGTAAAGTAAACAGTTGGTATTGTAAATACTTTTTTGCTTTTAATGCCATCCTTATGTCTACGGTATAGAAGTGAAAATCCGTTGAACCCACTGCAAAAAAAGGTTTATTTAAATGTCTAATCTTATTTCAAATGGAGTATAGTTTATAATATGTATAGATAGCATACTAACCTCATTTTCATTGGTATCACTAATCATTTCCAGTGTATCCACACCAAACAGTTTGGCAAGATGGACGAGTGTCGGTTTGAAAGACTGACACCATTTGTCAGTATTAAACTCAGTTCTATGTAAGCTTAGAAGAACCGCCATCAGGGATAGAATCGGCTTCATTTCTTCATAGGCCTGTATAAAAAAGCATAATACAAAAATTTAACACACGTATAAAATTATATCAAAAACACACGTATATGGTTTCGCGTTTTCGTTGTATAACATAATTATTATGTATTTTAATTTCATTAAAGACTTCCAGGAAGTCTTTAAACAGACTCAGGACCCAGGTTGGCCGAAGCAAGGAAAACCTGTTCAGGTGGAGATTTATAGAAGACTCCGCCTTGGAGTGTAAATGTGGTGCTGTTCCACAAACAATGGGACACTTAATATCGTGTCCTGCGTGTCCTGTCAGCTGCACGTTACAGGAACTGATGGACGCTGGTGATGGCGCCAAACAAGTAGCCGAATTCTGGGCCCGAGTGCATGTAGATTGCTATCGACACGCTAAGAAGATTTCATTAAACGTTATTCATTTTAAATTTTGTAAAACAGCATCTTGGAGCAACCTGTACAGACGCCAGCACATCAACCTACTACAATCTGTCAAATTTCTTTAATAGATTTTCAACTTTATCGCTAAAGCATAAGGTTCAACGTTGATTGGGAAAATTTGACAGTTTCGGGTAGCTTGATGTGCTGGCGTCTGTTTTTAAACAACTGTAGCGCAGGGGTCATTTGCCGGGTCACGGATCATAACATCGCATCAATTAAATTAAAATTATTCGTTTTAATTTCCTCTCTTGTCTTTCTTCTTTTGTCAGCTTAGCGGTTTGTTGCGTCAGCATTGCTGACGTCACAATTGTTGACTTCCTGGCGATGACTCGTGTTTGGGTCTTCGAAAGAAAACTTCACGAGTACTTGGTAAGCTTCGTATATTCAACGGGCAGCGTAACGACGTCCCAGAGGTCCGTACTGTACGACGGCTCGAGCACGAATGACCGAGCGCCTTTTTTTTTTCGACTATGGCATCTCGTAGTTGACCTTGAGAGGTCGTGACTACTTAACCGGACTATCCTGTGGTTGCCTTAAGTAAACTCAAAGCCTCCAGCCAGGAGCAAATATCTTATATACTAAGCGACTACACGCTAAGGGCACCCCCTGTGGGGTACGAACCGCGGCTTAGGGCGTCGCTGGGGGAGGGCAGCAAGATGGGACAGGCTGGATCTGGTTTTTATTATTTAAGCTTGATGAGGCCGGCGTTTCCTAGCTGACTACTCTGAAGAAACGCCGAAACAAACTCAGAGGTCATGGTCGGGAATTTAAATCTACTGGCTCAGCTGCGGCGCGGGCTGGCACTTCTTCGAGCAAGGGTCGGGGGGAGGCATTTAATTGGGGACGTCGCGAGGGACCTCGGCGGCGAGGTCGGAATGTCGGTGTTCTGTGTTTGTGCACTGTACTGGTAGACTTATTTTTCTCCTGGAGGAGGGTTATGGGGTCATCAGGGTCAACAGTGCGGCCGTATTTATAGGACTCGTCGCACGTGCACGTGATAAAAAAACACACGTGATAAATATGGATAATGGAGCTATGATGTCTACAGTCCGTCAAATCTAAGAAGTACCGTTTGACAGTTCTGACAATTGAATGATAGGGATGGGATGAAAAAATCGATTACTATAATATCCGAACTTTAAGAGATCGATTACTATAATATCCGAATTTTAAGAAATCAATTGTTATAATTAAATAAAAGAAATGTTTAGGATATTTTTTTATTCACTACTAGTACTAGTATCGTCGTCTTCGTCATCATCGTCATTTAAATTAATGACCAGTTGATTGTCCATTACATTATCAAAGTGTACGTCTCTTTCGAAGTCGTCCATTATTATTTTCTTTGTTTTTTGTACTACTTTACTCCAATCTTCCTGTGTAACTTGGGCACATGCTTCCTTTAATAAACCTTCCATTTTCTTGACACTGAAGGGTGGTTTTGTGTTGTGTCTTGCTGCATAACCTGTAAAACAATAATGTAACTATTTGATAGCAGACGAAAACCATTGTTTAAATTATAAATGTTAGAAGTACTCGTGTTACCTTTAACTTGGGCCCAAATCAGTTCAATGGCATTATATTGGCAATGGTACGGAGGAAGTCGTATGACTTTGTGCCCGTGCTCTTCGGCCAATTGGTCAATTACATATGTCGGTTTTGGTGGTTTATGCAATTTCACTAACTGTAATAATTCAGCTTTTAATAGTGACATGTCGGCATCCACTCCTTTTCTTTGCAGCCATGCCACCAAATCTGCTTTCTTATTGGCTGACGTAGGTGCTTTATCAATTTGCACAGAGTGGTATGGGGCATTATCCATTATAATTGTGCTGTTAGGAGGGATATTCTGTAATAAATTTAAGAACCACTCTCGGAACCTTACTGCGTCCATTTCTTCATGATACTCTTTAGTGCTTTTGGATTGGAAAGCTAATAAAGAGTTTTCCACGAAGCCTGTAGACGCTGACCCAGCATGGCATATTATGAGGCGTCCACCTTTTCCTATCGGCACCTTCGAGCACGAAGCTTCAGAATCATCAGTCCATGTTTTCGGCACAGAATGGTTGGAATTTAGCCAGGTTTCGTCCAAAAATATTACATTATCCCAGTTTATAATTTGTTTAACTTCGCGCAGGAATGTTAGTCGCTGCATAATTATGTCATGTCGCTCCATAACAATTTTTCGTTTGTCAACTTTTTTGTATCTGAAGCCAATTCCTGTTATTACCGTTCTCAACGACTCTATGCTTCCCTTATACAGCCCGGCATCTTTTAAAGTTGCACATAACTTTGCCAATGTTGGAAATTCGCCTCTTGTAAAATACCCGTATATATGGTTTCTAATAGCATGACTATCGAATTCATCGATGCCTGTCACAGGTTTATTTCTTTTTCGTTTTTTCGGTGTGTGAAGTACGTTACTGTCACTCCCCGAAGGCCCATATTTTTCACTTAATATTTTGCCAACGGTGCGGCTACCAATACCGAGAGCTTCACCGACGCGATCCCGAACTTGTGTAACTGGCAGTAGAAGTCCACCATTTTGAGATTCACGCTCAAAATACTCGTGTAATTTCACCACCAATTCACGAGCCTGGCTGTTCAAAGTACGTCCTCTTTTCGACATTATTAATAAACACTTGCTTAGTTCGGAGTCCAGTATAAATATTGCCAAGGTAAACGGATAAAGAATGATCAGTCCAGAAAAGTAATAGCCAAGTCACAAATTGTAAAACACAAACGAGAAAGCAAGTACGCGCACAGTCAGCTTCCAAGATGGCGAGAGACTGCTGACGCCGAACCGACCGAGCGGACCGCGTGCGCTTGTAGTTGGCAGTGTTGCCAGAAAAAAAAAATTGTAGAGACTTGGACACCTGCGATTTTGCCTATTGACCTAAAAATAATTAAATTCATTTATTTTAGGGTATCTGTGTATTCAGTGCATTATGCGGTCGCGCAGTAACGTCGTTAATTTATAACATCAGGCAACAACATTTTTGTGAATGGGTTCTACATACCTTATTTTTATTAGTTTTAGACGTAGAAATAAGACTTAGAAGAAAAAATTGTAATTGTAAAATCAATGGATGTGCTTGTTAAAAATTTGTTTATTTCTCTGTAATATGCAAACCCATACTATCATACACAAAAATAAATGTAAAAAACACTATCCCTGACTCCATTTACTATTTCGACAGCGTTAGCGCGAGAAACCCCGACTTATTTGGGCGCGAAAATCAAAAATCGACAAATCGCTTTCGACAACTTTTTAAAGAAGCAAATATATTTGATTTATAAATACGTATTTTTGGTGAATGGGTTTTATCTCATATTTTACGATTACATAACTATTTAGTTATGTAATCGTAATATGTGAGATAAATCCCATTCACATGAAAAAATATTTGTTTGGTTGTCAAGTGTAATTTGTAAATAATACATTCGATTTTTCGTATATGTAAACGATTTTTTTGCATACAAGTGTATCCGAAGAGTCGCAACACTACGTGCAGTGACCTAACTACGTAACTTTGTAATGAGGTCAAGAATATAACTATTAGAAATTATTTACTGTGTAAATATGTGTTATTTTGCTTTGTTTGAAAGTTTTCAATTACATTTAGATATTAAGAATTGTACATTTTTAGATACAATAATGAAATCTTTCTAAATTCATGGTTTTATGAAAAAGGTTATCGAAACTGAATAATGTACGTATGAACAAAGTTGTTTCGGTTTGAAAAATATGAAACGTCAAACGGTACTTCTTAGATTTGACGGACTGTAAGCTGTATCGAACTCAATGTTCGTTAAATTTAAAGCTTACCTTCTCCGAATCTCCAGTAAAAGACGCTAGAATCTCCAGGATGTGTTGGAGAGTATCCTCAAAGATGACCACGGCTTTACGCAGGTCTGGCCCAGTAGTGTTATCTAGTAGGACTCTCCAAATGTCTATGTATGTGTCTAAGTTATCTTGGAGGCAGAGTTTCAGTAGTAGAACTAGGGCGGCCTGAAAATGAGACAATTTTCTATACGTCATGTGTATCGCAGTGCGAGTAAACAGTGACACGCTTGGTTTGTATGGAAAGTGTTGACAGAAGTCGCCTCTAGCAGCGCCCACCGGGCGCCGAGCTAGCAAATATCGTGCTACGCCATGTCGAACAGTGTGCTATGTCGTGCTACGCCATAACAAATAGCGCACTACAACGTACCAAATAACTTGCTACGCTGTGTCGAATAGCGTGCCTCGACGTACCAAATAGCGCACTGCAACGTAGCAAATAACGTGCTACGCCCGTGTCGAATAGCGCGCTACGCCGTAGCAAATAGCGCACTACACCATAGAGAAGAGAGCACTTCGCTGTAGCAAGTAACATGCTACGCCGTAGCAAATTGTGCACTACGCTGCCGCTGTAGCAAGTAACATGCTACGCCGTAGCAAATAGCGCACTACACCGTAGAGAAGAGCGCACTACGCTGTAGCAAGTAACATGCTACGCCGTAGCGAATAGCCCACTACGGCGTAGATAAGAGCGCACTACGCTGTAGCAAGTAACGTACTACGCGGTACCAAATAGATCGCAACACCGTAGCAAATAACACATTACCTGTGTGAAAATAGCATGCTAAACCGTAGCAAATAGCACGCTACGCCGTAGCAAATAGCGCACTCCACGCCTCCACCGTAGAGAGCACTACGCTGTAGCAAACTAACATGCTACGCCGTAGCAAATATATCGCAATAATTTACCGTAGTAAGCATTGTGCTACACCGTAGCATAGCACGCTACGCCGTAGCAAACAGCACGCTACGCCGTAGCAAATAGCACGCTACGCCGTAGCAAATAGCGTGCTACGCCGAAGACAGTAATGAGTGAAATCAAAGTATTAGTTCTATATTTGTCTACTCTCATTCATAAAAATAAAAATACTCCATGTTCATGCCTTACCTTTCTAACATCATCAGAGGCTTTCAAAACGCCGTTAACAACAATATCCCTCTTCTTCAAGGTCGGTAAGTTATCGTAGAACATTATAGCAGTCAGTAGCATAGTCTCGCTGTTAGATACACTGGAACTTATGCACAATGATACCTGAAACGGTACATACAACATACATAATATCACGCCTTGTTTCCATTAAGGGTAAGGCAGCTACGCACGACGACATATCAAGCTGTACGTTTCTTCGAACTGCGAACAACGCGTCATACTGACGTCACACAAAATCCTGCATCTCGCAAGCAGAGTTTACCGCGCAACTAGTATATACAGGATCCCATTAAAATAGATTGACAAATTTTGACACCGCGCTCAGTACGTCTAATAACCAAAGATATCCAAGCACAAAAAATACACTGATTAAAGAAAATTTATTTTGACCTAAAATAATAAATAGCCGGCACATTATTGTATTTTCGTTAGTTGTTTCTTGTACAGACGCCAGCACATCAACCTACTACAATCTGTCAGATTTCTGTAATAGATTTTCAACTTTATAGCTAAAGCATAAGGTTCAATGTTGATTGGGAAAATTTGACAGTTAGGTGTAGGTTGATGTGCTGGCGTCTGTACATATCTAATGCGTTTTTCTTATCTATTTTTTACCATCGTCCTTATTTTGGTGGTCTGAATGATTTCTAAAAGTTTGTCCATCTATTAACAACTGCCCGTTTACGTTACAATTAATTAAAATTAATTAATTAATAGTTAGGATAGACGACGGACGAAGTCGCGGGCAGCAGCTAGTTTCTCATAAAGCAATGAAGTTGTGAAAAAGCTAGACAGATGATGTCGCTATAACATATACTCACAGTATTAGCGTCTTCATAAGACAGTTTCTTGGTCCTCAGTTGGAACTCCATCTCGATATAAGTCGTGGGCACATCCATATATTGGTTTGTTTTAGCTTGGATCATGATTCTTAAAGCTGTATGTTTTACTATGGAACTGGAATCGAGGCGGGGGAGCACTTCGGCCTTTATTATGTCCTGTAAATATAAAAAACCGGTCAACTGCGAGTCGCACTCGCGCACCGAGGGTTTGTACAAAATTGTAGGTATGTAACTAAAATTTTACGGTTTTCGGATTCTTCTGTTACTTGTGCTACATGACATTGTTTCTTGCCAAATTTCATGATTCTAGGTCAGCGGGAAGTACCCTATAGGTTTTGATTCCGGAACATAAACGCCCATATCTTTTGATTGCGTTGAAGTTTGACTTAGAAGTTTGATTTTTACTGCTTCAAGGGATTGCCCCCACCAGTATTTGATATTAATTTCAACTTGATAATTCCACACGTTCCTGAGAAAAAGGGTCTTGACAGACGGACAACGAAGTGATCTTATACGGGTTCCGGCTTTACTTTTGAGGTACGGAACCCTAAAAAGTGATATAAATTAAACGGGTGTTAAAAAACGCTTAACGAAGCCGAGCCACAAGTCAAGCAGTCTAAACTCTCGTAATTCTCACGTAACTCCGTCATCGAATATACAGGACCGTGCGTCATTCGCCGCGATGATAACACGCCGTGTGGAGACACGTTCTAAGAGCCTATAGAAATACGTGGCACGACGATAATATCGCCGCGATTCTCTCGTTCGTGCAGACGGCCCCTTAGGGTTCATACGCACTATGCGGTTACCCGCAATGCGGCTTGCCGTCCGGCTGACCGCAGGATGCGGTTGCGAATGCGGTCAGCCGGATCGCGGGCAGCCGCATTCGCAACCGCAACGTGCGGCTGAAGAACCGTTGCGATTTGCGGTCATATCGATCCATTTCAAAGATGGACGTGGACGAAGTTGGAGCTATTTACTAAATTTACACACGTTACGTAAAGAAGAAAAAACAAAGAAAGAAGTGCTGGGTGCATCCTTATTTGCAAACACGAGATGAGAGCAATCATTTTGAAATATTTTTGCAACCGCAGACTGAGCCGCACAGTGCGTATAGCAACCGTCCGGCTGGCCGTCACTCGGGCCGCAGCCCTCCGAGCGACCGGAGCGGTCTGCGGGTAGCCGCATCGCAGTGCGCATAGAAATGAATATTACGTACATAATTGTGCTTGCGGTCAGCCGGACGGCTAGCCGCATTGCGGGTAACCGCATAGTGGGTATGAGCCCTTAGACTGGAAGCCGAATCCGAATGAGTAAGAGTGATCTTCGTAATTCAAGTTACGTGCGTTCGTCCGTAAAATGGGTCTTATCCAAATACCCACAGGTAATAGGTATACACAGTCTGACGCAACTGTCTAATAAAAAAAAGAAACTATGAAACGTGCACTAAACATAATGGCGGCTATCGCTGTCTCGCTTTAACATCTGCAGTCTGTGCATAGTCTGTGTCATTTTTGCTGTTGGTATTCAGTTTTAGTGCAAGTTTCATACAAGCGCCGTTTTTCATATTTTTCTATGGGACTCCCGTCTCTTCTTACATATAATGAACATTAGTTACTCTATGGGTATACATAGACCTAGATAACGCAAGTATCACGATCTGTATGAAAACCAAGCGTGAAATTTTTTGACTACCTACTACCTATGACGTCACAAGCACCATTTAGTGATGGGAAAATCAAATCGATTCAAAGAAGCGGCCGCGTGCGGCACCCGTCTCGCCACCCCCGGGGCCTAGCGCCAGCGCTCACGCTCACCCAGCCAGCAGTACACAGGACTGAGCGCGAAAGTGGCGGCTTACGATTTTTGTACGTAAGCTGGGCACGCGAAGTAGCTGCTCTTGCGTTATCTAAGTGTATCTATATCTGTGGTCTTACCTCTTTATTCTGAACTTCAGGCAGAATAACTTCGTAGATATTGCTTAAGGCATCCATTGCGTTCTTAGTCTCATACTGCCAGAGGTACAAGCGAACAGCCCTGTCCTTTGCCAAGCGCTCCTTAAATAAGCGGGCGTGATGTTTGAACATTGATAGAAGAACTGGAATTAGATAAAAATACATACTACAAAAACAAATTAAATTAACGGAAATTCCAAATCCATTGCTTCATAGGTACCTAACCATTCGGATATTCAAAGCAAGATATTTGGGTATAGACTTATTAATAGATTCTACCCCATTTTCTAACAAGCGCTAAAATGGCGGCTTACGATTTTTGTACGTAAGCTGGCGCAATTTTTGGCACGCGAAGTAGTTACTCTTGCATCATCTAGGTGTATCTATATCTCTGGGTCTTACCATCCAAACACTTGGATATCTTAATACATTCCCTGGACATGGTGTCATAGAATCCGTTAATCTGTTCTATTTCAATGTCGTCTCCAAAATGCTCGAACAATCCGTTTATGCCTTGCAACACTGAATTCACTACCTGGTCCTGTAAGAAATACAATATAAAATCAGGATAATGCAGTGGCCTATACAGCAGTGCTGTTTCGCGCACTGGATTTTCATCGCAATGCTTAGCGCCGGGAGTTGAAAATCCAGCAGTGTCAGTTCCAAAAATCACCCGTGCGAACTTGGGCTTAACGACCGAGTACTTTTTTATTGCTGAATGGGCCCGTTCTGGACCCCGATCACGCGATCACGTCTGATGGAAAGCGATGGATGAGGTCTATGATGGAACGAGCGTGCCCAGAAGATGCCTAAGGCACTGGAACTCCCACGCATCGACGAATCACAGCAGTCTGCTTGACGCTGGAATCTGGTGGGAGTGTGGTCGTAAAACAGGCGGGCGTTTGCCCTAACACTGTAAGGCAAGAATTGGCCAGTCAAATAAGGTGTTGGGTGTGACTGTCCAGGATGCGCCGAGCGCTCGGTTCAGTTGAATAACTGGCGGAACCAACTGCGCTACACGAGGCTTCTTCATGCACCCCAAAATGTAATGTAAATAAATGGTTCTTACCGTCTTATTGTTCGGTTGAAGCATGTTTAAATAAATGCGCCATATTCTAGTGAAGTGTTCCTGTACCAGCTCTGGGTGGTACCTGCATATAGTACCTGATGTAAATAAAAGTAATGGTCAGTACGTCTTCCGGTATGCGGTCGCCACTCCAGAATCTCTCGTAGACGTAGCGTTGGAAGGCCTCCCCCAAGGTGGACCGCCGACCTTGTGAAGGCCGCAGGAACTCTTTGGATGAGACAAGCACAAAACCGGTCGAAGTGAAGGTGCGTGGGGGAGGCCTATGTCCTGCAGTGGACGTCTTTCGGCTGAAATGATGATGTGAATGTTCAGTACAGCCACGAGCATAAATACCTTCTAATTACGCAAGATTCTAAAGCGATTTTCTCCTAAAGTATTGATTGAAAGGACTGAAGATTTTTATATGGAGCCTGGCATACCTACCTGTCCGCCATTTTGATATTTTTCAAAATGGCGGTCACGCATGAAACCAATATAAATCGATAGCTGATCAATTCAAACGGAAAACATAATAGGACTTTGGTCTTATGTTTCAAGAGTTTGCTCTCACCAACAAGCAGTGCCAGTGGCGCCTTGCATGTCTTCGCCTCTTCTAAGGCACTGATGTTTCTGCTTACCACCTGTTCGCTGAGGTCAGCAGACGGGTGCTTGGCCACGCTAATAAGACATAGGAGGGCTTCTTTCCGTGTTTGAGAGTCGAAGGGTAGCATACATAGCTGGAAGAAATAATAGTAATAGTAAATTTATTTGAGGGGTCCGTGGCTAAATAATAACAGCCGCACAGGTCGATCGATCAGGTTAAGCTACGCTTGCCGCGGTTGGTCTGTGGATGGGTGACCATCTTTACATACTGAGACCCCTCCGTGCCTCGGAAAGCACGTTAAGCCGTTGGTCCCGCGGCTGTCATTCGTGGATCTTTGACAGTCGTTACGGGTAGTCAGAAGCCCGAAAGTTTGACAACCAGTCTTACCAAGGGGTATCGTATTACCCAGTAACTGGGTTGTGGAGGTCAGATAGGCAGTCGCTCCATGTAAAATACTGGTATTCAGCTGCATCCGGTTAGACTGGAAGCCGACCCCAACATAGTTGGGAAAAGGCTAGGCAGATGATGAGTAATTTTATTTCCAAACTTCAGTACAAGTTACATCAATGATGTATCATCCGCTGAACTAGGACATCCTGTATGGCAGGTTTAGACTAATACAATTTTAGTTTATGCAATAATTAAAAATAAAATTGAAATAGAAAATACAAACACATGAACAAAAAACATTAAAGTATGAATAATTCTAAAACATTCTGTTACAGATTAGATTAAAACAGAAAATCAAATCAAAATCAAGTCATGTATTCAAACTAGGCTGAGAATCAGCACTTTTCGAACGTCAAAATTACATAAGACAGTCCCCAAAACTCTCGACCTTCACCACTTCCTAGTGCTTTCGCTGGGAAGAAGTGGCGCAATGAACTCCCCAGCAGCACAGCTGTCTTTCAGTTAGAAAATTGATTCTATACAACAGTAGGTAGGTATTCAAAGTAATTAACATTACGAGATACAGAATATTAATAGTAGATTGTTGCATCGAGCTGCAGGTGCGTAATCTACTTCCAACTACCAATCAACCTACCGTGATAAAATATACCTACTCCAAATAAAAATTCAAGTTAATGAAAACAAAGTTTAATTTTATTCATCTTCTCCTCAAACATTTAAAACTTACAATAGGTTTTTTTTTTTCACCATGTCGGTTTTATTCAGCTGATTTTTATTTTCAGCCAGTATCTTTTTCATCTAATGCATACATTTTATATTAAACTTAATGGGAGACATTAAACCTCTGTGGTAAATTGATATCTAAATAAAAACAATGTATTAATAATGAAAAACTGTGCAACCACGAGATTTCATATAACATTTCTGCACTGTTTTGGTTCTAAGCAAAAAGTATGTCCTTTGTGATCGGTTTTGTTGTGATTAATGATAACATTACTACGTAGCTGAAAGAAAATTGTATTATTGCATTTCTTATTCTATCCATTCACGTAACACCACACCTCTCTTAGCATTCTCATCTCAGCTGCAAGCAATTGCCTTTCATTCACCCCATTTTGTGGTTCAACATTCTGATCCGTACATGATCTTCCGCTTATGGATGCAGCTAAATACTGGTATTTAGACTTGAAGATCATCATCATTCATCATCATAGGCAACGCTAGGCAGATGATGATAAGATTTCCTGCTTAAGTTTGAGGGTAATGCGGGGTAGAATAAATACTTACTACAATGATATCATTATAATAGTTCTCCACAACATCCCAGCACTTCTCTACAATCTTCGACAGTATCTTAAAAGAATCCGCTATAGTTTTCAACCACTCCTCACTGGTACGTTTTGATGATATTGTCTCAAATAGACCAACAGGTACGAAGAGAAGGGTCTGAGCTAGCCATTCTGAAAAAAAAAACAAATATCTAGAGCTTTACGCCTTTCACCCCAAAAGGGTAAGCAGAGTCAGGGAAATGAATTGTGAACTTTTAACTTTCTGGCCTTCTTTCACAGTTGGTTATGGTAACTAAGCTAGGGTACCCTGACCAAACGGGTTAGGTTAGAACTGTTAACCAACCAATCACGAGCCAAGTCGGTTGATGTAACCAAGCTAGGGCACCCTAACCAAATGGGTTTGATTAGGTTAGAAATGTGTACAACCGCATACAAGCCTAGTAAGCGAAGAGAGTGGTGCACCGCTGCAGTGGTAGCAGCCAGTGTTACATTCAAGTTGCAGTTACTTGACTATTTACAATTTCTAGTACACCAAAATATACATTACTTGAAGTTCAGAAAAAGAGGTGCGTTCATTATATTAGAGAGTTCATTAATATTTTTGGGGAGCAGTGGTGGTCCAGTGGTAACGGCCGCGACTTACGTGTTGTATGCCGTGGGTTTGAACACAGACAGGTGCTTTACTTTGTGTAAATTATTTCATTACCACTGCTCTTAAAACGGTGAAGGAAAACATAGTGAGGAAAAACATTGTGAGGAAAGTGGCACATCCTAGAACCAAAAATTTGAAGACATGTGACATCTACCAGCCCGCACTGGGCCTGTGTGGTGGATTACGGCCCACTCCCACTCACAAGAGGCCTGTGTCCCAGCAGTGGGTATGTTATAGGCTGATTATGTATTTTTCTTTTTTTTTTGTTTAGCCTGTACTGTCCCACTGCTGGGCAAAGGACAATATGGCAATATTTTTAGGAAAGAAAAATGGGAATTGTTTGAGGTTCAATTAAATATGCCGTTATAAAATTTATTTAAGTAGGTATTGATATGGAGGTCCAATAGGCAGTCACTCCATGTAAAATACTGGTATTCAGCTGCATCCGGTTAGACTGGAAGCCGACCCCAACATAGTTGGAAAAAGGTTAGGCAGATGATGATCATGATTGATATGGATACCCACAATCCTGCAGTCTGTTGAACAAACCTGTTTCAAATGGGGCCAATTCTTCAGAAAGTATTATTTCTGCCGAACGAATAGCCTTTGCATAGTCCTTGGGCTCAGGCGTCTCAGGGTATGACGAGACTACATCATTCCAGCTCTCCATTTTATACTAAAATTATTTTTTTTTCGTTCTGTAAATAGAGTTAAGTATTTAGTTTTAATTATTTAGTGTTTTACCGATACTAATTTGCCATTTAATATGACAATTCTGGCAGCCTTTTGGGGCACTTGATGACCTATGATTTCTTCCCACCTTTTTCATACATGTACTTAGTTAAATATTAATAAGCATTGACTTATTTACTCTTTTGAAATCATTGTTAATAAGTAATATTATTTTATGACAGCATAGTAATTATGTTGGTAAATATCCTGTTTCAAGCTAAATCATTTCTTACACAAAATAAAAAGAGTTAAAAACTTACTACCTATGGTCTATAATTTAATCGGTACATAGAATAGAAATAACTGAAGAAACCTGGCTTGTTTACCGGTTTATAAATAACACTCAAAATTACTCTCGACCTCAGACCAACAAAATTGGTCTGAGCTCTCGACTTAAATACCTATCAACATCGAGCCGCAGCCGTTCTCAGAGAAGTATAGAAATTGGCCTTTTAGTTAAATAATCTGTTAATTACCTGGATATTTTACGCTCTTTATTTTGTATCTATCTGAAACCAAATCACTGTAGAAATTCACAAAAACGAAACACCGAAATTCAAAACAAGTTTGGATTTGGACTTGTTGATCTGTCAGTGTCAGTGTCAGAGGACTGTCAGCTAAACTCACGCTAAACTGCCAAAAAGTGGTGTCAGGTCAGCTGTCTTTTCTAACAAATGTCGGTAAAGTCCGTCCCACGAAAGAAGTCCCGCGGCAATATGTTGAACTAATTATTATTATATAGTTAGCAACATTCCAACAACAACCCTCCTACCTCACACACCTTTCTTTAAGATTGTGCATTTAATTAAACAATGCCTGTAATATTATGATGATGAGATAAATAATTAAATAAAGATTTATGACTCCTTCGCATACCTGTGGCGCCGCATCTGCGGGACTTCTTTCGTGAGACGGACTTTAGAGATAAACCATTCTAAAAATGAACGCCCCTGCACTATTTCTATACTTACAAACATTTGAAATGTGTATTCAACAAGCAGTGAGATGAACCATTGTAAAAATGAACACCTCTCGTTCATTTTTACAATGGTTCATCTCATCTCATTTGCCTAGCCGACTCATTTTTACCCGACTGCGCGACGCAAGGGAGTGGTAATGTGTTTATCAGCCTATGTATGTATGTATGTTCCTTTGAAGCACTATACAGACCAAACGCCTGGGCCGATTTTTTTTTAAAGTCTGTTAAAAAGTAGAACACGCTATGCCTAAGGCACCTGTCCCACCACCCGCCGGCGGTTACCAAAGTGAGGAGGGCTATCAACTAAAAAAAAGGGTTGACGAACAGCGAATGCACAAAAAGGGTGGCGACGAGCGAAAATTCGCTGGTATGCGTGGTATGACCAAGCGTGAGTCTCTAACGAGTGTTTTGCCCGCCAAAGCGAACATCGCTGAGCGAGTAGGTACTCACTTTGGTAGCTCTTGTCGCTGCAACAAACTACTCAAATGAGCACTTGCCGCCGGCGGCGGCGGTGTTATGTATGTACAGTACATACCTACTTATCTCTTTTACTTACACGGAACCTACAATGTATTGTACGATTTTTGAGCTAGAAAATCGTGAATTGTTAATCGCTTCCTCTTTGGCAGTGGACAGGTGCTTTAGTTAGTAGCAGTAGTTTGTGGACTTACCGAGTTACCGCCATTATAGAACCGAAGTTGTATGGAGAAGAGGTGTTCTTCTCTTCTCCATACTAAATAAATTGCTGGAAAAAAGTCGTCACCTCGGTACCTAGTCACCCCATTTCCAGCCATTTCACACAGTCTTATCCCAATGACGTATTATAAGTTTATATATCATTGGTCTATCCATCGATTATTTGGTTATAAAGTTTTGAATGGGAATGTAAATGGTTATATGAGAGGAGGTGAGTAGGAGTGAGTGGTAATTCATACTCAAAACTTTCCTCACTCACTCTAAGCGATATATAGTATACTATACCTGTAAAACAATCAAGTGTTCTATAAAAAACAAGTTTAGATGAGATTTACTTTTGCCATATATAGGGGTATGCTGCTTGTAACTAAACGCAAAAGATGAAAGTATAATCCGTCTAAATAAAAACTTACTCCATTACTGATCGATGTTACCGCAAAAGATTGCTATGCAATTTATCTATCTTACCCTCTGACATTACAAATCGGTCGATAATTTGGTTGGATGAATTTCAAAGTATTGAATTTCTTTTAATTAATAAATTCATAATAAACATAAATTAACTTCACCACATTCAAGCTGGCACCACGAAGACTTATTTGGTTGGGGATCCATTACTATTCTCCGTTATTACACCGTGTGGCAACAAATAGGTTAGGTTTCCAAAATATTTATATTTATTTAAGATTTTTGTTGTGTAATTTCGTGGTTGTGAGGTATTTTAACTAGAGTTTCTCTGTTTGATGGTGCTATTTGTTCTATATTTCGTTTGTAAACCCTTACTTAGGGAAGAAAATCGCTTAAATATACAACTTTGTCGAATCTTTGAAAAATATCGAGCTATTGAAAATTGTATTTGTAGCCTGAGGACCCTCAGAAGTCAGTTAGGTAAAGATACAGTCTGAACCAAAGAGTAGAATAATAATACGGTCTGAACAGTATCAGAATGAAGTGACACTTCAAAATACTAATAGAGAGTTTTACATAAAATAAAACTTACCTATTATTTTTTCATCAATATCCGGAATCCATCTTGAGTCAAGCACCTGTCTTTCTGCCTGTTGTCAGCGTTTCCTTTGCCTCTCCGCTGGTGGCGCCCTCTACACTTACCGTTGGTACTAAGTATTTTAAGCGCGCATCGGGTGATGGCCCAATTTACCGTCATTATGGAACTCATGATGCACCAGGTAGACCTTACCTGGATTCCGGATATTGATGAAAAAATAATAGGTAAGTTTTATTTTATGTAAAACTCTCTATTATTTGTTTTGTATCAATATCCGGAATCCATCTTGAGTGATGTGTTTGTTATCACCTGGTGCGCTTAACCCAAAGACGCTATAATGTGTATAAGGATTTAAAAAAAAAAAAATAATAATAATAATTGGGTTAACAAAAATAATAATGTATAATTATGTAAATGTATTACAATAATTAATCAAGTATGACATACTGCTTGCAGCCACATTGGATAACAAAATAGATAACTAACGAAAAATAATACAACTGTGAAGCTACCTTGTATAATATAAATGGTAATCTTTCAATGAACAGGATCAAAATAGTTAGATAATGATACAGAATGATTGGGAATATTCGAATCATTTTGCAATTCCCTTTGATAATAATTTTGGAAGGTATGAATCATTTTCCAGTTACCAGTTGCAAGAATTTGATCTATAGGAAAATTTTCTGCAAAATTGAGAGAAGCTACTGCAGATCTTACTGACCCTGGAGTTGCATTAATACCACTAGCTTTTAACAGAGACTTCACCCACCCGCCAATAACAGTTCTAGAGGCAGGTTTTATATCCCCTTTAACTGTAATAAACATATGTTTTATATTTCCTCGATGGTTTAGAGTAATATGTAATAATTGTCTTAACCAAAAAATTAAATTTAAATTTTTATCAGGATGTTCCTTAAGTCTCCATCCAGACTGCCTATGGCTATGATTGTCTGTTTTAGAACCAAATGCTGGCCACAATACAATAGAGGTATCTTCATCAACTAAGCTAGTGCTATCAATTCGCAACAATGTAAGATCGTGAACCCTGCGGCCTGATGCTAGCAGTAAAAGAGTAGCTACATGTCTCGATACATGAAATATATTATTTTCGTCAAAATTGTAAGTACTCATGTATTGCAATAAAACTTTAGGGTTCCAAATAGGTGGTTTAGCAGATTTCTCTCGTGCGACAGAAATAGCTTTTAGTATATGTTTTATAAAGAAATTTGACGACAAATCAATATTTGAAGTTATGTGTGTGAAAGTTGAAATAACAGATTTATGAACCAAAATAGTTCTATAAGCAAGACCAATATCACAATGTAAATGTGCTAAATATCGAGCTACTTGATTCTCATTAGGGTATTTGAAATTAATTGAATGCGACTCACACCATCGCTTCCATCTGCGCCACGCTGGTCTGTAGGTATTGATTGTGGAGCCTCTCCAGCTTGACATAAGCAGTTTTTGTTCTTGATCTGTCCAGTCCGTCAAAATATCTGGCCACCCGAAATCAGCCATGCCTCTAAATGCAGGTCGTGCACCTGGGGCGGATGCGTCCCTGTTCTGGTGTCTATCAGAGTGCGGGCTAGATCTGGAATCAGAAAAGGGGGATGTCGCGCTCGCCGTTGAACATCTGCCTGCCAAAATACCTTTTTCCATTTCGGGGCAATCAATATGTAGTCTCCGCTGGCTTGGTTCAGGTGTCTGAGAACTCTGGGAATCAGATTTGGTGGCGGAAACAACCATGCTAGGCCGTAGTGCCACTGATGACAAAATGCGTTGTGGTGTTGTGCTTTCTGATCGTTCACGTCCAATGATGCGTACCTTGCTACTATATGAGCTGTTCTCGATGCGAAGAGGTCTATCTCTGGTGTGCCCCACATTCGAAAGATTTGTGTCGTTGCTGTCTTCGTGAGGTGCCACTCTGGGCAAGACTTCTGCCGAGAAAGAGCATCCACCTCCACATTGAATCTGCCCGGAAAATAATGAGCTGTCAGATACATGTTCTGCTTGTCTAGAACAGCAAGAAGTTGCCGGGTTTGTTGGAGCAGTTTCTTGGATTTTGTGCCACCCTCCTTGTTTATATACGAGACTACTGTCCGATTGTCGGTTTGCAGCAGTATCTGCGCATTTTTGAGTTGCTGTTGGTTCTGACGTATAGCTGCGTACACAGCATACATCTCTTTTTTGTTGGCATGCCATGTCCTTTGTGAATTCGTCCAGGTTCCCACAATATTTGTATCGCTGAGTTGAGCCCCCCATCCGATATCTGATGCATCTGTAGTCAATAGATGTGTCACCGAGCTCAAGTGGATCGGCATCGACTTTCCTATAGCTTGACACCACCACTCCATCTCTGATCGAGCTGGTTGAGGGATAGGTATCAGCTGGTACGGATGTTTCACCGACAGCTGTCGACTGTAGTATTGCAGAGTGCGACAGTGAAGGCGACCTCTCGGAGTCACGAACGTTGCAAAGTTGAGTCTCCCCATTAGAGTTTGGTACTGTTTGAGGGACCACTTGCTTCTCTGGAGCTGTTGGTGAAGTGCATTGCGTAGCGATAGGCACTTCGGCTCCGACAGGGACTTTGCGTTGCGTTTTGTGTCCCATGTTATGCCGAGAAACTCGAGGCATTGTGTCGGAGCCAGTACAGACTTTTCGAAGTTGATTGTCCAGCCCAGAATATGCAGAATCCTTATCGTGAATGCGATGTCGTCTTCCAACTGCAATTTTGACTGGTTTGCTAGAAGGAAATCGTCCAAGTATACGACGCACCTGATGTTGTGACTCCTCAGGAATTCCGCCACCCAATTGGTTATCGAGGCAAACGTTCTGGGTGCCGATGAAAGGCCGAACGGCAAACAAGTCATTTGAAGTAGCTGATGCTGATTTGGATCTTGATGATAATTTAATCTCAGGAACCTGCGATGCTGCTGTGCGATGGCCACATGAAAATATGCTTGGCTCAGATCTAGTTTGGCCATCCAATCTTGTTGTTGCAAAAAATTTGGAACACGGAAGTGACTGAATAGTTGAAATGGTTTGGCTACTACGAACTTGTTCAGTTGCTTCAGATTGAAGATAGGACGGAAGGTCTGATCTGACTTCGGTACCAGAAAGAACGTGGAAAGGTAGCTGGGCGTCCGTTCTGCAGGTTCTAGTACACCTGACTCTAACAAGGTTTGAATCTGTATGGTCATGTTGGTAGATATTTTGGTTCTGTAACCTTGCAGAACCGTGGGGCTTGGGAATATTAGCGGCGGTTTCAGTATGAAGGGTATGCGTGCACCGTTTAATAGTCGACATATTTTGTCTGGCGCACCTAGATTGCTCCAAGCATACTGAAATTGCTTCAGACAACCGCCTTGAAATGTCCGACAGTCATTCGCGACGCTTGTTTTTAGTGAAAGCCTGCGATTGCGATTTCTTTCCCTTAGGTTTGGCTCGATGGTTGTTTGCTCGGTTTTTGTTTTGTTGTGAAGCGTGTGAGCCATATTTTTGTCTTTTATTGAAGTTGTCTCGACGAAAAAATTTATCATCAGCTTGTTTACTAGTCGACGGTTTTTGATTTTGATAAAAATTATCTTTAGAGTAAGTTTGAGGTACTGATTTTGTTGATACAGTTAGTTTATCCACCCCCCCAATTTTTTGAAGGTAGGTTTGAACTGCCTCGTCATTAAAAAGTGATTCTGTACTAGGAGGAATTTTATGTAATACATCGCGATGAAAGCCTTCGGAAATCTGGCGCAACATAGCTTCTCGGCGTATATTTATTAAATCGGCTCTACGACCGCACACTATTTGTAACAAGTCATCTGTAACCTTACTATACGCGGATTCTTTCGAAAATAATGTCTCCACTTTTTCGAATAACGTGTTGGGTGTCAACGTTTCGTTAGAGTCGTTTGACCAATCGACCAATAATTGTAGTGTTTTATGCAATTCGTCTTTTTGAGAAAGTAAGGCATTCGTTAATCCGGCAAAAGATCTTTCTAATAAATATGAGCGTGAATCTTCTTTCAACATATCCGATTCAAAACGCTTTAATTCGTCGTTAACATTTAACTCGACAAAACCGGGGGTAGCTAAATATTTCTTTTGTGCATCCGAAAACCTAACGGCATACCAATCATCACACTTAAAACGCTGTAATTCCGCTAATTTCTTAAGAAATGCATCATTTGCCTTAGGGTAAATCGGATCTTTTACCGTTGTACTGACTTCCGACAAAATATGAAGTTTGTTATTTTCAGGTCGGCGTAGGTTTAACTCGTTTGTGATAACGGACGTATTGTTTTTAGCACTTGAAATCGTATTTTCAACATCGGAGTTTTTCGATATAAGGTTTGTTAAATAGGCCACTTGTTGTGATAAGAACTCAAATTGTGCATAACTCACGGTTTGGGAGTCCCTTCTCGCTCTGCGTTTCTCCGGGCTAGGTCCACTACTCGTAGAAGAATCACAATCACTATCTTTTGTACTTGGTGTCGAAGAACGAACCCGCTTACGCGATAGTGAGCCGCCATTAACACTTTCTGACTCTAAATTATTAGAATTTTCCATAATTCCGGAGAGGTAAAAAATTTCACGAATCTATAATTTATAGCTGCTTTGTGAAGCGCTTTATAGGTAAGAACTTTTTCGCGAAGTTTTTAAAAAACGCTAACAATTGAACGGCGCGAAAAACGACGCTATAATGTCGGTAAATTGGGCCATCACCCGATGCGCGCTTAAAATACTTAGTACCAACGGTAAGTGTAGAGGGCGCCACCAGCGGAGAGGCAAAGGAAACGCTGACAACAGGCAGAAAGACAGGTGCTTGACTCAAGATGGATTCCGGATATTGATACAAAACAAATAATAGGAAATTTTACAAGTCTTTCAACAGGCTAAGGTCTTATATTTTTATTCCAGTATTTTGCTAGCAGCTGTTTCCTATTGTTAACTATTCAGATACAAACATAATATTTTGCAAAATTTTAACCTGAACATCACAGTCGTCTTCTGCCACTGAAACAGTTAATTCTTCTTCTAGCAAATCTAAATATACAAACATAAATATTGACTAAGCAATATAGGGCTAACTTTACAGGAAAGCAGTTTAAAGTTAACTTTTCAGAAAAAAAAATCATATAAAGAAAGAAAGAAAAAAAGTTTATTTTGTCACAGTTTGTGAAACACAAAATAAAAAAAAAGGTTTCAGACAACAATAGTGTGTGCCTCACGGCTGCGCCAAATAAGGCTCATATATATTCTTGTAATACTCTACAGGCGTAATTCTTAAGCCGGATAGACATTGCTGTGTTGTGTAGTGTCGTGACGCCATTTGACGCAATTTTAGCCAATCAAAACTCGTTGTGATTTCAAGTAGTCTTGAACAGATTAGTTTGATTGGTGTATTCCGGGTCCCAACACAACAGGACACAGTAAAGTAAATCCGGCTTTACTGTTTTGGAAATGTTATTTTATCATCTGCACAAGTAGCATGACCACCACAGAAACGGGTTTTGTTGACAGAGGAATAGACAAACTGACAGATAGTATAGACAAAATGACAGATTTCCTTAGGAACCTGTCTACAAGAGTGAAACTGCGGGGCGCTGCTAGTACTATATAAATACAATTTTGTCCACAGCTACGGTGGAAGCAAGCGAAAAATATCAAACATGTCATCCCAATTCTCGCCCAAGAGTAGCAACACTTCCTCCCAGGGGTCCCCGAACATAGGCGACCCAGTGGGGCCCGGCGGGGGCCCTGCCTCGTCGGGCGTTCTCAAACGATACGATAATATAATCAAATCGCCGGAAGATAAGCGGCTTTACAGGTATGGATATTTAACGCTCTCTATGGCGAAAGCGTCAAGGAAGCCTGTGAAATTTAAATTTTTTGTAATTAATTACACATCAGTATCAGAAGGTCAATTCGCGTTATTAAAAACGTTCAAAATCCAGTCGCGATCTCATCTCGGCGACAATCAAAGTCAAAAATGTATGGAAAAATAAGGGGTTTTAACAGATTGAGACTGATATCAGAAGGCCAATTTTCGTAATTTACAACATTCTAGAAAATCTAGTCGCAGTTTCATCTCGGCGACAAACCATATACTATTTATTTTTCCAGGGGTTTGGTGCTATCAAATCGGTTAAGGGTGCTGTTAGTTAGTGATATGACGACTGACAAGTCGGCGGCAGCTATGGATGTCAATGTTGGTAAGTAATTCATACGATAATCTATACAGGGTAGCAGGTAAATCGAGGTATTGTCAGGCCGGTTTCGCACTACGTCCGATCCGAATCTGAGAAATGCCGGTCTGAAGTGACCATATACAGGGTTACTTGTAATTCGACGTATATCCGTCAGGAGCTGATAGGGGGGCCAAAATGCAACAAATTGAACCCCACATATGTATGTCGATCGATCAGGCCAAGCTAAGCTTGCCGCGGTTGGTCCGTGGATGGGTGACCATCTTTACATACCAAGACCCTCCGTGCCTCGGAAAGCACGTTCAGCTGTTGGTTCCGGCAGTCATTCGTGGATCTTTGACAGTCGTTACGGGTCGTCAGAAGCCCGGAAGTCTGACAACCAATCTGACCAAGGGGTATCGTATTACAAACAACGTGACAACGTATATGCAAATTTTCAGGATGACCGGTTCAGTGACCGACCGGTACGACTTTTTTTTTACATCGTTCTCACATATTATTATAAATTCAACATTAATGATGTAACTAATATTTTTGTAAAAATATAATTGAAAAGAGTGTCCATGGAGTTTCTTGCCCGTTCTTCTCCATAGGTACCTACGCTTTGCAATGGGCAACTAGCCTATAGCTATTTTTTTTTTGACTGACCGACTTCTTGGCAATTCAAAAGTGCCTGTAAAAGGTTTAATTGAAATAAATGCTTTGAGTTTTGAGTGGTTTAGGCGTGAAAAGGTAACAAACAAACAAACTTACTTTCGCATTTATAATATTAGTTAGGATTAGGATTTGATAGCCCAATTTTTGAGGAAGGCTATAGGCTATTTAACGTCACACTACGACTCTAAGGAGAAAAGAAAAAACGAAGTAATAGCGCGGCCGGCCGTTTGATGCGACGCTGTGGATCGGGGGCCGCAATTTCACGCGGACGAAGTCGCGGAGAGCAGTAGTGGCCAAGTGGTAACGGCCGCGACTTACGAGTTGTAGCGCTTTATTTTGTGTAAATTATTTCATCACCACTGCTCTGAAAACGGTGAAGGAAAACATCGTGAGGAAACCGGCATGTCCTAGAACCAAAAATTCGAAGACATGTGACATCTACCAACCCGCACTGGGCCCGCGTGGTGGATTACGGCCCACTCCCTCTCACCGAGAGGAGGCCTGTGTCTCAGCAGTGGTAACATTATAGGCTGATTATGTGATGTTATGTGAAGTCGCGGGCAGAAACTAGTAATATTATAAATGCGATAAGTAGCATCTCTTGTCTGTCTGTCTATTACGTTTTCTGATCCATTTTTTTACATTTTCATCAGATAATTTTGAAACGATCTTGTGTAGAAATCGGTTGTCATGGTATGGGCATGTGATGCGGAGGAATGAGGAAAATGTCGTGAGGAGAGTTTTGAGTATGAATGTTGATGGCTATAAGAGTAGGGGACGACCAAAGAAACGATGGGTGGACTGTGTGAATGATGATATGGTTAGAAAGGGGGTGACTACCGACATGATATTTATGTTAATTCGTATGTAATATTGATTTTATATTCTTAAATTGCTAAATAGTGTATGCCCTAATGGGTAGTTTTTTGAGTTACCATATCTTAATTATAAGACCTATTGTATCACCAAAAAACACACTAATAAATACTTTGACTTTGACTTTGAATGATTAATAGAAAAGTATGGAAGAAAAAGACATGTTGCTCCGACCACAAATAGTTTGGGATAAGGGCGGGAGAATGATGACTTTTGAAACAGTCAATAAACTAATCGTGTATAATTTTTTACGAAAATTTTCAGGATATCTGAGCGACCCTGATGAGTTGCCAGGATTAGCACATTTCTGTGAACACATGCTGTTTTTGGGAACTGAGAAATATCCTGAGGTATGCAACTTTTCTCTTCGTTTCTGATTCGATCACGCACGGAAACTCCAAGCATAGCCCGAAGAATTGCCAAACTTAAGTGGCAGTGGGCAGGGCATATTGCTCGCAGAACAGATGGCCGATGGGGCTGAAAGGTTCTGGTGTGGCGACCGCGTACCGGAAGACGTAGCGTTGGAAGGCCTCCCACAAGGTGGACCGACGACCTTGTGAAGGCTGCAGGAACTCGTTGGATGCGAGAAGCACAAAACCGGTCGATGTGGAGGTGCTTGGGGGAGGCCTATGTCCAGCAGTGGACGTCTTTCAGCTGAAATGATCATGATGATGCAACTTTTGTATAACTATCGGCCGTGCGACCTGCGCAAGATAAAAAATCCTAGCCAGCACCCTAATTGCGTAACACACTATTAATCGCATTCTGAATAATTTTGAAGGATATTGCTAATCCATAGCTTTATATGTTCGAATAATTTGTCTGCTCAACAACGTAAATAACGCAATGGATGTTGTTGAACTGTCAAAATGAAAGCCATTTCTACCGACAGTGTGTTGCGCAACAATTAGCCCGCTGGTTCAGAAATTACTAAAAGGGTTTCGTTTTGCTACTCTGACTTAAAACAAGCTACAGTTAAACCAGAAAAGGTATGCGCTTGGTCTTATTATGTTTTCTGTTTGCATTGATGTCAGCTATCGATTTAAATAGGTTTCATGCGTGTCCGCCATTTTGAAATAAAATCAAAATGGCGGACAGATATTTATGCCAGGCTCCATATAAAAATCTTCAATTCCCTTTATGCGCAGTTACCTTCACCTATAATTGTGGTTATTTTTTCACAGGAGAATGAATACAACAAATTTCTGTCCGAGCACGGTGGCTCGTCGAACGCGTCGACGTCATCAGATCATACTACGTATTATTTTGATGTCATTCCCGAACACCTGCATAAGGCTTTGGACATGTAAGTGTTATATTAATGCCACTATAGAGGCATGAGGCACAGGGTGTAACGTTCACTCATCTTCAATAGAAAAGGGAGGATTGTGAACGTTTCTCCGACCAGACGGGTGTCGTGTGCGGCGGGCAACTGCCCGACGATTGATGTCGGGACGTTGTATACAGGGTGTCCCAGGAAACCCTTACCAGCGAGGGTCTGTGGTCAGGGGACACTAATACCCATCGATTGAACCCCTATGCATGTTCCGCGATATTTTGTAGTTTTCGAAAAATGTTTTTTTTTTGTTTTATTTCTAGATTTTTTAAATCGTAGGCGGTTTTAGTCGTGACTTTTTCTGAGTGCTGTTTCTTTGAGATTTTTTTTTGTCAGTATTATGGCTAGAATGTGTATTCACATGTTGTAAAACACAAAACGCCCAAATTCTAATTACTAGTAGCTCAGAATTTGATCACAAGGTTAAGATTTCTGTTGGAGAGAAATTTATAATTTCTCGAAAACTAAGATAAGGATAAGGAGTAAGGACAGGAGAATGATGATTTCAATGACAATTAAGTTGATTTCAGAGTGACTAGCACTATTGAAAAAGTTATGAAAATGCGTGAAGTTGTAACGTAAACTGAACTTTATTGTGTAGGAATTAAAGTTATTTTTCCAGTAATTCATATTTTTTTTTTACTTTTCTGGCAAATAAATCGCGAACGCAGATTATAGATTTTGTTCTCTTACTCCTCAGTTTCGCCCAATTCTTTATATCCCCACTGTTCACGGAGTCTGCGACGGGTCGCGAGCTGAGCGCCGTGCATTCTGAACATGAGAAGAACACATCTTCAGACACGTGGAGGCTGGACCAGCTCAACAAGGGCACCGCCTTACCTACGCACCCGTTCCATAAGTTTGGTACAGGTATGTGCAGCTATGAGCAATAATTCAATCTATCAATCATTCGATCTATCAATCATTCAATCT
This sequence comes from Hydraecia micacea, assembly GCA_914767645.1. Lineage (NCBI taxonomy): Eukaryota > Metazoa > Arthropoda > Insecta > Lepidoptera > Noctuidae > Hydraecia > Hydraecia micacea. Next base: position 4,549,742 of record OU611803.1, read on the forward strand.
ATTAATCATTCAATGTATCAATCATTGAATCAATCTATCAATCTTCCACAGGCAATAGAGAGACTCTGGAGACCATACCTAAATCAAAAGGCATCGATGTTAGGAAAGAGCTGCTAAAGTTTCACTCCAAGTGGTACTCGGCCAATATAATGACCTTAGTGGTCATGGGGAAAGGTAAGATTTTATTTATTATTATATACAGGGGGTCCTGTAAGTCGACGTCAAGCTGCAATTGGGTATTTAGTCATAATAGTTGTCAGAAAAATCCGTGGCTAAATAATAACAGCCGCACAGGTCGATCGATCAGGTTAAGCTACGCTTGCCGCGGTTGGGCTGTGGATGGGTGACCATCTTTACATACTGAGACCCCTCCGTGCCTCGGAAAGCACGTTAAGCCGTTGGTCCCGGCTGTCATTCGTGGATCTTTGACAGTCGTTACGGGTAGTCAGAAGCCCGAAAGTCTGACAACCAGTCTTACCAAGGGGTATCGTATTACCCAGTAACTGGGTTGTGGAGGTCAGATAGGCAGTCGTTCCATGTAAAATACTGGTATTCAGCTGCATCCGGTTAGACTGGAAGCCGACCCCAACATAGTTGGGAAAAAGGCTAGGCAGATGATGATGAGTTGTCAGAAAAATACTTATTACAAAACCTAAGTTGTGCATTTCTTAAATTATTGGCATTTAAATGTCACTTTTTGCCTAATCAAATATTCAAAATTAATACTTTGCCAAACTTTGACTGACTGTACTGAAACAAAATGTACAGACGCCAGCACATCAAGCTACTACAATCTGTCAAATTTCTTTAATAGATTTTCAACTTTATCGCTAAGGCATAAGGTTCGAAGTTGATTAAGAAAATTTGACAGTTTCGGGTAGCTTGATGTGCTGGTGTGTACTATGCGAGTTTGGCAAGTAATATTTAAAGTTAGCGCATTTAAAAGCTATAAAAAAAAATATGAAAAATAGTAGCTCACCGGTATCGGGAACAGGGTCCCAGCTACCGGCGGTCAGGGCTCCAGAGAGAGGAACCTCCTAACAATGCGGGCCGTGTCCAGAAGTACCGCTTTCTGAATCAAGCCCTTGATCCAGCTGCCCAACGAGACCCTCCTCAGGTGTTGGTCGAGGCTCTTGGCTATTAAACCATTGATATAATCTTATTTTTATTTTCAGAATCCCTGGACGATTTAGAAAAGATAGTGGTCCCATTGTTTTCTGAGGTGGAGGACAAGTCGGTCACGGCGCCATCTTGGCCCGAGCACCCCTTCCCGCCCGAACTGCGCCGCAAGCGGGCCTATTGCTATCCGGTGAAGGACTTGAGGTCCCTGTCCATTGACTTTCCTATTCCTGATACGAGGAAACATTATAAGAGTGGGGTGAGTTTTGTTTGTATTAACCACTAGCTGTGCCCGCGACTCCGTTTGCGTGCCGTCAGAAATGTCGGAAAACAAATTGGATTTCAAGGGCTCTTTTATTGCGCGAAACCCTATTTTTTTTTTCTAAAATAACATCCTTATAACATCAGCTATCTGCCAGTGAATGTTCTCTCTAAATCAGTCTAGCCTTTTCGGAGATTAGCCGGAACAAACAAACAGACAGACACAAAAATTTAAAAAAAAATCTGATGAAAAAGCAAAAAATGCAAGAACTTTGAATTACTACCTTTGTGCATCGTCTTTAAAAACGAACTTTGAAGATTTATTTTGCACGTATTTTTACTCGTTGGGTCTAGTGGTCGCAAGCGTACTACTTAAGCAGTCTTGGGTTCGATACCCGGCGGGGTAATTCCATAACACACTATCAGTAGGAATGTCTTTCATTTTGACAGTTTAACAATATTCATTGCGTTATTTACGTTGTTGAGCATACAAATTTTTCGAACATAATGAAGTAATGGATTAGCAATATCCTTCAAAATGATTAATATTGAGATTGATAGTGTGTTACGCAATTAAGGTGCGGGTCCGGCAAAGTGCCATTGGGTTTTTACTCGACTACGGCGAACCAAAAAGGAGGGTTATGATTTTTCCATCTGTAATTTCTCAGTAACAGCCCGGAGCAAGGATTTGTGTGTTGATAACTGTTTGTATATTGTCCTCCGCAGCCATCGCATTACTTGTCCCATTTGCTGGGACACGAGGGACCTGGCAGTCTGCTGTCAGCTTTGAAAGCAAGAGGCTGGTGTAACAGGTAAGGAAGAACCATTTTTAAGGCCGCGTCGTAATACAAAGCGATCGTCGCGTTTGCATTTCGTTTTAGTTCTTTAATAGAACCGGAACGCGGCGATTGCATTTTCGCTTGACGATCGCTTTCTATTAGGACGTTAGGTTATCGTCTAAAATCTAACCGAACATGTTAAGTGAACATTTTGTAAGAAAAAAAAAACAGTGGCACTCAGAGTGTCGACAGAAGTGAAAACAAAACACAAACAGAATACTTTGCCATCGCTCACTGACATATCGGATATACATTAAAACCGAGTACATCCCGAGGACAGCCGAACACATCCGAAGCGGTGTCGGTTACGGTAACAGTGGCGCGAATTCAATGGTTTTTTCCCATCTCAAAAAATGCCCAACGCGCCTTAAGAAGTTTTCACTTAAATAACATTTATTTGGCACCAATCCGGAATAAATTCTCAAACCCCCTTACTAATAAACATTGTATATAACGTCTGTATAGTTGCACAACACATTGTCTTCTTCTTTCGAAAGTCAAATTACTGACGACTGAAAGAGGAAAATCGGTGCGTAACTAATTAACTATTCATCTGATCTATTACGTTTATTAGTAACGGGGTTCATGAAGGTGAAAATCGTATTAAAATCTTATGCGTCTATTGGCGACTGACAGCACAGCGCTGATTTTCAGCATGAGCGTATCGAATATAGTTCGTGCAATCCACGAAGACGCGCCCCACTCTTTTTCCTAATCTCTTACAGTACACGTGTGCAACATTCCGCTAGTGTTTTAGTTTTTTCGATACACACTAATTACTTATTACTTAGTGGGTAATTAACGTGTATCGAAAAAACAAAACAATAGCGGAATTAACTGGCGATATTACGATTAGGAAAAAGAGTGGGGCGCGTCTTCGTGGATTGCACGAACTATAGTTGTGAATTGCTATGCTGATATTTTTCATGTCTATTTCTCCACAGTCTAGTAGGGGGCACCCGTATCGGCGCGCGTGGCTTTGCATTCTTCGGAGTGCAGGTCGACCTGACGGAGGAAGGGGTCTCCCATACCGATGACATCATCAAGCTGGTGTTCCAAGTAAGTATCTTCCTTGTTGAGCCCTGATTAAAGCAGTAAGAAAACTTGAACAATTACGCGTGCATTTTTTAAATCGTAATACTTATATACAGATGTGTCGGTTACGGTAACAGTGTCGCGAGTTCAATGGTTTTTTCCCCATCTCAAAAAGTGCCCGACGCGCCTAAAGAAGTTTTCACTTCAATAACCGGCATGTCCTAGAACCAAAAATTCAAAGACATGTGACGTCTACCAACCCACACTGGGTCCGCGTGGTGGATTGTTGCCCACTTTCTCTCGCAGAGAGGAGGCCTGCGTCCCACCAGCGGGAACACAGATGTAGATAACGCAAGAGCAACTACTTCGCGTGCCCAGCTTACGTACAAAAATCGTAAGCCGCCACTTTCGCGACTGTTGGCTGGGTGAGCGTGAGCGCTGGCGCTAGGCCCCGGGGGTGGGGCGAGACGGGTGCCGCACGCGGCCGCGTCTTTGAATCGATTTGATTTTGATTTTCCCATCACTAAATAGTGCTTGTGACGTCATAGTAGGTAGTAAAAAAATGGCACGCTTGGTTTTCATACAGATCGTGATACTTGCGTTATCTAGGTCTATATAATATATCTGTGAGTGGGAACATTATAGGCTGATTATTTAAGGCAGTATTATGTTTATCGTTTGCGGGTCCCAAATAAAAGATTTATTTTCCTTTTTTCTTTTCTAAACAATATTCACTTATTCCACAGTACATAGCAATGCTGAAGGTGGAAGGCCCAAAGCATTGGATCTGGGAAGAGCAGAAGGATATGATGGCGTTGGAGTTCAGGTTCAAAGACACACAGGAGGCCAGGGGCATGGTCACAGGACACGTGCACTTACTGCAGGCAAGTGCATAGCATTAAGTTCCTTATTTTGTAGCCGTAAGGTTGGTTTTCGTAGTTCAAGTTGGTCACAGGACATTGAACTTACTGCAGGCATATGCATGGTAATAAGTTCCTTATGTCGTAGCTGTAAGGTCGGTTTTCGTAGTTCAAGTCGATCACGGGACATTACACTTACTGCAGGCAAGTGCATTGTAATAAGTTCCTTATGTCGTAGCTATAAGGGCGGTTTTCGTAGTGTGTAGACAAGTATTAGTACTAGTAGAGCAACTTTATGAAGGACCTCGTCTGAGGAAGTACTACCATCATACATATTTCTTGTTAAGTAGAAGATATTAGCTTTTCCTATACAAATAACTAGCGGCCCGCCCAGCTTCGCGCGGGAGCAATTTTTTTTTCGAATTCCCGAAATTTTATTTAATACAAACTGTCCTGGCAATACCGACCACAACAAAAAAGAATTACCCAATTTAGTGCAGTCGTTCGGAAGTTATGCGCGTACATACATTTCGGCGATTCATTTTGACGCTTAATCACGTCGTGTACTCATAAGCACACACCTTCTTTTTTTGGAACGAAGTTCTTTAACGGACCTTGCGGTAGGAGTAAACTGGTAGACATCGTCACGTAACGAAAAAGCGTCATATAGTAATAGAAAGAGACAGATAGAGAAATATAGCTTTCATGGTTTTCGAAGCCGATAGTGAGGTCAAAATGAAAATCGAAAATGGCTGCTGAGAAAATTTTCAAAATTTCCGTCGTTTTGTTATTTTTGCAGCCGCCATTTTTCATTTTGAACTTCGTTCCTGCCGGGGGTCCGTTTTTCATTTAACTAGCTGACAATTCTAATATGGAAAATGTCGTAACAGGCAGTGGCGTGCATTGGTTTTCAGAATAGGTAGGCACTAGGCCGGGTCTAGTCTAGACAAACGCGGTCACTAATCACAAAAAAAAAGAATTTTGAAAATCCGTCGACAACTGGCGGAGTATTCGATGAACAAACATACAAAAAAAAAAAAAAAAACATACAAACAGCCGAACATAGTACCTCCTCCTTTTTGTGAAGTCGGTAAAAAAGTGAGTTCAAATGTGTGGTTATTTGAGTAGGCATACCTACTTAAGGGTGATAAATTGCGAAGGTCGAACGTCATGGTATTACACGTGAGACGTACGTATTTTTAATTTTGTCGTATTAACTTGTAAAGGCCAATGACAATGTGCGAATAGTACGGGAGCCGAGTAGGCCGTCTGCCTACTGCCGCGCGTGTTTGTATGAAGATTTTGTTTTTTGTTGGGTATGATAATTTAGTGAGTTTCTTAATTATGGGGCACACACACTAAAATGTAATTGACAGACTTATGTTGATATATCGAGGTATAGGCACTGCTTATATGCCTATATGCAATGCACGCCACTGAACAGGCCATTAATACAATTTTTTTGTCATCAGGAATTCCCTATAGAAGACGTGCTATGCGCCTATTACATAATGACGGAGTGGAAACCTGAGTTGATTGAATCGCTGCTAGCTCTGCTCATACCAGAAAATGTTCGCGTTGGCATCGTGGCAAAGTACGTATACAGGGTTCCATTAAAATAGATGGACAAATTTTAACACAGTGCTCAGAACTAAAGATATCCAAGCAAAAAAAAAAACACTGATTAAAGTGATTTTATTTTGACCTAAAATAATAAATTGCCGGCACATTAGTGTATTTTCGTTAGCTGAACATTTTTTCGTAAGTATCTAATGCGTTTTTCTTATATATTTTTTACCATCGTCGTTATTTTGGTGGTCTGAATGATTTCTAAAAGTTTGTCCATCTATTTTAATGGGACCTTATTATAGTAAAGTGCGCAGTGCAGCACACCCCCACCCTATTTCAAGTTAAACAAATATCAACTTTATTTCAATGTCAATTAAGTTGATTTCAGAGTGACTAGCACTATTGAAAAAGTTATAAAAACGTTTGAAGTTGTAGCGTATACTGAACCTTATTGTGTCGGAATTAAAGTTATTTTTCCATTAATTCATATTTGTTTACATTTTTGGCAAATAAATCGCGAATGCACGGTATAGGTTTTTTATTATAACACTAGCTTTTGCCCGCGGCTACGCCCGGGTGAATGTCGGAAAATATCCCCCATTGTTTTTATATAATTCTATTGGTTTAAGCGGCGTACGCCAATAAACCTTTGTACCTTTTTGTGCGAATAGTTTAAATAAATAAATAAATAAAGCTTTTTTACCGACAGCTTCTACAATCATCGTCATATTTCAGCCGATTAACACAAAACCTTAATAAATTATTCACCAAAAACACTTTCTCATGAAACACTCCATCCATTGGTGAAAACCGTATGAAAATCCGTTCGGTAGTTCTTGAGTTTATCGCCTTCAGACAGTCGGACGCGACGGAGGGACCACACCAGGAGGCCAAATCGATATTTATGCGGGTGAAACCGCGGCGCGCTGCTAGTGGGAAATAAAGGCGTGAATTTGTATAAATATTTATTTGTCTTTTGCAGATGTTTTGAAAAGAAATGTACGATGACTGAGCCGTGGTACGGAACTAAATACCTACAGGAGGACATAGAAGATTCTTTAATACAGGTATTTAAGTTTTTAATAACACTTATTAACTAGTTTCTGCCTGCGACTTCGTCTGCGTGAAATTTCTTGTACCCCCGACCCACCCCGTCGCATCGCATAAAGAAAAAATATCAGCGGACCTCTTTTTGACTTTTTTTCTTTATGCTTGGCTCCTAAGAGCGGTTCTGCACTACATCCGATCCGAATCCGAATTAAAGATCCGACTTCAATCCGAATTGGGAATGTTCTATATTCGGCCGGATAGAGTTCGGATGTACTGCTCAACTCCTCATACAAATAGGACTATGGTCACTTCGGACCGGCACTTCTCGGATTCGGATCGGATGTAGGGTAGAACCGCTGTAAGGGTCCTAACGTGATGTTAAAAATAGCCTATAGCTTTCCGCAAGAATGCAAAAATAAGATTTGAAATCCAACAGGTCCGGTAGTTCTAGAGATTAGTGCGTTCAAACAAAAAAAAAAGTGCCGGCAGAAGTGAAAACTTGAACAATTACATGTGTATTTTTTGAATCTTCATATAAACAAAACACTATCAGAATACTTTGCCATCACTCACTGACATATCGGAAATACATTAAAACCGAGTACATCCCGAGGACAGCCGAACACATCCGAAGCTGTGTCGGTTAAGGTAACAGTGATGCGAATTCGATGGTGTTTTTTCCATCTCAAAAAATGCCCAACGCGCCTAAAGAAGTTTTCACTTCAACGAACTCTTCAGCTTAGTACAGACTAGCTGTTACTCACGACTTCATCCGCGTGACATTTCATTTCATTGGTTTTAATTTTATTTCATGGCACCCGATTTTTTTCTAAAATAAAAGTAGCCTACGTTACTCCTTATTACATCAGCTATCTGCCAGTGAAAGTCCCGTCAAAATCGGTCCAGGCTTTTCAGAGATTAGCCAGAACAAACTGACAGACAGACAAAAATTGTAAAAAATGTTATTTTGGTATTTGTACCGTGTATACATCCATATCCATTTAGTATGAAGCGGTTATTTTAATATTACAAACGGACACTCCAATTTTATTTATTTGTATAGATGTATAGAATAAGAAACACGAATGGATAGAATAAGAAATGAGTACATAAGAGGAAGTTTGAAAGTGGCACCGGTAACGGAAAAGTTGTGTGGAAATCGGTTGTCATGGTATGGGCATGTGATGCGGAGGAATGAGGAAAATGTCGTGAGGAGAGTTTTGAGTATGAATGTCGATGGCTATAAGCGTAAGGGAAGACCAAAAAAACGATGGATGGAATGTGTGAATGATGATATGATTAGAAAGGGGGTGACTACCGAGATGACGTCTAATAGAGAAGTATGGAAGAAAAAGATATGTTGCGCCGACCCCAAATAAATTGGGATAAGGGCAGGAGAATGATGAGATGTATAGATAAGTCTGATTTCGCCAACCCTTGAGCGAGCGTGGTGATCAATGCTCGCGCCTTCTCTGTGTGATAAGAGACCTTTGCCCAGCCGTGGGACAGTAATAGACTGGTATTACTATTTTATTATTTTTATTCAAGGAGTGGAAAGCCGTCAAACCTACACCTGAACTGCACTTACCGCCTCCGAACGAGTTCATACCCACGAAACTGACGCTGGAAGAAGGGGAGGACAGCACTGCAGACTCGATAACACCTATTATTATTAAGGTAAGCTATTTAAACAGAACTAGGTATTTAGAGTGGCCCGTGACGAAGCAATAATAGCCGCACAGGTCGATCGATCAGGTTAAGCTACGCTTGCCGCGGTTGGTCCGTGACCATCTTTACTTACCGATACCACTCCGTGCCTCTGAAAGCACGTTAAGCCGTTGACAGTCGTTACGAGCCATCAGAAGCCCGAAAGTTTGATAACCGGCCTTACCAAGGGATATCGTAGTAGAGGGAGTAGGCCTTAATCCATCACGCGGGCCCCGTGCGGGTTGGTAGATGTCACACGTCTTCGAATTTTTGGTTCTAGGACATGCCGGTTTCCTCACGATGTTTTATTCATCGTTTTTGAGAGCATTGGTGATGATTTAATTTACACAAAATAAAGCCCCTGTCTGGGTTCGAACCTACGACCTACAACTGGAAAGTGCGGCTGTTACCACTCGGCCACCACTGCTCTCATGCTGCCTATACTTTCGTGAAATAAAAGCGTGATGTTATGTGTCTATTTTTCAGGATACCCCACTAATGAGGCTGTGGTTCAAGAAAGACAACGAGTTTCATCTGCCCAAAGCAGTCATGACATTTGATTTAGTCAGGTAAGATCCATCTTCATCATCATCATCATCAATTCAGCCGCAAGACTTACACTGTTGGAGGCATGAAGAAGCCTCCTCGTGTAGCGCAGTTTGTTCCGCCAGTTACTCAACTGAATGCTCGCGCTCGGCGCATCCTGGATAGTCACACCCAACACCTTATTTAACTGGCCAATTGCACGAGTCATAATGCGAAGCATTAGAGAATGCTTTACGATCGAAAAAAAAATGTTTTCCTCCTTTCTGCAACTGTTTCTATTGTTATACTCCTGCTAGTACACAGAACCTAGTTAATTTATATACCATTGTATAGATAATTTAATGGAGATAAGTTCTGTATTTTTCAAAAATTTACCAGACCCTTTTATCAGCATTTATCCGACCCTCCATAGGTTTAGGTACCTAGTTAAATAAAGGTAAACAAAAAAAAATCACGTGACTTAGTTAACCGACTAAACGTAATACCAGTCTATTCAGTTGTCATGCTACGTCACAGTAGTACTCTTCAATTTAGCAAAATTCATTCGAAAAATAGCTAAATTGAAGAGTACAAATGTACAATATTTCTTCGAAAATAGTGCAAACAATATTATAAAAAAATGTTATATAACTGTGAAGTAAAGATGGCACTACACAGAAGTGACGTCACGACTATGTGACGTCATTCTAGCGCAACACATAGTCTGTGCCGCGCGACAAGGACGGGAACAATCCCCTCCAAAACCTTTTAAAGCGTGTAACTTCTCCATATTTCTATCGATCTTACTGATTTTTTCGATTATCTCATTTCACTACGTCGTCTTTGAAATTACATTATTTGTCCGAACCACAGATATGGATACACTAGATAACGCAAGAGCAACTACTTCGCGTGCCCAACTTACGTACAAAAATCGTAAGCCGCCACTTTCGCGCTCAGTCCTGGGGGGGGGGGGGTTGTTGTCATGGTAGGTAGTCAAAAAATGACGCGTGATTTTCATACAGATCGCGTGATACTTGCGTTATCTAGGTCTATCTATATCTGTGGTTTGAACATGTCTAATATCATCCATATTGACCCTGTATTTATTGTTATCAGCCCCCTAGCCTATGAGGACCCTCTAAGCTGTAACCTGACCTCTGTGTGGGTGCTGTTGCTAAGGGACAGTCTGCAACAGTTTGCGTACGCGGCTGAGTTGGCTGGCCTACGGTGGAGCATCGGGAACGCTAAGTATGGAATCAGCGTGAGTAGAATCCTGATTCCTACTATAATTATAAATGTGAAAGTTTCTATGTTTGGATGTTTGTTACTCAATCACACCGAGTCGGCTGAACGGCACCATAATTGCCGCGGATTTGGATGAAGTTTGGCACGCAGATTCAAATTCAAAGCATTTATTTCACTTAAACCATGTACAGGCACTTTTGAATTGTCAAAAATAAATAGTCGGTCAGTTAGTCAGAAAGTTGAAGCTAGTCAGTAGTTGCCCATTCCAAAACGTAGATCTCTATAGAGAAGAAGGGGCAAGAAACTCCATGCACACTCTTTTAAATCAAGATATTACAAAATCCTGGGTACATTATTCTTGTTGCTTCTATATGTGAGAAAAATGTAAAAAAAAAACACACAAATGAAGAAACAATTCAAAATATAAGATTAAAAATAAGCCTTGGCAGTTAAGAGATGACCAGTCTCAACCGACGGCGCCCGTTCACGAACATGACGATGACATAGTTTATAACCTGGATTTAACATAACGGATACTTTTTATCCCGATATTCCCACGGGATCGAGACTATGCGGGTGAAACCGCGGGGCGCTGCTAGTTTGTAATACATTTAAATTCACTGCGGAGGAATGAGGAAAATGTCGTCAGGAAAGTTTTGAGTATGCATGTGGATGGCTATAAGAGTAGGGGAAGACCAAACAAACGATGGATGGACTGTGTGAATGATGATATGGTTAGAAAGGGGGTGACTACCGAGATGACGACTAATAGTAATAAAGTATGGAAGAAAAAGACATGTTGCGCCGACCGTAAATAAATTGGGATAAGGGCAGGAGAACGATGATGACATATTATAAACATACAGTTCTCCCAAGGCAACGAGGGGTATCGTGTTACCCAGTAACTGGGTTGTGGAGGTCAGATAGGCAGTCGCTCCATGTAACAGAACAGAGGGGCAATTCTCGTAATTTTAAGAACAGTCTGATCTCAGTCTCAATCTGTCAAAAATACCTCTAATTTCCCTACATTTTGACAAGTTTTTGACATTTGTTTGTCGCCGAGATGAGACTGCGACTAGATTTTGAACGTTTTAAATTACGGGAATTGGTCTCTGGTGTTCAGTTTCATCCAGTTACACTGGAAATCGATCCCGACATTGGCAAAGGCAGAGATGGATAGCATATGGTTAACTTTGAGATCCGTTTGCGAATGCGGCCTTTAGGTTAGGATAGTTTTTTGTTGGTGTAATCATCATAAGCGCAGCCGCTGATCCTGAAATCCTGGGTTCGATTCCCGCTTTGGACATTTGTTTTTGTTCGTTGTTATTCCCGCAACATCAAAAGAATTCTAGCAACAATTCTTGCGCTACAATGTTTCCCTATGAATACGTAACTTTATCATGTTCCTAGCAGCACTGCAACGTTGCAACATCAATTTTATTGTTGCTGTAACAATTTTGCGGCTTATAAGCGCAGCTTTGCCGCCTGAGGTCCTAGGTTCGATTCCCACGTTGGACAATTGTTTTTGTTTTTTCCGCAACATCAAAAAAATTCTAGCAATAATTCTTGCGCTACATTGTTTGCCTATAAATAAGTAACTTTACCATGTTGCTAGCAACACTGCAACTTTGCAACATCAAATGTTGCTGAAACAATGTTGCGGCTTATAAGCGCAGCTTTGCCGCCTGATTTTTTTTTTTGTGTTTTTTTTTCCTCTTCCATTATAATATAAACATTAAAGATTCCACAGGTGACGATCGACGGGTATGACGACAAGCAGAGCGTGCTGCTGGACAAGATCGTGGACCACATGGTGACCTTCACTGCCGACCCCAAGCGGTTCCATATCATGAAGGAAAATCATATGAGAGCCATACGGAACTTTGATGCTGAACAGCCGTACCAGGTGAGGATTTTTTTTTTTTTTTTTTTTTGTAAATGCGTAAGGGATGAGGGGATTTTGGCTAAGTAATAACAACCGCACATGTCGATCGATCAGTTTAAGCTACGCTAGCCGTGGTACCGTGAATGGGTGAACATCTTTACATACCAATACTCCTCCGTGCCTCGGAAAGCACGTTAAGCCGTTGGTCCCGACTGTCATTCGTAGATTTTTGACAGTCGTTACGGGTCGTCAGAAGCCCGAAAGTCTGACAACCAGTTTTACCAAGGGGTATCGTATTACCTAGTAACTGGGTTGTGGAGGTCAGATAGGCATTCGCTCTATGTAAAATACTGGTATTCAGCTGCATCCGGTTAGACTGGAAGCCGACCTCAATATGGTTGGGAAAGGCTGGAAGGCGGGAAGCAGGTAATGACGTGTCCTGTATACAGCGATACTAAAATCTATTTTTTGTTATTCAGCACGCCGTATACCAGCAAGCGCTGTGTCTAGCCGACCTGGTTTGGACTAGATGCCAACTATTAGAAGTCGCTGATGGTAAGCACACGTGATTTAACTAAGAGACAACAAATATGAACTTTGTGTTTATTGAAATAAAGTCGAAAATAACATAAACTTAACCGCTTCGGTAGTCTCGCAAACTTTTTCTTATGCTGGCAGTACACTTTGGCGCATTTGTCCAAAGATTCGCGTTACTTGATCAATACAAGATATTCCCTACGGCTATTGCGATAAAGTTCATTTTGTTGAGTTTATGTATGTATGTGTTTAGAAACTAAATTGTGAACGCAAGATAGAAGTTTATTGATTTTTGACTTTATCACGATGCTGACAAAGTTGATATTTGTTTATCAGTGTGGATTGACGCTACAAAATGTGATGCGTTACGAAAACATAACTATTTTTCTAGAGATGACACCGGAAGCGCTAAACGACTTTGTGGGGAGGATGATACGTAAGGTGCACATCGAAGGGTTCATGTACGGCAACCTTAGCCGCGAGAGGGCGCTGAATATCGCTGAAGCTGTCGAGAAGAAGTGAGTTCAATTTATATTATATCTATGTATACTATAGTAGCTAAGAGGATTTTTTTTTTTTAAGTTTGTATTTAATGGGTAATTTCTGGTGAAAACACCTTTAGATACGTTGGGCATTTTTTGAAATGGGAAAAAACTATTGAACTCGCGCCACTGTTACCGTAGCGACACCGTTTCGGATGTGTTCGGCTGTCCTCGGGATGTACTCGGTTTTAATGTATATCCGATATTTCAGTGAGTGATGGCAAAGTTTTCAGTTTGTGTTTTGTTTTCACTTCTGTCGGCGCTCCCGGAGTGCCACTGTTTTTTTTTTTTGCATTTGATAGCCCAATACTTGAGGAAGGCTAGGGTCATTAAGTGTCTAGCACAAACAAAAAAAAAGTTAGAAGGAATACTCAAGCGAAAACGATGTGATCGCGGGGGCAGGCGATGCAACGCGATGCGACGAGTGGGTAGGGGAACAAGAAGTTTCACGCATACGGAGTCGCGGGCAGAAGCTAGTTAATCAAATAAGTTTAAAAACTAAAACCCGACTACTGAAAAGGATGAAACAAGAAAGTACCTTCCCGTGGTCGCATGCCATACTACTACTAACATACTTATAAGCTATGGCATTGTTTTGGGGCTTATTTCTGTAATATTTATATGTTTTAAACGTTCTAATTAAGCCCTTTCATTTGATACCCAACACGGCATGACAAAAAAAAAATTTTTTTTAGGTCATGATTTAATTTCCGCTAGAGGGCGTCATATTCAATTTAATGTGACGTCACATAGCCTATAACCAGCGGACGATCAAGCCGCTTCCAACGAATTGGAACGATTGGAATGGACGGCTAACTACATCTTTGTTACTGGCCGAAATCTTGACAATACAAAAGTGCCTGTAATTGGCTTCATTGAAATAAATGCTTTTAGTTTGGGTTTGACTTCAAAAATGGAGGAGATTATCAATACTCTAGCTGCGCCCCGATGTTTCATCCGCTTAAATGTCGATCCCGTGGGAATATTGGGATAAAAATTAGCCTATATGTTAATCCAGGGTGTCGGCTACCTCCATACAAAATTTTATCAAAATTGGTCCAGCCGTTTGAGCGTGAAGAAGTAACAAACATATAAACACACACACATTCGCAAACTTTCGCTTTTATAATATTAGTGTGATTAATTAGCTGGCGAAACTTCACAGACATGATGGATATCGGTTTATAAGAAGTGTGTATTTTCTTTTATAGGTTACCAAAAGATGCGATGCCATTATGTGCCCAGCAGCTGTTGTTACATAGAGAAATTGAAATCGAAAAAGGTATGTTATTTTACTTATCAGCATCATCATCATTTCAGCCGAAAGACGTCCACTGCTGGACATAGGCCTCCCCCAAGCACCTCCACTTCGACCGGTTCTGTGCTTCTCGCATCCAACGAGTTCCTGCAGCCTTCACAAGGTCGTCGGTCCACCTTGTGGTAGCTTCCAACGCTATGTCTTCCGGTACGCGGTCGCCACTACAGAACCTTTCAGCCCCATCGGCCATCTGTTCTGAGAGCAATGTGCCCTGCCCTCTGCCACTTAAGTTGGGCAATTCTTCGGGCTATGTCATTTTATTTATAACTGTTTTTAATACATTGAGCACACACTTGAGTACTTGAGTAAACCTGAGATACAGGTTTATTCCTAGTTCAGGTAGAATCCATCCTATAAAAGACCTATACACCATTTGAAATAACATTAGAAATTTCAACAAACCTTTTTACCGTCCGTTCAACCGATTTTGAATTCTATTCCGTAGACTTAAGGATGACATTAAAAGCAAAGACGAGGTTGCGATACCAACTGTTTACTGCATCTGCCATTTTTCATGCCACCAACACAATAGAAGTCAAAATCGGTTGAACGGACGACAAAAAGGTTTATTTAAACGTCTCATCTTATTTCAAATGGAGTATAGGAGCAGTGGTGACCCAGTTAACTTCAACTTGGTACCGACTTCCGGCAAATTTACTTGTTTTTTAGGGTTCCGTACCTCAAAAGGAAAAACGAAACCCGTATAAGATCACTTTGTTGTTCGTTTGTCTGTCCTTCAATCAAGACCCTTTTTCTCAGGAACGCGTGGATTTATCAAGTTGAAATTAATATCAAATACTCCGGGCTGCAATCTCTTGAAGTAGTGAAAAAAATCAAACCTCTAAGTCGACGCAATAAAAAAATACGGGCGTTTATGTTCCGAAATCAAAACCTATAGGGTACTTCCCGTTGACCTAGAATCATGAAAGGCAA
This sequence comes from Hydraecia micacea, assembly GCA_914767645.1. Taxonomy (NCBI): domain Eukaryota; kingdom Metazoa; phylum Arthropoda; class Insecta; order Lepidoptera; family Noctuidae; genus Hydraecia; species Hydraecia micacea. The sequence goes on from OU611803.1 coordinate 4,565,170, forward strand.
GAAGCAATGTCATGTAGCACAAGTAAAGAAAAAAATCCGAAACCCGTAAAATTGTGGTTACATTACAAAAAATTATAATTTGATAATTATTTACATACCTACAAATTTAGTACGGAGCCCTTGGTGCGCGAGTCCGACTCGCACTTAACCGGTTTTTTTTTACCTTATCGCTTATTGGAATATTTTTACCTTCCACAGGCGCATGGCATGTCCGTGAAACGACGAACAGCGTTCACCGCTCGTCGTGCGCATCGCTATACTACGCGTGCGGCGTGCGACAGTGCAGGAATAACGTGGTGCTAGAACTATTGGCGCACACGCTCTCGGAGCCCTGCTTCAGCATGCTGCGGACTAAGGTACGTGCCGGATTTATTTATTTATCCATTTATTTCAGGTATATAGGCCCATATAAAACACATAGAATACAATATTAATATAACTTAAAAATACTATAAATACATACAACATTATAATTACACTAAAAAATAACTAAACACGAATAATATAAAATAACCAAAAAATAAAAAATAACTAAACACTGATGTCATGTAGCCGGAACTAAATTTCGGAATTTAGGGAACTGCTCAATTTAGGCACATGCCGAAAATAGGAACCTGCCGGATTTTGGCTCTTGCTGGATTTAGGAACCTGCTGTATTTAGGCACGTGCCGCCGCATCTGTCCTGCGTTCGCGATTTATTTGCCAAAAATGTAAACAAATATGAATTAATGGAAAAATAACTTTAATTCCTAGACAATAAAGTTCAGTTTATGCTACAATTTCAAACATTTTAATAACTTTTTCAATAGTACTAGTCACTCTGAAATCAACTTAATTTTCATTGAAATAAAGTTGACATTTGTTTAACTTGAAATAGGGTGGAGGTGTGCAGCACTGCGCACTTTTACTATAGGCTCAGTCTGGAATTAGGTTACTATCGGGATTAGGCTTCAGCTATAATAAGTTTGTCGAATATAAAACCCATTTTGAACATATGCTTTGCCGGACATAGGCTTATATGAGGAACAGGGTGTAAAGTTCACTCATACTCTATAGAAGAGGAAAGATCCTCCTACCAGACGGGTGCTGTGTCTGGCGGGCAACTGCCCGATGATTCATGTCGAGCAGTATCTATGCTATTTGCGCGGTAAACTCTGCTTGCGAGATGCAGGATTTTGCGTGACGTCAGTATGACGCGTTGTTCGCGATACCGCTACAGGCCTCTTAAAAACTTTTCTTTCTGAACAGGAACAACTGGGCTACATAGTATTCAGCGGTCTTCGGCGCTCGAATGGTGTGCAAGGATTCAGGGTAATTGTGCAGAGTGACAGACACCCTGAATATTTGGAGCAAAGGATAGAAAACTTCCTGCAGGGGTCCCTGGTAAGACACTAGAGATAACATATAATCAGCCTACAGTGTTCCCACTGCTGGGACACAGGCCTCCTCTCAGTGGGTAACTAAGTGGTTTCCCAGCTATTATTTTTGTACAATGTTACTTAGTTTGTTTGCCCGGAGTTTGGAAGTCCTCGGTGCGCACGTTAAGCCGTTGTTCCTGCGCCTGATCTCTCTCCAGTCGTGTCGGATTGCTGTCCTATCGGACTATGAGAGTGAGGGAAGAGGGAGTGCACCTGTGTCTGCGCACACGCCTGCACTATAATATCTCCCGCGCCGAGAGCTAGTCTCAGTTGAGATTGGCCCCCGTGGCCGAAATACGGTCTGGAGGACTTTTACTTAGTTTGATGTACAGAATGCGTGGATGACGGCTTTTTGATGGTTTATTTTATTAATTTATTTTCGTTAATGACCAACCAACAATTATTTAAACTGTTATAACTTTAAATAAAGTTTTACTAAAATCTAAGGTTACTGTAACAATTTCTTATAGGTTAGCACCGCATGCCCCATAAACATAACTGTGCCACAAGCACTATACTACAAAACTAATAACAAAGTAAGAAAAACTAAAGAAACAAGTTTGAAGTTACGTGAGACAATGACAGTTTAAAAATAACATCAAGAGCAAAATTTGCCCAAAACATAATTTTGTACATCCTGTATAATTAAAATGTTTTACAGGAATATCTGGAAGAAATGACTGACGCGGAGTTTGCGAAGTACAGAGCTGCACTAGCGGCACAGAAGCTTGAGAAACCGAAACGCATGGCCAGCAGGGCTTCGCAAATGTGGAGCGAGATCACCGCACAGGTAAGTTGACTATAAGGGCCCTATAAAGAAAGAAAAGAAAAGAAAGAAATATATTTATTTAGCAGAGACCAAAAGACACACAATACACCAGATACATACATCAGATAAAAACAAACAAGAAATAAAAAAAAAATAAAGGTCAAATAAAAAGTGTAAAGTACGATCTAAAAAAAGAAAATTAAAAAGATAATAAAAAATAAGCAGGAAAGTGTGCCTCACGGCTGCGCTAAAAAGGTCCAGTTCAGCAAAAATGCCAGACAACTAGTGCCTGACGCTGGTTTTCAACTGGACCTGGTGTGTGAATCGCACTAGGACACCAGTGGCTAGCAACCATGGTCGCACTGCCAAAAAATGCATGGCTGGTTGCGTCACTAGGACACCATGGTGGTTGTACCACCATGGTGTCCTAGTGAGATATTTATTTATTTATTAACTCAACATCACTATCATTACAGGAATTTCCTAATTCAATAGTGTGGCCATAATTTCAGTTTTATTATTTACAATAACATATTCTGTGCATCGTGGTTTTTGTGAACTCACTCAGAGAACAAGTAAAAAGATCTATACTGTCTGCTACGTCATTAAGTACACGCCTAATTATATTATATTATAAGCCTAATTGTATAGTGACTAGCATTAATATATTACTATGATGCATGCACAGCTCGGCAATAATATCTGATTTCATGATTCATCCATTCATAATCAGCCCATAATGTTCCCACTGCGGGGACACGGGCCGTAATCCACCACGCGGGCCCAGTGTGGGGTGGTGTCTTTGAATTTTTTATTCTAGGACATGCCGGTTTCCTCACGATGGTTTTCCCTCACCGTTTTGAGAGCAGTGATGGTGAAATAATTTACACAAAGTAAAGCGCCTTTCTGGGTTCGACCCTACGACCCACAACTCTTAAGTCGCGGTCGTTACCACTTGGCCACCACTGCTCTCATTCATCTATTATTCGCAAGTAATTAAAAAAAAATGCTGTTCCATACATTGTGACCGCGTAGGTAGATTACACTTTTCTATGAAACGGCTGGTTTTTTTTTTAGGATAACGGACGAAAAGTTTCTGCGGTAGGGGATCTAGAATGTGCTGAATTCATAGTTATAGTTTGCGCATCCATGCCCTTATTGCAACTACCATAAAAATCACTGTGATTTTGACAGTCTTGGCAATGGCAGCAACCCAATAGGAACCTTATTACCACGACAATAAAGATTACTATGATTTTGACAGTTGGCAATGACAGCAACCCAATAGAAACCTTATTGCCTCGACAGTAAAGATCACTGTGATTTTGACAGTCTTGGCCAAGGCAGCAACGCAATAGGAACCTTATTGCCACGACAATAAAGATCACTATGATTTTGACACTAATGCAAAATCAGAGGTAAAATAACTGAATGGACTGTATTGAATGAGCCTTAGGGGGCTGTTCATTTATTACGTAAAACAATTTTAACCAATTTCTGACCCCCCTCCACCCTAAGTAAGAAAAATAAGACCAGAATGACACCCCCCCCCCCCCCCCCACCCCTTTGAATCTTAAGTAAGATCATATCTACCAAAATTGCAAAGAAAAACTAGCAATTTTTTTTAAACTTATAATTTTTGTGATCTTGCATAAGAATAATCCCTCCCACCCCCATGTAAGGTAAAATGAGACTTGTTTGGACCCCTCTCCCCCCTCAAATCGTCTAACGTAATAAATGAACAGTCCCTTATTCCTGAACGAACAGGATGCCTATACAAGTATACTCTTGAAGTCAGTTGTTTGTGTTGCAGGTGTACAACTTCGACCGGCCGAAGGTCGAGGTGGAGCAGCTGAATACAATCACCAAGGACGAGTTGATACAGTTCTATAAAGTAAGTATTAATTCTAAACAACATCGTTTTTACTTAAAATGAATCTGGATCTAGTTATTACGAAAATAAAACTAGATATATAAGGTCCCATTAAATTAGATGGACAAACTTTTAGAAATCATTCCGACCACCAAAATAAGGACGATGGTAAAAAATATATAAGAAAAACGCATTAGATACTTACAAGAAAAATAATCTGTGTCTGCGGATGGGTGACCATCTTTACATACCGAGACTCCTCCGTGCCTCGGAAAGCACCTTAAGACGTTGGTCCCGGCTGTCATTCGTGGATCTTTGACAGTCGTTACGAGTAGTCTGAAGCCCGAAAGTCTGACAACCAGTGTTATCAAGGGGTATCGTATTACCTAGTAACTGGGTTGTGGAGTTCAGATAGGCAGTCGCTCCATGTAAAATACTGGTATTCAGCTGCATTCGGTTAGACTGGAAGCCGACCCCAACATAGTTGGGAAAGGGCTAGGCAGATGATGATGGTTTCGATAATACTATATTCATCACACTAATATTATAAAGGCGAAAGTTTGTGAGTGTGTGTGTGTGTGTGTGTTTATATGTTTGTTACTTCTTCACGCTCAAACGGCTGGACCAATTTTGATAAAATTTTGTATGGAGGTAGCTGACACCCTGGATTAACATATAGGCTACGTTTTATCCCGATATTCCCACGGGATCGACACTTATGCGGGTGAAACCGCGGGGCGCTGCTAGTACTAAATAAGCAAGTAACGACGACCAACTTGGATGAAGCGATTAGTTATAGTTCTCACCTAACCTAAACCATTTGGCCGGGGTGCCCTGAGCTTAGTTATTACGACCAACTTTGAGAACAGGCCATCACGTCAACGCCAAAAACCGGCACTGGGGCTCTATCTCGCATAGGGTAGCATTATACTAAGCGATGGCCGTTTTGCGTGGATGTGACGCATATAATATTTTCCTCTAACTTGCTCTTTTTTTTTGTGTTGATTTTCTTTCTTTGCGTCATTTTTTCGTATTTTCTTTAATTCCTTTAATATTTTAGAAACACATAGCCATGGACTCTCCCGAACGGCAGAAGCTGTCTGTGTACGTAGTATCGACGGCGGAAGGGGGCGCGGGCTACAAGGGAGATTCGGAAAATGATGCAGGAGAGGAGAGTACCGAAGCCGATGAGGATGTGAATAAGGGGAGAAAGGTAAGCATTCAACTGTTATCCTATCTTATTCTTAGAAGGGGCATCCATTAATTACGTGAGGCGTTTAGGGGGCGGAGGTGGTCAAGCTGATTCTGAGCCAATCTCACGTGGGGGAGAGGGCTCCTGGCAAGTATCTCGTAATTTCTTTTTTCAGCAACAAGCAGTGTAAAATTGCGAGAAGCTGGGTTGAATTGAGTCTTAACTAGTCTTAAATAAAAATAATTAAACAGTTTTTTTTTTTTATATAAATCCAACGCAATAAAGCATAGATTTAACGTATTTACACTGAAGATACGCAGTTGAAAAATCTTACGTGAGATTAGAGGGAGGGGCCGAGCTAAATCTCACGATATCTCACTGAGGCCCTCCTCAGTGAGATATCGTGAGATTTGGCTCGGCCGGTCGGCCGGCGGTACAAAAAATCGCCAAAATTACCTCACGTAATTAATGGACGCCCCCCTTACGCTATTGCACATTACCTATGTATAACGGTAAATTCATTCCATCACTGAAATAACTGACGTCACACGGAAAGCTGCCACGCTTAAATGGAATTGAGCTTGACACATATCTGCCGCATGTCCGACGATCAATGGGCCAAACTTACGACTCAGTGGGTCCCGCTTAGTGGGCAAACGACATCGCGACAGGCCCAGACGAAGACGGTGCGATGAGCTGGATGCCTTGGCAGCTCTGGACAGAGAGAAATGAAACGAAATGAAATGAATTTGTTTATTCTGTAAACAGGATAAACTTTTAGAGCACGAGAAGTGAAACATAACTTTTCACTTCCCATGCTCTCAATGTTCGTCTTTATGTTGTGCTTAGGCGACATAAAATCGCTTTTTATGTTCTAATGCATAAAGTAATTTTTTTTTCTAAGACTCAGATAATCAGGCCCAACAGCCACACACTCACAATAAAACGTCGCAGATTAAAGTCGTTATTTTATTTCATTTGCTTTAATTTATATCACTTCCGTGTTTTCTATCGTTAATTTAATAAAACCAGAGAAAATAGTTGTCATTTATTATTTAAAAATGCAAAGAAACATTTTTATGACTTGGCAGTATGAAGTAGGTACCCAAGTCGAATGACACAACACAATCATGTTGAAAATTAAAAAAAAAATTATAAGTTTTGTGACGGGAATTAGCTATTCACTTCGTCAATTTTGCAACATTTTTGAACAGTGGAATTACTGTTATATACCTTATGCCTGTTTCATTTTCTCGCAATCGAAGTGAAAAGCAGAGTGTTTAACTCGGGCATAAACGAGCCATTTTACCCCTCGACTTAACTATAAACGTCTCGGGCTAACATGGCTTCTTTTATGCACTAGTTGTACAATCTATTGTTTACGATTTTTGGCAAATAAATCGCGAACGCGGATTATGTTCTAACACAAATTTCTCTTTGTTTCAGCCGACACAGATAATAGACCTGGTCGAGTTCAAATGCCGCCATCATTTGTACCCGCACCCTTCGCCATTCATACATATTCCACGAAAAGGCTCCCAATGTAAACTATGATATACACTTATGTAACATAAATATACACGAAGATGTAGGCTTTGTAATTGACCCTTTTTCTCTAAGTACGGGGTCAAATTAAATAAATCAGCTGGCGAAACTTCACTGAATTTATCAGCGGGTCGATGGAAGGTTAAGCTACACTTGCCGCGGTCAGTTCGTGGATGAGTGATCAATCATTACATATCGAGACCCCACCGTGCCTAGGAAAGCACGTTAAGCCGTTGGTCCCGGCTGTCATTCGTAGATCTTTGACAGTCGTTACGGGTAGTCAGATGCCCAAAAGTGTGACAACCAGTCTTACCAAGGGAGGTGCCCTTTGGTAAGACTGGTTGTTACTCTTGTAACTGGGTTGTGGGGACAGACTCGCTCCATGTAAAATACTGGTATTCAGCTGCATCCGGTTAGACTGGAAGCCGATCCCAACATAGTTGGGAAAAGACTAGGCTGAATGATTGAGTTTGTAGAGCGATGATCGCAGGGTGGCTGGATGGCATTTCTATGAAGTTTCGCCAGCTGATGTAACCCTGTATAATTATGGATGTATAATTATTTCTAGATAATTAAACTAGTGCGTATACTGCGTGTAGCAGAATAAACGCAAGACCTCAGACACCCCAATTAGAATAGTCTATATAAATAAAATTCAAAGTTCTGACTGACGGATATATATCAACACACAGCCTAAACCGCTGGTCGTGGAGACATGAAATTTGGAGGGTGTGTTCTTTGTGAAGAGTAGGTGTACACTAAGAAAGGGTTTTTCGAAATTCCACCCCTAAGAGGGTGAATGGGGGGAGGGTGAAATTCGTCGCGGGCAGAAGCTAGTAAATTATAAGACTAAAATAACATTTAGTTTTGTTAAACCATACCATGACAATTTTTTTTTTTAATTGTTGTCCAGACTAAAAGTAAAACAACGTAAATCCGGTTGTACATGTAAAGTAGGCTTTATTGCTCTAAGATAAGGTTTAAATTACCTTAACCCGTCAAACGATCACTTACGCCTAGAAAACGTTTGTCAAAGTCAAAGATTCATTTGCAGATAAATATGGTTACAAAAGTTCTTACAATGGTAGGATAATAGTAGCTTAACATATTCTATTATAACATAATGACATTAAAATTTTTGCTATAAGTACAAATAGATAATTTAGATTTAAACTGAAGGAATTATTTTGTATTATAGGAGGGATTCTCAATTAACCACCTGCATAAAGCTCTTCTGAAGCTGACCATTGGAAGTTATTTAATTTGGTTAGGAATCTTGTTATAAATCTGAATACACATATAGTCCGGCGTTTCTAAATTTGCCAGAGATGTCAACAACAATGGCCGCTCGAAATTGAATAAAATCGATATAAAAGAACATTTATTTGTTTTCGTCTAGTTAGCTCGGATTACTTAAAATAAAATAATGTTCTTGTATATCGATTTTATTCAATTTCGATCGGCCATTGTTGTTTACATATTTGGCAAATTAAGAAACGCCTGACCTTAGGATAGCAACTTCGCCTATATAGCTCCGTTTTCGTACCAGGAATAGTTAATCGATTAGGATATCTAGTTTTGAACTTACATTTATCTCAGTTTTTCAAACAAACAAGTCTTGCCTTTATTCAGTTACACATTGTAGTTAATTCTTGTTCTTGATTTAACATAACTATACAATTTTAATGCCATATTAAAGGTCTATCCACTCATATCAGGGCTGTGCCCGGGATGTGGACGGACCGTGCTCTCCGTAAATTTACGGTTTACGGAAAAGCGGTGACCGCACATAACGGCTTTCATGTAAATAATGACGGCGGCAAAGATTTAAATCGCTCGATACGCCCTACCGCGTCGAAAGATAGTTCTGTTTCGTTTTATTTATTTACTAGCTGACCCGGCGAGCTTTGTACCGCGTCAGAATCAATAAATGTGTTAATTTATTCATAAAAAGCTTTTTATTATCTACATAATTTCGTTTTTCGTGATTTTTATTCCCAAATTTTAATAGTTATTCTGTTATTCGGGGCGGATACAAATCCAACAAATTGAAGATCATAAAAAACGGTCCAGCCGTTCTTGAGTTATAAATGGTGCAACTAACTCGACTTTGTTTTATTTATATAGAATTAGGATTTCCAACAATAGATGTGCACAATACACATAAAATAAAGGCCAATATCAGGTAATGAGTAGGTGCACTCCTTCACTTACAGGAGACCTCATATTTGACACCTCAGATACACAATGACGCAGTGACTTGATTTGATTGTCATGAAAACGCTATAGAAGGTGTTAAAAAATTAACCTTTTAAACTTTAAGACCTCTTAAAGTTTGAAAGGTTAATTATTTAATACCTTCTATGGTCTATGCTTTAGACCCATCGAACTGAACAACGTTCACTATGGGACCAACACTGAAATCACAAAAAAAAAAACAAGTGTTTCATACGTTCAATACCTACTTGAATGGATGAATTCATGACTCAACATTAGTGTAAGGGTGATTTGCTGTCCTAAATTGTTTTCAACTTTTTCTTTTATTTTTTATGAAAGTAATGACACATACTTTTTGACGTTTGATGAATTTTTGGTATGACATAAATAAATATTTCAATGAATTTTATGTAAATTTGTTTATGACAGTGACTTTGAATTGTATGATGAATTTAAATGAATTATTATTGAACATTGTTGATTATTTATTAGTTTATATGACATGTTTTCTTAGTGGATTTTATGTAATATGATTTTAATTTTAATTTCTGACGTTTGATGAAGTTTCGGTATGACATGTTTAAATATTTAAAATTTTAATGACTTTTAGGTAAATGATTTTAATTTTTAGTATATAGAGTGTTCTTTTTTTTTGTATATTTGACTATTCTTTTATGTATCACATTCAGACACAATGTAAGTTGTTATTGAATAAATGAAATGAAATTACCAAAATGTATGAAACAGCAGATTTTTTTTTTCGTGATTTCAGAGTTGGTCCCATAGAGAAAGTTGTTCATTTCGATGGTTTAAAGCACCTCTTAAAGTTTATAAGATTAATTTTTTAACACTGTATAATAATTTATGAGCTCTTTCTTCTCAGTATGGTCACTTTTCTGCTTGACTAAGTACGGTAAAGGGCAAATCTAGCGATCTAAATCTTTGAGCAGCGGGGTTTGACTTTACAGTGTCAAAAACGCTCTCTAGGAACACACGCCAACTTGCTTTCATAGATACGTTTTAGAGACGTCATTTACCGATGAATTGCGGACGCTATGTGGGCGGTCGACCGCGGCGACCGTAGCTTTAGGGGCTCAAAAAAATCGGTGTGACGGTTTATATGAATTCTTTCACTCACGTCCGTCTCCGGGCTGACGACGGAGCTTCAGTGACTGCCTTGTACGTGTCACGACTCTGTCACATCCCGGGCATAGTCAGCCTATAATGTTCCTACTGCTGGGACACGGGCCTCCTCTCTGTGAGAGGGAGTGGGCTGTAATCCACCACGCGGGCCCAGTGCGGGTTGGTAGATGTCACATGTCTTCGAATGTTTGGTTCTAGGACGTGCCTCTTTCCTCACGATGTGTCCCTTCACCGTTTTGAGAGCAGTGGTGATGAAATAATTTACAGAAAGTAAAGCGTCTGTCTGGGTTCGAACCCACGAACTACAACTCGTCAGTCGCGTCCGTTACCACTGGGCCGATACTGCTCTCGTCACTTCCCGGGGACTGTTCTGATAATTATGTGTGGACAGACCTTTAACTTATCTAACCTTGACTAATGAGACGCAATAGCTCGCGTCCTATATTCCGTGCGGAACTAGTTGGCCGCTGAGGTGGGGACAGGGTTGAGGCGGCGCCTCGCAACGTACGTGCTGAGTAATGCGCCCTCGCCCCTCCGTCCTACCGCTAACATACCTAAGGCGCGGCCAACTAGTTCCGCGCGGAATATAATCAATGCGATCGTCGTGCGAACACACAACGGTCACGTTCGTTTTGTTCGGCGAACTTGAACGCGTGGTCGCTCTGACAGAGGGCGCCTCCCTGTGTTCCGAACAAATGAGTTTCTTATGAACGCAACCGTCGCGTATTCTCGCGACCGGTAGGCCCTTTGTAACACATGTTTTTCTTGCCGTGAAAAACTATGGGTTATTCCCCGTGTAGGCACTGTCGTCAGTGTTGGTTGGATCACTATGGAGGTTTGTTGACGGCACGGCTCAGTCGCCGTATACCACAACTGTGTCATAGACAATGTCACACGATTTTTCTAAGGCGCGGATACACCCCGTACCGTAAAGAAACCGTGCCTTGTACAGACGCCAGCACATCAAGCTACTACAATCTGTCAAATTTCTTTAATAGATTTTCAAATTTATCGCTAAAGCATAAGGTTCAAAGTTGATTGGTAAAATTTGACAGTTTCGGGTAGCTTGATGTGCTGGCGTCTGTACAGAGGGAGATGCGGGAATAGGGTTTTTTGTTCTATCAAAAATATACTTGAATACATTCTCCTTTAAAGATGTTACAGAAAAAAAAATATTTGTAAATAAAAATGGAGAAGTTATTCTTCTATCCTTGTCACGCAAAAAGATCAATGTTCCGGAGACGCGAAGTTACTATGGCGTCTGTGTTGTGACGTCAGATGAGAGTAGTGCTGTCTCTGTCTAGCTAGCTAAGACTTCAAAACGGTTATAACTTCGCCATTTTTTGAGATAATTAAACAATTTTTTTACGGTAGCTTATCTTTTTTCTAGGTTTCGAGAATACTCTTAAAAAAGCCGGAAAAACCGGTCCAAAAAAAACCGGAAAAACCGGTCCAACACCATTTGTGTTATTTCTTTTTCGTGGATTTCTTGGAATCCGCCGAGTGTCGAAGGTCATAAAATTGACCAGCAGATATATTTTACATCTCAGTCATAAACATCATTGGAATCGGAACATACGCCGAAGTCAGAAAAGAAGATAAGCTTCCGAATTGACGTAAGTGTGTTTAAACTGTAAGGGCCCGTTCATACGTGCCACACCACAACACAACACGTGGTCGGGCGCTAATTTGTATGAAAATAAATTGTTTATTCACACGGATCACATTTGGCCGTCCAAATCTACCGTGTGGGCGGTACCGATCATAGCAAGGTCATGGCGCAACAGTGAGATCGAGCACTAGCGGCCGGCCACATCGCAAACAACGATGTATGTCTGCAAAACACTACCCACAACGCAACCACACTGACATTTTGCAGCGACACTATTCACACGTAGAATAGAATAGAATAATCATTATTATGTACATATAAATAACAGACATAAATATAGAAACTTTACAACCACGTAACCACTGCTTGACCACATTTTGTAGCTGTAGTGTGGCGTGTGATGTGATGTGGTGTGGTCGTGGTACGTATGATCGACCCCTCAAGCATTATTATAAAGATGATAAAAAATACATTACTCTCAAACATTATAATATTATGATAGTCACTGACCGTAATTATTGCACATCGAGTTTTAGAAGAAGTTCGTCTTTATTGAGCGTCTCTGTCACTCATACAGTATCTTTATCCCACGAAGCGACGCGAGCTTTACTCGTAGTAACCAAGTCTACAAACACGCTGTGAATGTGTGTGGGAAGACGAGTAGCGTCAGCACATCCATACTAATGTAGCGGTATTTACAACGCCACATGCGAACAAAGCGTCATACTGACGACTGACGTCACGAAATCCTGCATCTCGCAAGCAGAGTTTACCGCGCAACTAGCATAGATACAACGGCCCGACATGAATCATCGGGCAGTTGCCCGCCAGACACAACACCCGTCTGGTCGGAGGATCCTCCCTTTTCTATAGATTATGAGTGAACTTTACACCCTGTTCCTCATACCTCTGTACTAATATTATAAATGCGAAAGTGTGTCTGTCTGTTACCTCTTCACGCTTAAACAGCTGAACCGATTTAGATGGGTGTAGAGATACTTTCGAGTCCCGGGAATGGACATAGGATAGTTTTTGTGACTTGAATGAGCCCTGGCGGCTGATAGTATGTCATGGTCACACAAATGTCTCGCTGACGGTGGCGTGTGTGTTGCATCATTTAGCTTCCTTCAAAATGGTTGAGCTGAATGGTGCTGATCTATGCGTCATATTCGTGAACGGGCGCCGTCAGTTGGGGCTGGTCAACACTCGGCTGCCTCGGCTTATTTTTAATTATTTTATTTTTGGATTGTTGTTTTTTTTTTAATTACTATTTGCTGTACTCTGGACGCTTTTAACGCATACGTCTTTTTTTACATCGTTCTCACATATATAATTATAAATTCAACATAAATGATGTAACTAATATTTTTGTAAAAATATAATTTAAAAGAGTGTCCATGGAGTTTCTTGCCCGTTCTTCCCCATAGGTGCCTACGCTTTGGAATGGGCAACTAGCTTCATATTTTCTGACTGACCGACTTCTTGACAATTCAATAGTGCCTGTAAATGGTTTAATTGAAATAAATGCTTTGAGTTTGAGTTTATCCCGATATTCCCACGGGAAACTTATACGAGAGAAACCGCGGGTCGCTGCTAGTATCACATACGCAAATCCAGCTTTGCTATTGTCTCAGACGGTATCGAGAGCTCCTGCGCTCACGCATGCATTTCTAGCGTGTTTGTATACTTGGTAACGGTAAGTAACTACAAATGAAAAAGTGCTACTGAGTTTTTCTATTGGAAATGTCTTAGTAACAGCCAGGAGTTTGGTAGTTGGCGGTGTGATACCCCCGTGCCTCGGTGCGTACGTTAAGTCGTTGGTCCTGCGCCTGGTCTCTCTCCGGTCGTGTCGGATTGCCGTCCCATCGGACAGAGTGAGGGAAGAGAGAGTGCACCTGTGTCTGAGCATACACTTTTTTTTAAATATAAATTTAGGGGTTTTTGTCCATTAAGGATATGTCAATCCCATCATACTATATAACAAAGTAAATTCACTTATCTACAAGAAAAAAAAAACATTATAGTAAGAACGACTAATACTAAACTACATAATTTTTTAGCTGCCTTTGATTTAGGGTTTGCTAAAATGCTTTGAATCAAACCTACATCCAGCCTATTAAATTTTAATTCGTTCAGAAGCAAGTCGCGTTCATCTTTATTCCAGACACACTCCATCAGCAAACGCTGAACATCTTCGATTTTATTACAAATTAAACAATTTGGAGAATCAGACTTTTTCATTAAGAAAGCAAACTTTGCTGATGGATAGTGTCCGGATCTAAGTCTAAGGGGCGCATACACTTGTACAGACGCCAGCACATCAAGCTACCCCAATCTGTCAAATTTTCCCAATTGAATATGAACCTTATTCCTATGTAGTAAAGTTGAAAATCTATCAAAGAAATTTGACAGATTGGGGTAGCTTGATGTGCTGGCCTCTGTACACTATAATATCTCCCGCGCCGAAGGCTGGTCTCCGCTGCGATTGGTCGCCATGGCCGAAATTCGGTCTGGAGGGCTTTAACCACAAGTAAAGCGCGCGTTGCTTTGTGAGATAAAAATACTATACTTGAGTGACAGTATCTAATGTTCGTTGTGTCATATGAACGCATTTTCAATACTAAATAATTTTAAACGTCATCGACATTCCTTCCACAGTTATTTTACGTCTGATTTTGCATCACTGTCAGAATCACAGTGATCTTTATTCTCGTTGCAATATGGTTGCTATTGGGTTGCCGCTGTCAGATTTAAAATAACTGAAAGGACTGTATTTAGAATTTTGTAGTAGTTTTTGGTACTGAAAGTACTGTCTATTTATAGTATTTATATAACATAACGTTAATCATATAATAGTTAGTCAATTGTACTCGTAAAAGCACATGTTTGAAGATAAATTAAAAAAAAATATGTGTCGGACACTCGCGGAGTAATTGTGTGACATACGGACGAACCCAATTGCCTATCTATTGAATAGAATAGAATACTCTATATTTTTATTTTTTTTACTCTTTATTTTATTTTTCTCAATTTTTTTTCTTTTTTTTTTATCTGTCTCCAGTTTTGGCGTACTGGAGGTAGAAAAACCTATCTATCTCTGGTTTTAACGTCCCAATAATCTATAAAGTAGCGATCTGTATGATTATATTATACTGACAGTTATAATTATCCTGGCTACCATCCGTAGATATCTGTCAATAGATTATTGGGTTCGGCCGTAACAGTAGCAATGGCTTTCATTTTGACAGTTCAACAACATTCATTGCGTTTTTTACGCTGCTGAGCGGACAAATTTTTCGAACATATGAAGCAATGGATTAGCAATATCCTTCAAAATGATTCAGATTGTGTTTGATTGTGTGTTACGCAGTAAGAGTGCGGTTTGGAATGACGTTCCTTTCGCTTTTGCTCATGTGAGGGGCAATTCTCGTAATTTTAAGAACGTTCAGTCTGATCTCAGTCTCAATCTGTCAAAAATACCTTCTTCTTCTTAGCGTGTCGATAGCTATCTAAATGTACTCGGGCCCAGAATTCGTGTACTTCTTTGGCGCCAACACCAGCGTCCACCAGTTCCTGTAACATGAAGCTGACAGGACACGCAGGACACGATAGTAAGTGTCCCATCGTTTGTGGGACAGCACCACATTATTACTCCAAGGCGGAGTCGTCTATGAATCTCCACCCTGAACGGGTGGAAAATAAAATAAAAAATACCTTTTCCCTACATTTTTGACAAGATTTTGACATTGATTGTCGCTGAGATGAGATTGCGACTAGTTTTTGAACGTTTTTAATGACGGGAATTGTCTGGTACGCAAAAAAAGTGTCGTGGCGGTCTAAATGTAGTTTTTTTTCGCTCTAGCTCTCATTCGTCAAGTGCGCAGAGTAAAATGCGATAAGAAACTTTGTTCCAAAACTTAAGTTTGCTGAAAAATATTTTCGAATTTATCGCAAATGGAATTTGATACGATTCGGTGTCAATAAAACTATACTTTTTTTAACAAGGTGGAGACGACGAAACATACGATAATAAATTAAACTGCGTAAGATATCTAATGACGTTCCCAGTCTGCATTCAAAAATTCAAACAAATATATCCAATAGTTTAGTTACTAACATAGAAATTAGATAATACTTTTTTTGTTGTGTTCAGTATTGCCAGGACAAGGTTTGTATGAAAGAAAATTTCGGAAATTCGAAAAAAAGTTGCTATTCGGCTGACAAGCAAAATCCATAGTCTTAGTCAGCCCATCACTACAATTAGTTAAAAAAATATATATATCACTTTTTAGACATTAGTAAAGGAAACATGTCGTGAGGAAACCTGGACTTATAGAGTTAATTAGCTTCTGCCCGCAACTTCGTCTTCGTGAAATTTTTGAAAGACACGTGGCGCCATCTATTACCATATTAACGTTATTGTTGTTTTCCTCGGGAACAGCAGTTTCTTCGGGATGATACCCTATGTCCGTTTCTGTACACCTGACAACGTATATGCAAAATTTCAGGATGACCGGTTCAGTGGTTTATGCGTGAAAAGGTAACAAACAAACTTACTTTCGCATTTATAATATTAGTTAGGATATAACTGTAAAGTTTCATCAAAATCCGTTCAGTAGTTTTTGCGTGAAAGAGTAACAAACATCCATCTATCCTCACAAACTTTCGCGTTTATAATATTAGTAGGAAGGTATAGTCTAGAATCACCAACCCGTCTTGAGCAAGGGTGGTGATCAATGCTCGTGCCTTCCCTGTATGAGAAGAGTCCTTATATCATATCATCATAAACAGCCTATAATGTTCCCACTGCTGGGACACAGGCCTCCTCTTAGTAAGAGGGAGTGGGCCGTAATTCACCACGCGGGCCCAGTGCGGGTTGGTAGATGTCACATGTCTTCGAATTTTTGGTTCTAGAAGTCCTTATAAATACCCTAAATTAATTAGACACCGAATCGAATCAAAAACGATTTAATAAAAAAAAAACTCGAAAATGTAAACGAAACTTCTGATCATAAATAAATAATGATGCTTATAAAAAAAAAACGATTGTATATTTTACTCTGGTAATGTTGCCATATACATTAGTAAATTATTTAGGAATAGAACTTTTGAGTTTTTATTTTTTTATTTTTATTATTTAGAAGATGGCCTCGTTGGTCTAAAGCGCGGCTGCCATGTTTGGAGTCCTGCGTTTGATACCTAGGCTGGGCAAAGTGTTATTGCACCATTATCAGTTTCTCAGTACATAGCAGCCCAGATTCTGTGTGGTCCCGTTTGATAACGATAAGCTCGCCCCTGTTACATCGGTTTTAAACAATAACTGTCGAAATGTGGGTGAATACTATAGGTACACATCTGTCTAACCTTTCGTGGAATACAGGCGATGTTATGTATGTTGTTAGTTTTTAAAATCTCAATTTTTTTTAATATTTGCCTGTTTTTAAAGGAAATTGTTAGTTAATTCTCAATTCTTAGCGAAATATATAAAAAATAAAAAACATACTGTTGTATCGAATGGGTTATATTTATTTATTTTTATATTGTAAAAACATACTGTTGTATCGTATGGGTTATAATGTTATAATTATTTATTTTTATATTATTGTATGTAATATGTTATTTTGTGTATTGAATAAGGATCAATAAATAAAGTTTTCTTGTAATTATTTGTTTTTATAGTAATATACTCCCTTACCATATTTTTTAATGTTACAGTGCTGCCCTCGAGAGATTGTGTTGTTGACACCTGTTCGTTTCATACAAATGAATGCATGTTTTGCGAATTTGATCTTTATTAACTACTAGAGATTGTCGCACTGACAGGTGTTAAAAACGCATTCTCTCGACGGCCATACTAATACTTATTATGGAGGTGAGATAGACAGTCGCTTCATGTAAAAAAATATTGGTATTCAGCTGCGTTCGGTTAGACTGGAAGCCGATCCCAACATAGTTGGGAATGCTTAGGCGATTATCACACTGCAAATAGCTCCGTCGCGTAGCGAGGGCGGGGGCGGCCATAGCAAACAATTCAAATCAAATCAAAAGTCATTTATTCAACCTAGGCTGAGAATCAGCACTTTTCGAACGTCAAAATTAGAAAAGACAGTCCCCCAAAACGCCCGCCCTTCGCCACGTCCTAGTGCTTTCGCTGGGGAGAAGATTTCAGTCTATCAAAAAGTACTCTGTGGGAGAAGAAATGGCGGAACAACTCCCCAGCAGCACAGCTGCCTGTTCAGTTAGAAAATAATTGATTTTATACAACACTAGGTATGATGATTAATAATAATGTTTAATGCATGCTAATTTATGATGATAAGGGCCGGCGAATGATAATTATAATGTGTTACACAATTGCCCCGCTGTTCAGGATTACGTCAATCACAACGAGTTTTAACAGATTCAGTGCGATGGTAGTTTTTTCAAAATATAGCGCCTGGCGGCGAACAAATTTTTCGTGGCTCCTCTGAGGCGCCAAGCGCCAGGGACTTTCATGGCTCCTCTCGTGCGCCACCCGCCATGAAGTGTAACTTATCGCTTTTTCGTCGGATTCCACTTGTTATTGTTGTAGTCGCAACCCAACAGCGAACGTGAGCGGTTTTAAAAGTTCGTTTCAAGTGTTTACATGTGACTACATACGTGTATAAACCGAAATGGAAGGTAAGCACGACGCGACACAACACAGTAATGTGAATCCGGCTTTAACGAAACATGATGACTTCTTCATTATGTCTAATTTAAATTATTTTACTTAAAAACCTTCCGGGGTGAATTCCCTGAATGATGGCGAAAACCACATCAAAATCCGTTGCGTACTAGTTTAGAAGAACAACGCGTTCACACAGCTGACACGAAAAGTGATAATCACACTAATATTATAAAGGCGAAAGTTTGTAAGTGTGTTTGTATGTTTGTAACTTCTTCACGCACAAACGGCTGGACCAATTTTGATAAAATTTGGTATGGAAGTAGCTGACACCCTGGATTAACACACAGGATACTTTTTATCCCGATATTCCCACGGGATCGAAACTTATGCGTGCGGGTGAAACCGCGGGGCGCCGCTAGTTTTCTATACAAATAAATAAAATTGGAGTGTCTGTTTGTAATATTAAAATAACCGCTTTATACTACCTAAATGCATATGGGTGTATACACGGTACATATACCTACCAAAATATTTTTTTTTACTATTTCTGTCTGTCTGTCTGTTTGTTACGGTTAATCTCTGAAACGGCTGGACCGATTTTGACGGAGATAGCTGATGTAATAAGGAGTGACTTAGGCTACTTTTTTTTTAAATAAAAAATAGAGTCCCACGAAAAAAATCCACGCGTACGAAGTCGCTGGTAACAGCTAGTAATATATATGTAAGTAGGTATATAGATGGATGGAGGAGTGTGCA
Organism: Hydraecia micacea; assembly: GCA_914767645.1. Taxonomy (NCBI): domain Eukaryota; kingdom Metazoa; phylum Arthropoda; class Insecta; order Lepidoptera; family Noctuidae; genus Hydraecia; species Hydraecia micacea. The sequence goes on from OU611803.1 coordinate 4,584,344, forward strand.
AAAATGATACACTCTATCAGAGAAGTGATAATACCGTCTAGTCAACATCAATATCATAAAAGAATCAATGTTCCTGTAACGCTAAGAGCTTTGTGGCGACATCGATGGGTTACAACATTTCTACATTAACTTAATATGCGCTAAATAGTCTGTAGCACTTTACTTGCACTATTAGCACTGCAATCAAGTTTAAGTACCTACAGTTTTAGCGCGATAGGTGACTAAGTCGTTAACACAAGTTTCACTTTTCGTTGATTTTTAGGGTTTCGTAACCAAAAGGTGCCAACGGGACCATATTACTAAGGCTCTGCTGTCCGTCCGTCCGTCAGTCTGTCACAGAACAGTATCTTTCGAACCATAATAGGTAGACACATTAATTTTTAAAGTGTGTTCTACTGTGGCCGCTATAAAAACAAATCATAATAAAAATAAAATAAAGTTAGTGAAATATCTAGACGGCGGTGATACGAAATCCTTCGTGTTTCACTCGAAGTGAAACGTCTGAACATAAAATGAATCAAAAGTGAAAAATGAATAGGTACAGACGCCAGCACATCAAGCTACAACAATCTGTCCTTAAATAGATTTCCAACTTGGTCGCTAAAGCTTAAGATTCAAAGTTGATTGGGAAAATTAGACAGTTTCGGGTAGCTTGATGTGCTGGCGTCTGTACATTAGCTTATCCTCGTCTCGCAATCTTCTACGGGGTCTGTCGCGACATTTTCTAGCTGTCTCAGTGTTCCACAGTACCTAACTATTTTGGTCCGCAGCTCATCTAGAACATACTTACTAATTCCATTGTTAAAGATACTTAAGTACTTTTTCATCCAAACTTTTTTCTTAAAGGTAAAATTTTGACAGAAAGCTATAATTTCATCAGAAATTATCTGAAAATCCACAGAGCATGTAACCTGAAAATCCACGAAAACAAAGCAATAACAAAAAATATCCAAATGATTGTGTTTAATATTTTTAAGTGGTGGTTTGCAACTACATTATTATTAACGTCTGTAAGGTAATTTAGATGCTGTTTTATCTTGTCACTTATAGACCTATGAGAACGCTTTGATAATTTCTAAAGTCACGATACCTATTATTGTAGACACCTCCGTTCACGTCCATAAAATGTATGGAAACAGATCCACGTTATAACGTACATCGCGGACGGAAAGAATGATGGGCATTTTTGTATGGAGCCTGGCCTGATGACCAATAGAGTTCTAATGCATGTCATCTTATTGCTTATAACCGGCAATTACTGTAATAAAACATTTTATCTCCAAGGCACAGAGGGGTTTTGGTATTTAAAAATGGTTACCCATCTAGGGACCAACCGCGGCAAGCGCAGCTTAACCTGATCGATCGATCCGTGCGGCTGTTATTACTTAGCCAATGCTTAAGCTCAATGTTATGAGTCAATAACTAATATTATTGAGAACTACAGTGAACATTAGCGTCATAAACTAATACGTTTACATGGTACTTGCAGGTCTGATATCTCTTTAACCCGGTATTTCAGAGCCTTCTTCTCATAATAAAAAATTATGCTTATGATATAAACTTTCATTTGATGTATAATGTATATGTGGTTTTTATTAGACATATCGGCAAAAACGCCCGTCATTCTTTAAAAGCGTCTTCATATATTTCCATACGTTTTAATTTCCTGTGTTATAGCGAAGCCGTGACGTGTTCGTCGACGTCCACGATGATGTTATAGTCACGTTAGAAATAGGGATGACGACTAACTTTTTTTCTTCGTCTATCAGGTAGATTATTAAAAAGTATTGGGCACGTATTTTTTCTTTTTTCACATAATCAAAACATTACAGAGATATATTGATTTGAAATGTCGCATGACGTCACGTGTTGGTACAATTTTTACCTACAAGTGACGTCACGAGCCCCCACTCCCAAACTTTGACACGCTTTATCTTTGTAATTTTTTGGTTGATTGACACAACAAAAAATATGTGTCCATTATTTTTTGATAATCTAACTGACGGACTAAATAGAATTTCGTTTATTTTACCCCGTCGTCATCCCTATTATAAAAGCCCAAAATAAAATTGTTCATGACAAAATATTAGCCAGTCACCAAGGTGGTTTCGGACTGTCTAGGTTGCATGTTTGAGTTTCCTCATTCTTCTTTTCTTCGTGTCGCTAGCACGACTGTATTTCAGATCTTGTTGGCCCAAAACTTTGCCACTTCCACGAGTTCAACGGCGTCATCGGTGGCAGAGGTCCCTTTGACTGCATGTTTTGAGACACAGAGGGCTGGCTCTGGATAAGAGATGGAGCATAGTTTCGTTATTGCATACATTTTTGAAGTGAAAACTTCTAGGCGCGTTGGGCATTTTTTGAGATGGGAAAAAACTATTGAACTCGCGCCACTGTTAACGTACCTAATCGACACCGCTTCGGATGTGTTCGGGTGTCCTCGGGATGTACTCGGTTTTAATGTACTTATATCCGATAATGTCAGTGAGTGATGGCAAAGTATTCTGTTTGTGTTTTGTTTCCACATCTGTCGGCACTCCCGGAGTGCCACTGTTTTTTTTTTACTAAGTCGCGCGCGCGGGTCGATCAAGCTTGCCGACGTCGGTCCATTGGGTCGGGTGACCATCCGTTACCTACTTACTAAAACCTCCGTGCCTCGGAAAGCATCCCGGTCCCGGCTGTCATTCGTAGCTCTTTGACAGTCGTTACGGGTCGGCAGAAGCCTGAAAGTCTAACCACCATGGCCGTCTTGCCAATCGGTATTGTCCCAACTAGCACACTAGTGGAAATAGCAGCCTATTTTGCAACTTTTAGCTGTACAGTAGCGCTTTAGGGGTTCAGAAAGTGGTTTTAAGTTCTACTATTGCTTCCGTAACTGCTCATAGCTGTAAATATCACTAGGGGTAGCAGAAACTGAACCAAATGCCACTCTAGGTTTTATAAGAGTTCATTTTACAATCCATTTGCCGTCTATAGCTTTAAAAGAGAGTTAAAACATGTATGTTAAAGCTTAAAGCTGCTAAAAAGTTTCTATTGCCGCTGCTGTACGCTTCAGAACTGCATAAAGACTTTAATTGCAGACTTTTTAACGGAACTGTATAAAAGATATATTTATCACTGTTCTGCCACTGAAAGTTTCATTGCAGAAGTGATTTGTTCTTTTGCGCAGACTTAAGTAGGAATTTGATCAACTGTTTTACTAATAGCGACATTAAGGCTTCACAATAGAAGCAGAAGAGTAATGGATATTGCCTACTCATTTGGATACATTCTGCTATTTTATTTGCTATTCAACAAACACAAGCGAGGGTCCCGTAGATTTTGTTTCCTCAATTACTGATAACGGACCAGTTACAGAGGAAAAGTAAGTTATAGCTTGGTGTGGCATATTATAAAAATAAAGTAAAATAACCTTCTTTGCGTAATTTATTGTTTCTTTTTTCTAGACTGGACTCGGACAGTGATACTGAATATAAACTAGAGTATGTCAAATGTGAAAGAAAATGGAGCTATCGCGAGCAAATACGAATTTGGGCGCTGAAACACAAATGTAGTCATGTAGCTTTAAAAGACGTATTTCAAATTTTAAACCAAATTACTCCTAACGCTATGCCTAAAGATCCACGCTCACTACTTGGTACACCAAGAGAAATTACAATAAATATCGTCGATCCAGGTGAATAACCTAAAAAAATAAAATAACTGGCACAATAATTTGAAAAATAGTATTATAAAAAGTTTAGAAAATTCTAAAGTTATACTGGAAAATATATCGATTTTAGTAAACATAGACGGATTACCTATTTACAAAAGCTCCAAACAACAATTTTAGCCTATATTGTGCAGTATTTTTGAAATGCCTCACATAAGTCCTATTATTTGTGGAATTTATCTAGGTTCAGCTAAACCAAAAGATTTGCATGAATTTTTAAAAGTTTTATTGAAGAAATGGGCAGTATGCTTCACGATGGGATTAACATACGAAATAGAAAAAAATCAGTTTCATTGAGATACTTTGTATGCGATTCTATAATATAATAATAATATAATATATAGTATAATGTTGAAATTTTCAAGTTAGTTGGTTGGTCCGATAAGGTGTGGCGAGAGCGCTGGTAAGAGTTCTGTTGTCGAACAATCTAACATTTCTGTCAACTGCTTGTCAGCAATTTCGTGCGACATAATATTGTTCCTTTTAACAATGGAGTTTATTTTAAATCCAGTTTGGTTGTGGAGTTTTCTATTTTACACAAGTTTTTTAAATTTTTTTGTTCGGCCAGTGTAACACTCCATGTTTTTCCCACTTAGATGGACAGATGCAAAGTTCTTGTTTATTTTGTTGTTCATTATAAGTTTGAATTATTTTGAAAGGCATTCTGAAAACATGGTAAGACATAGTAAGTGTTAAACAATTGAAAGAGCGAAAAATATAGAAGCAGCTACAAATGATCATCGTATTTTAGGGTTTGCAACGAGTTCTACGGATCTCTAAACAAATAACCATTAGTGTGGTTCGATATCTGCAGTAAGTACGAAATAAAAGTGATTGTAAAGACTTGAACTGCATTAGTGGTACAGGTATTACTTGGACCTTCAGAAGAATGAAACTTAGCGCTTTAACGCTCAGAGAGGAAGTATTAAGGTTGAAGTTGCAAGTTAAAGCTGCTTCTCATAGACGACATGTTTACAAGACAATTATTTATCATTACTTGAGATATTTATAGGTTTTTATCGCAATTTGTAGTAAAATATAACTAAATATAGAACCAGCAACTTACTAAATACAAATGTAGTCAAGTATGTAATTTCAATATCGTGTAGGTATGTGATATATAATATTTATATAATAATATTTTACATATTTTACGATATTCTGAGGTAATTATTGAGGCGCGTTAAAAATACTCCAATAATATCAACTATATGCACGATAAACTGATCTGCGTTTGTAGCAATTTGCATATAATACAAAATATAGCTCAAAAACACTTTACCTTCACTTCACTTATTATTTATTTGTATTCAGTAATGTCTGACTCAGGAACAAAATATGTATTTAATAAATGAGAGACAAGGTGAATGATCAGTGATCCTTTATTCGTTCAGTTAAACCTGTCATTCATTCAACAAGCACCACAAGAGCTTTAGTGTGGTGTTAATTATTAGTTGCAGCTCCTGTAGCGCTTTTATGCCACTATTATGAAGTTCTAATGGAACTATAGATTGCAAAAAGTTGTGCCCCTTTGGCTCCAAAGCGGCTGCATAAGGTCTGCAGTGCACGCTCTGGCGCTTGAGCTTGGCGCCTTTGGTAATAATCGGATTAGCTCCAAAGCTCTTAAGCAACAGTTTGTGCTAGTTGGGGTGCTACCCCTGTTCAGTGGCGTGCATTGCACAAAGGCATATAAGCAGTGCCTACCTCGATAATAATTCACCATAAACCTGTCAATTATATTTTAGTGTGTGTGCCCCAGAACTCACTAAATTATCATAATTAACAAAAAACAAAATCTTCATACAAACACGCGCGGCAGCAAGCAGTCGCCAGACGGCCTACTCGGCTCCCGTACTATTCGCACATTGTCATTGGTTTCTCTCGTTCTCTGTTCTCTCATCATTGTTTTTCAACTCGTTCAAGTTAATACGACGAAATTAAAAATCACCACAAATCAGTTGTAACAGGGCCCTTTTACCACTAATTTGTGGACGTCAGATAGGCAGTCGCTCCATGTAAAATACCGATATTCAGCTGCATCCGATTAAGACTGGAAGCCGACCCCAACATATTTATAGCTGGGAGATGGCTAGAAAGTTGATTGTCATACATTCTAATGTATATTTTCATTGCAGGTAACAAACATGGTAAGGAACTCGAAAGCAGAGAATCAATACACAATGCTTATTGCAGACACAAGCTTCATTTCAAATAGAAAGATTTACACGATGAATTTAAATTAATTATCACCAATTTTACATGTAAGTGCCTAAGTAGTATGATCAGCCATAACGTTCCCACTGCTGGGACACAGGCCTCTTCTCTGTGAGAGGGGAAGGGCCATAATCCACCACGCAGGCCCAGTGCGGGTTGGTAGATGTCACATGTCTTCGATTTTTTGGTTGGACATCACGATGTTTTCCTTCGTTTTTGAGACCAGAGGGGATGAAATAATTTAGGTACACAAAGGAAAGCGCCTGCCTGGATTCGAATCCATGATCTACAACTCGTAAGTCGGGGCTGTTACCACTGGACTACCACTGCTCTCGTAAGTACCTATAAGTAGGTACTATTTCCAACAAAAATGCAGTAAGTGAAGGTAATCGAAAATAAAATAATATTGAGGATAATATGATAGCGTTTAGAAGTATAACATTTGAGAAGGAGCTCGTCTGGAGAAGTAGGAACTACTGTGCTACCACCATGATGATGATGATGATAATAATAAAAAAATAATAATAATAATATTCCACAACTATCACACAACGCCATTTAGTCCCAAGCTAAGCAGAGCTTGTGTTATGGGTACTAGACAACTGATAAACATACTTATATATTTCTAAATACATACATATTATAGATAAATTACAACCAGACACAGAACAAATGATCGTGCTCATCACACAAACATTTGTCCTGGGTGGGAATCGAACCCACGACCTCCGGCATAGCAGTCAGGGTCACTAACCACTAGACCATCAGGCCTGAGGGATGATGGGCTCCCTTTTCCGCACTTAGACTCCCATTTGGTCCGTTGTGCGTGGGGTACCACTATTTGTCAATATTGCAATTTTAAATTTTTATTATACAGGGTCAAATTTAATTAGCTAGCGAAACTACGCAGTCGATCACGTACAATCAAGAAAAAACAAAAAAAAAAAAAAAAGGTTTGATGTTTTTTTCTAGGATCTATGAATTCTCGTCGTAATCTTTTATTTCTTTGTTTTATCGTGTCACGTCTACGGAGTTTCTCTAGCTTATTAAATTTCACCTTGTCATAGTATCTTGACTCTAACCGTTTTGTAAATTAACATGTCCTATCTAAGAGAGCCGGGTGATCTGTAACTCGACCCAACCATTCTCTATTTTAGATTGTGTATTCTATTATAGTGCCTGTAATACAAGTTGAGATAAATAAAGATTAGTTACTTAATTATGATTAGATATTACTTAATTTCCACTACATTTGCCCCAACAGCCAAAACCACGCAACAAATTCAAAATTACTTGAATCACTGAACGAAAAAAGGACACAATGAATTACACTGAAATTAAGAAACTCGACGAAGAGTCGGCGAGAAAGATGAAAGAAGGGAGTGGCCCTGTCGATGAATGCATCTGTCACCTTCTATCACCGCCTGATGGAGAGAGAAAGAGCATAGGCGCTTCTATTAAGAAGGCTATCGCCTCTATTACGCCAGGGATGCCCGGAAAGAAGAGAACGGAAAGGGGAGGGATGCCAAGTAGGAAGAGAACGGAGAGGGGAGGGATGCCGAGTAGGAAGAGAACGGGAGGGGAAGGGTTGCCGGGCAAGAATAGAATTAGCGTTGTTGGGCCAGGAGGCGTCGATGTTCCTGTAGTTTTTACTAAAGGAGAACAAGGTAATGTTCAAATGGAGATTTAGGACTTATCGTTCTAGAATATTGACCTAGGACGTATAAGGCTCTGAACTGAGGCGAATCCCGCGCGAGATGCGGGACGAAATTCGCGCAAACTGGAATGGAAAATGGATCAGAAAATACACTTGTGGATGTCAATTTCTGTAGTATTCTATCTCACGGAGCAACGCACATTTTACTTGTTGTAAGCAAGTGTACAAACACTGTGGATGTGTGCGTGCGTCATAACACACACACGCGCTCTTCCCACTTCGTCATTGCTTGTCTCAGACGGTACCGAGATCTCCTGCGCTTAGGTACACACACATTCACAGCGTCTTTGAACACTTGGTAAAGCGCGCGTCGCTTCGTGAGATCAAGATACTATAAAAATTACTCCAAGGGTTTGTATTCTGATCTTTACACACTTCACACAGACTTTAAATCCTTTCCAGGGATGTACTCGACAAAAGAGGTGGTGAAACATAAGGGCTCGTGCGGTAAATGCGGCTGTGACAAGGAAAATATCGTTATGAAGCATTCGTTCGCCAACATTCGCATCACTAGCCCAGATGTGTCCAGTATATGCCCGTGTCCTAGCAACTGTTTGCCAGGTAACCTATCATAAGTTGTTAAAAACCAGCGTCAGGCATTAGTTGTCTTCTCTCGCCTCCGGCCCTGGTCCAGGCCATGGTATGGAGCGAGAGTACATGGGAAGCCGTCACCTTCTTCTGCGAAGCGGTAATGCTTGCGAAGGAGGGGGCGGAACACGTGAGGGAGAGGCAATCTTTGCGCCCTCACGCCCCTAGTCGCCGCAGGAGACGCCCTGGGCGTCGGGAGTCGAGAGCCGATTCCCGGCGACCGAAGGTGCGGGCTTGCGGACAGCGATCAATGGGTAGCTCGCCGTCCGGTAAGGACCAGGCCCGGGTCGACGGCGCGTTGTGTTCCACACACGCCTCAAAGAGATGTCAGCATTAACTGACGGGGTCCGCTAGGGCCAATGCCTGCCAGGGTCGCGGGTTGTTCGAAAGACATACCGTGGCCCCTGGCACAGGCAAGTAATGTTAGTTTTCGTCTAAATCTCCGAGCTAACGTATAACAGAGAAGTCGAGCGTTCCACACCAAAGCTATATTCCAACAAACTATGTAATAAATACCTACTCTTGTTTATCGATTTTATTCAATTTCGAGCGGCCATTGTTGTTTACATCTTTGGAAAATCTGCCGCGGTCGGACCTTAGGTATAACTCAAACTTCTGCCAATGCTCAAGGAATACGGGTATAATAATAACATAAATCTCCTGAAATTTGTTACAGAGAAAGCCAACCTTGCAATGAACAACATAAAAGTAACAGTAGAACGGGTGATCATAGACACGGTCAGAGAAAACTCAAAGACAAGTCTCCATCACCACAGACAACAGAAAGTATTGGAAGAACCAGTGATGACTGATAGGAAGTCTGTCACTAGCCTTATTAATGCCCAATATGAGACGGATGAGGATAAGCTCTATGATTGATAAGAACCATAGACAAGCAACTACCTAGAGTGCTACAAGGATCTTATGGCGCATGAATTACATTGACAGGGGGGCGTTTTTGGTAAACTTTTTGTGAAATTGTTACAGATATTGTATTGACAAAAGATGGCGGCGTTAGAAAATATTCTTGTACCGTAGTAGGTACAGTCTTTTCATAGTTATTGAACCTCTGACAGGAACCCAAGCAGTAATCCAACGGCAACCTTATTGCATCAAGAATAAAGATCACTATAATTTTGACAGTGATGCAAAGAGGTAAAATAACTCATAACTTCTCTAATCACTGTCAAAATTACAGTGATCTTTATTGTTGTTAGAATAAGGGTTAATTCATAGTAGCGCACAGTCGAAGCGCAGCGGAGCGACAATCTAAAAGGTAACATGGAATATTCACCCTTATCTCTACAACGTAATGCACATAATTATCTCAATCGAGATAAAAAAGGCGCGTGAATTCGCGCGCATTCTACGGAATATGCCCGTTTGCCAGCGACCAGCATAGGGCCCTAATTCATTATTCCTTACTTCGAAACCACGTCAATTCCTTAGCTATCACGCCAACCTCGCGTTCATTTCTTTCTCACGGTTTCGTTCATTGTGTCATAGAGTATACGGCCCCTGGTTGATGCGCACGCATTACGTTACATAAGGGTGAATTTGCCATGTCATCTTTTGAAACGATCCATTTCCACCGAAGCTAAGCGGAGAGGAGATGTGGAAATAACGAAATCTGATTGGTTATTCAAAACACATCTCCCCTCCTCTCCGCTTTGGTGGATACCGGGCCTAAGAGCTATTACGCACTTTCGACTGGTCGCCGGCGACTTACTATAGTTTAAATAGGTGTTTACGCACTTGGTCGCCAGAAGATGCCTATGTTTTGGTCGCCGAGGGACCGAGTTGCCGGCGACCAGTCGACAGTGCGTAATGAGCCTTAGTGGCGGTCCGACGGTCCTTTTATTCGCGCGGCCGTCATCCAGTGCAGATGTGCTCTGCTGCTGCGCTCGTGTTCGACAGCCGTTGTGTTTTTTTCAGAACCTGTTTCTTGTAAACATAGCGTCAAAACGTATGATGAAGTTTCTTATCAGAACTGCTTGCTTCTTGGTTTCTTGACACAGGTTGCCTAAACGTGCTGTGATGTGTGGTGGCTATAGACGCTTCACTGCATTGCGACTCTGCCCTGCTATGAATCGACACTAAGATTACTTTTCGGTTGCCGCTCTCAGAGGTATAATAAATGGAACGGCATACAGTAAACAGACAGGTGACAGCTGTCACTTTGTAAACTAATATAGGTAGACATATTTTATTGTATTATAGATTTTACATATAAGTCGAACAAACCAACTTCATCGTCATCATCATCACCATTTCAGCTGAAAGACGTCCATTGCTGGCCTCCCGCAAGCACCACTTCGCTTCTCGCATCCACCGGATTCCTGCGGCCTTCACCAGGTCATCGGTCCATCTTGTGGGAGGCCTTCCAACGCTAACCAAACCAACTTAACGAATACTATTACAATGAATATGACCATTTAAGTTTTTAAAGTGACATTACCAACTGTCAGTTTAATTCAGTGAATTAATTAGGCTCTGAAGCGAATCCAGGGATGCGGGACGAAATTCGTCCGCTCCGGTTGTGTCACATGACTTGTATTGAGGGAAGTGTTCAAACTAGCGCGAATGATTACGTGACTTTCTTATATTCATTAAAACAAACGGCGCGCGTAGTTGCGTCCCAGCGGGGCAATTGCGTAATACATTATCAATCGGAATCGGTTTCATTTTGACAGTTCAACAACATTCATTGCGTTATTTACGTGTTGAGCAGACAAATTTTTCGAACTTATGAAGCAATGGATCAGCAATTTGCTTCAAAATGATTCCGATTCCGATTGATAGTGTGTTACGCAATTAGGGTGCAGATCCTGATCCTGCGTGGAATTCAGCCAGAGCTAAGTTATAATACAAGATGGCAGGGACAATGAGGCGTAAACTGTACCCATGAACTTAATACATAATTCTAGAACCCCTAGCGTAAAAAATGTTCGTTGATTATAATAAAAACAACTCCTGTTTTTTAGAAAAGTTACGGGGGTGTTTGTCAAAATGTATGGAACAGCAATTTTTGTTTTTGTAACCGAAAAAATGATTTAACGCAGGGCGGTTCAGAATCATGCACTGAATCCATAACAGCGGGGTAATTACGGAACACACTATCAGTAGCAATGGATTAGCAATATCCTTCAAAATAATTCAGATTGAGATTGATAGTGTGTTAGAATACGCGCCTCGAAAGATGAGACTTGACTTTTATCTTAAACTTTTATCTTATTATTTCGTAATAAATATTATAATATTGTTGAGAATTTTAATCTAAATGTCATCGATAAATCCCTGAATAGATATACCTACACATTATGCAGGGTAACTATTTCGTACACGACTGTACCTGCGCAAGCTCCCCACTACTGAACTCGTCAAGTCTCATCTTTCGTGGCGCGTATACGCATTTAGGGTGCAGATTGCGCGTCGAGGTCCCATGTCCACGTATTGAGCATTGCCAAGTCATCAAGCAAGTCCGTCCAGCTTTGTCATTCAGGTGGCCTACCATGATCTAATTAAAAACAATTCAAAAACAAGACATTTCAGCTAGCATCGCTTGAGCTGCTCTATGGACGTCATGGTAACAAACAAGTATGAATGAAACCAAAACTTCCGACTCAGTTTGGGACAATCGCTGTCAGCACATGGCACGGCCTAAACTGAATCGTTAAACTGACGTCTTGGTACGAATTAGAAGAACAGTTCAGTTTAGGTCCTAAAATGGATCGCGTTAAAAGCTTGTGGTAGGCCAGCAGTTCTATTTAGAGTTGGTTAATGACCTCATCATCATTCTCCTGCCCGTATATCCCAATTTATTTGTGGTCGGCGCAACATGTCTTTTTCTCCCATACTTCTCTAATAGTCGTCATCTCGGTATGTCACTGCCTATCAAGTCGTATCATCTTTCACACAGTCCATCCATCGTTTCTTTGGTCTTCCCCTACTCTTATAGCTATCGACATTAAGAATAAGAATAAATTTATTTAGCTAAGTTTAGTCGACTGGATTGAATTCCTAGACCTCATACTAGGATTCCCTGTGTTGCGAGATCCAATTTTTCTGAATAATCAAAACACACAACATTCTGAATACTCAAAACTTTACTCATTCCTCCGAATCACATGCCCATACCATGACAACCCATTTCTACTCAAGACTGTCCATCCATCGTTTCTTTGGTCTTCCCCTACTCTTATAGCCATACCCTAGTACTGCTGCTCTTAATTACCCATTCTAGTTTAAATAGAAACAAAATACGACAAAATATAGGTTTTGTATTCGATATAATAAAGGATAACCTATTTTTTATAACCATAAAAATTATGAAATGTGACAATGTATTTTCCCATTGATATTTTCTAAATAAAATATAGATCATTTAACAATTAATATTCGGTATGTTTCTTTTTAATTGCACGTTTTCAGGGCATAATCAGTAGGCCAACTCCCGTAATTAAAAACGTTCAAAATATGATGTTATGGTAAATACTAAAATAATGTGTAGTAGGTACTTAGATGATCGACGTTTCACTACGAAAATGTAACGGGTCTGCTTGCTACGAAAACGCTCTGTTTGATATAAAACCGTAGCGTGTATGTAGCGTGCGGTCCTCTACGAAAGCGCAAGGCCCGGTATCCACCAAAGCGGAGAGGAGACGAGAGGAGATGTGTTTTGAATAACCAATCAGATTTCGTTATTTCCACAGCTCCTCTCCGCTTAGCTTCGGTGGAAATGGATCAAGCGGACAGCAGAGGAGATGTCTCATCTTATAATAAAATTCTCGTGTCACAATGTTAGTTACCATACTCCTCCGAAACGGCTGGACCGATTTGTATGAAATTTTGTGTGCATATCGGGTAGGTCTGAGAATCGGCTACTAACTATTTTTTTTTTTTTGCAAAACGACGTTTGCGGGGTCAGCTAGTTTTTCTATAGAATTTTGTGACGCGAGCGAGCAAGCGGCGCGGCAGAGTGGAGAAATGTGTTTCGCGTGCGGGCGCGACACACGCGCCCCGTTCCCCGCGCTTTGCACACCCGAAAGAATCCTTACCATCCCATCACACATCTCCGCTACGCACAGCTCACATCTCCTCTCCGCTACGCATCTCCTCTCCGCCTTGGTGGATAGGTACCGGGTCTAATGAAGCCGGATTTGCCACGAAAGTGTCGCATAGAAACTGTGCTACGAAATTGTAGCGTGTCGGTGCGGGTGCTATAAGCGTAGCGGAGCTGATGCTGCGGAACAAAGATCGCTATTTAATCTGTATCTAGGGCTGGCGGAAAAACGGACAACGACACATCGTATTATGTTTGCGTCGATAGAAAACGATAACTATCGCACTCCATACAATCATTTCTTTATCGCTTAGCACCGCGTTTATCGGGGAGTGGTGAGCGACGCACAGTGGGCTGAAATTCGCGTTTCATAGACATTCAACATTTTTTTTTTAAGTGTCGCCTTTTTTGCTTGGTAACGATTGGGAATACCTACTACATGCCTTATAAAATGAACTTTAAGGTTTATAATCGGAAACAGCGCACTCAGATTTTTTTTCGAAAAAATTTGTATGGAGTCGGCATAATAAATGATGATATCTCCATTATCGCACAATTGCGCCTAATATCCTCTTAGGTTATTAATATATAAATTATTTTGGATTTTTTGACATACTCCATGCCAAGGTCAAACATGCGTTTTTTTTTTTTAAATCGTTACAAAATTACCATTTTTTTTTATTTATTTTTTTTGTTTTTTACTAATAATAAGCTTAACATGGATGTATAGACTAGACATTAACGCAAATCAATAAAATTAAGCGCCATATTAGAAATTTAAATTATAAAAAATTGGCTTAATACCAGTATCCTTTATTTTTTACCGGCAATCTGTATAATCCGGTATTCTATACAATACCTAGGCAATGTATAGAATACCTAAAACGAGTAGGTAATGTATGAAATATTATTTATTTTATACTTTGCCTAGGTATTCTATACAATACCTTCTGATAATATTTATATCATAGAAACCTTTACACATGACGACTTAAATTTGATGAACAATAAAGTAGTACAAATGGTGAGCTGATAAAGTAATTATCTAACGACTCTCAAAATCCACAATTAATTAAAATATTATTATTTAACAATACTTTAACTATTTACTGTCTTTTTGAATATCTGTTGGATACTTAAAATTACATGTAATTGGTAATATTTGTCATTTTAAGTGTGTGGTGAGTCTCGTTTTAAAAGTAAAAATATTTAGTTTAAAAAAAACACGCTTTTAAAATGCACTAAAAATGATAAAATAATTAAATTGACTTAAATTGAATTCTAAAAGCATGGAGCGCTTAGTGTATTAATTATAAGTGCGCTTCACGCTTTTAGAATTCAGATAAAGTTTTTTAAACTACATACATATTTTTAACTTTTGCGTCTACTAAGTCAAAACGTATAAAGTCCACGAAGTTATGGTTAATAGGCGCTACTAGCCCCTAAAGAGTTCCATTATGTACCTTCTCGCTCCATCATCAGATCAGCTTCAAGATTCCAAAATATAGTTGTGTCTTCTGAACTAGGTACATATACATACAAAGCTTCATTTTGACACGACAATTAAAAGTAGATTAAAATTGACTTCGAAGACTTTGTTGGTTAGTTACAAGACGAAGCTAATAAAAGCGTGTTAAAAAAACAGTTGTATTAATAAACTTCTGTTGGACATCGGTTAAAATATGTAGTTATGGCTTAGCTAACATCGTGAGGAAACCGGCATGGCCTTATAGAGGTATGAGGAACAGGGTGTAAAGTTCATTCATCTTCCATAGAAAAGGGAGGATCCTCCGAACAGACGTAGACGGGTGTTGAGTCTGGCGGGCAACTGCCCCACGATTGATGTCGGGACGTTGTATATAGGGTGACTGGTAATTAGTGACCGATACTTAAACACGTGATTGTACTCATGATAACAAACAACTTTTACTGTAATGGGACCAAACCTGAAATCGCGAAAAAAAATCAGCTGTTCCCTACATTTTGACGAGTTATACGAACCTAAATCCAGCACATCAACAGCGAGCACATCAAGCTACCCGAAACCGCCAAATTTTCCCAATCAACTTTGAGGCTTATAATTCAGCGATAAAGTTGAAAACCTATTAAAGAAATTTGACAGATTGTAGTAGCTTGATGTGCTGGCGTCTCTACCTACCTACTATGGGTACACGTCTGCCTAACCTTCGTGGAAACAAAGCGTGATATTATGATAGTATTAAAATTCCATATTTTCTTTCACTATCAGCAAAGAAATCTATTATGAATAACTAGAAAATAGTGCGGTTGCTGCGCAAGACGTTTTTAATCAACTGAGAAAGGAAAATTTGTGATTATAAGAATATTAACCACGTGTTTTAAAGAATTCTATATTAAATTGCATTATTGAACTGAGGGGCTCGTGGCTAATTAATAGGCATTTTTAATATACTCGTTCGCAGCAAACTGGGGTCCAGTGCATGCATCTGGGACCAGCACGAAAAGGTAGGTATCCATAAAAACGTTTGAATGGATATTATCCCTTTCTGTGCCCTTCGAACTTTCTTTAAAGCTATATAGGGTACAATTCTCTTGAGGTTATAAGAAAAGACGACCAAATTATTAATATGTGTAAGATCCTTCACGGAAAAACAGATGCTCCTGAAGTGCACGACGAACTGTCCCATGATGCCACTGGTGAGTTTGCCTAGAGAGCGTTTTTTGACGCCTAAAGTGAAACCCCGCTGCGACCGCTAGATCTTTAAAAAAAAACATTAAAAAAACATACTTATATTATTGATTGATTATATATTGACCTACAAAACATTTTGCTCACAAAAGTTAAAATAAATAAAACCATTGTCTAATAATGATATTTTTCAACACGTACCTACGCGATAAACACTATTCGTATGTACAGTCAACAAAAGAGGACCGTCGGATATAGTTGAAGTTTAGTAAGAAACCGATTGATGTTGTCCACTGAAATTTAATTTGACAAATGAGCTGTTTATTTTCTATTAATAAAATTAAATTCTATTCCAGAAAATCCATCGGTTTCTTAATAAGCTTCAACTATATCCGACAATCCTGCATACTTATCTCTTTTGTTGACTGTACATCATTTTGAGATATAATTGATCCGTTTCTAAAATGGTGGCTCTGCCCATGACTCTGAGCATAACTAACCCGGTCATAGATATATTTTTTACATTTCTATGAACCCGGTAGTACGTTCCCGTGAGCTAACTTCCGACGTGAAGCCGTGGGTAAAAACTACCAACTATGAAACAACATGAAAATAATTTGACACATAATACTCAGTATACAAATGCCGTTTATGTTTTATTCCGTCTCCCAACACAAGCTAGGAGAGAAAATTTAAATAAACACTTCTATGTTTTCCATTTCAACGCAACGCTGGATAGCCTGAGATGTATGTTTGTTAGATACAAGTTTATATTTGAATTTGAGACCTACACAATCCGACAAGACAAGGCGACATTTATAATAATGTAAAGAGAACAATACGAAAATTAGTCCAGTCAATAAAGAAGTTGTAGCGTACGTGAGGAGCGAACGTAAGCGATTCCTTCAGAAACTTGTTTAGGACGCTTAGGAAGTGAACATACTAAAAGTCCTGATTTCTAGGAGGTGAGCCGGAGTGGGGGGGACACAAGGTCCCCTCTTTTGGGTTTTTCGCATTGGTATTTCTCAAAAACGGTGCGTCGTAGGGAAAAAACTTTTTAGACCAAATTAAAGTTTATGAAATTCTCTACAGCTTCTAAGCATACACGGTTTCAGAATTTCCAACCGTTTTCGAGCTACAGACCCGTTTTCGTTTTCGAGAGCTATAGTGCTAAAGTTTATTTTTGTCTATGGCTAAAATCGGAACTAACACCGCCATTTTGTTTTTGAAACACAAACCAATTGCACCATTGTTTACCAACACCACCCGTGTCAACGTCTTTCGAGCGCCAAAAGATCTTTGTGGCAGTGTAAAATATGGTGTTGTGGTACCCTACACGGGAATCGAACTGCGACTAACCACTAATCAACCACTTTTAACAAAAAACACAATTCTTCATTTGAATTTACAGAAATAAACAAAACGCAATTCTCTGCGCAACATGATACGACCTTTCAAAAGTCCGTAAAGTATTATAATTCTGTTTGTTTATTATTATATTTTTGAGGCTTCTTCGACTTTTGACTACCCCTCTTCAGATTACAGGTTGAAGTTCAAGTATGGCTTGAGTACCTACGTCCACAAGATTTTTATAAAGTTTTCTTTAAATACCTATAGGACTTTTTCTAAGTGACGTTGGTGTTATATTTTTAACACTTTATCCAAGCTAGCTAAAACACTAGTCAAGTCTTTAAAGAAGTTGTTGAGTGCATGACCTGACCAAGATTATGTCTGTGACCTTTGAGGTTCTTTCAGTCTTTATTCTCAGAATAGTCAGATAGGAAACGCCGACCTCACCTAGCTTAATAATTAACTTTAGGGTTCCGTACCTCAAAAGGAAAATATGGAACCCTTATAGGATTACTTCGTTGTCCGTCTGTCTGTCTGTCAATACCCTTTATCTCGGGAACGCGTGGAGTTATCAAGTTGAAATTAATATCAAATACTCAAGGTTGCAAACCCTTGAAGCAGTGAAAAAGCAAACTTCTAAGTCAACGCAATCAAAAGATACGGGCGTTTATGTTCCGGAATCAAAACCTATAGGGTACTTCTCGTTGACCTAGAATTATGAAAAGCAAGAAGCAATGTCATGTAGCACAAGTAAAGGAAAAAATCCGAAAACCGTAATCCTTCTTTATTTTAGCGGGGTTTTGTAATTAAACTACCTCGAGCGAGAACGTCTAATCAGATTTTTATGATCTTTGATTTGTTGGATTTGTCTCCGCCCGGAATAGCAGAAGATAAACATGGGAAAAATCACGAAAAAAAAACGTACTTACATTTTGTATGGAACGGCTTTTTTGATGATATGAGGCCCCACGAAGCTCGGCGGGTCAGCTATTTTTATACAGATTATCTAACAAAATGTTTGTTAATTCAAAGAGAACTCTTGAACAAACAAAACTATTAAAACTAGCGAGTAACAAAGATAGCAGTTTAAAACGTGAACTAACGGACAAACGATTTGACTTTTCTTAGTTTGTTTGTACCTACTTATCTTTATTTTGAAACTCTCTTAGAATAATAGTAGTTGGCTCAACATCCGATCTGAACCTTAGAAAGACGAGTCCACCCCCTAACCACGAAATCCGTAGGTAATTTTCATAATCTCGTGACCTCTAAGCTCCGCTAATGAGACGCAATTGATTTTCTATTGTTTCGTACCAAATAGGATATACACTATAACTAAATTAAAAGATTAATTAACTAACTATTTAAATAAATACAAAAGCATACTTATATTTAGGCGTCGAAGTACTCGTCCGCATCGCTGTCATCCGGAAACGTGCCCAGAAGACTGGCAGCATTGCCACGTTGAATGGTAATGCTAATTTTTTGGCCAAAGAACGACCCAGCCCTCTGGTCACATGAAGTGTCTATCAGCCGGCGAGAAATTTCCTTGAGGAGACTACGAGCTAAAGCGCGGTCACTGCCGGACAAAAAACGAACGGAAAAGAATGAGAAGCGCGATGACACAATGTTGGTATTTATTGCAAAATATGAAGCAATTATCTATTTACAAAAAATCTATTGTTTGAACTAAAAAATTTTAGAATAATCTGACAAAAAATCAGAATGATTGTATGTGTTGTAAAAATAAAGTTTTAAAGGTATCTTCATGATTTTTTTCTATCGAATTACGTTAGTTGTATTATGTTTTCAACACACTATCTACCTAGCATATATCCTGACCTAAAGAATATCATATATTTTTCTGATTTTGTTTACTGTAGACGATTTTTCTTCGACTTTTAGGCATTATAAAACTTGCGTTTTTTGCGTTTAGGTCCTGTAATCCCCTTAAAAAGGAGACGCGCACTCGGGCCCCATGCATGACCCCGAGCGTTTCGACCCAAACGAGTCAAATTCAAAGCTGTAGTTACACATGAGGTTATAGTATTTGCGTCGCTTGAGGATCTCAGCAGCCGCAGCTATCGACACATGTGACTCAGGCTGGCTGGACAAATCTTCAAAATTGCTCGCTTTTAACTAGGTCAATAGGGCACTTTATGTGACGGCTAAACACCCTTATTTCAGAATTTGTAACGCTACAGAATCTTAGATAATCGATCGAAAACGTGTCCAGCCATCTTGAAAAACCACTTTTCGCTGGTCTCTCAATCTCGGTAACGGAAGTGATTTTGACGACTTTTTGCATATCAACGGGCGTTACATAAAATTGTAACAGGCATCGAGCTAAAAGCTTTGTGGTACGTACAGCGGTTTAGTAGAAAAATGCAAAAATCTGTGTCCAGCCAGCTTGATTTTACGTATAAAACTTTTGGCTGGCACTTCCGAATCTCAATAACGGGAGCGTTTTCGAATATGGTTACTTTACTAACATTTAGTAACGCAATGTGTAACAGTAATAACGTTTGATTTATGGCGTCACATGTAAGTGTTTACGAGAAATCAATAAAAACTTAATGTCCAGCCAGCCTGAAATCAAGCTGGCTGGACACATGTATCTCCGCTGCCTGATGATCTACGACCTTCGAAATGTGTTCAAAATTTTGTACCGGGGACGATAATGATAACCTGAATTTGTAACGGAGAAACTTTGCGTAGTTTCAAAGATATTGATCATTAAAATGTTTTCATATAAACACTGCAGTAGGGTTACCAATCTTGTAGGTTTTATGTAGGACTAAGTATATTTTAAGGTGTTTTCTTTAATGGACGAAAATCCGTGTATTGGTGATACTAATACGAACAACTGTAGTTCACAGTCTGATCTCAGTGTCAATCCGTCAAAAATATCTCTAGTTTCCCTTCATTTTGACAAGTTTTTGACATTTTTTTGTCGCCGAGATGAGACTGTGACTAGATTTTGAACGTTTTAAATTACGAGAATTGGCCTTCAGGTATTGTGTCACCCCAAATAGACCACATGTCTTTACTCTTTAGGATAAGGTTTTGATCAACGTTCGTAATAACGTGTTCTGCCGGTGTACCTAATACTTAAATAAATAAAACAGGGCGCATACATCCAACTGACGACACAAATCGTAAAAACTAACAACTTTTGCAAAAAAACATTGTAATTCACGTTAGTTACCAAGGGCACATTACCTATTAACAAAACAACAGTTGTATAAAAAGACAGTACTTATCTGAAAGTTTATAACGGTCAGTTACACACAAGTCACACACACAGATTACACACAAAGCAAGTCTCATCATGGCCGCGTTCCAAATCGCACTCATGAGCGCTAAAATCGCTCTTGCTGGTAATTCATAGAAATGGGTTAGTAGTGATTGAATGTTATGAAGTTGCAGCTGGGTATTGTTTATTTAATTATCAGAATAATAATTAAATAAACAATATCGATTTCAAAATTTGAAATCAATAAATTGCGTAAAAAATGTAGTACGTCGGGGGACAAAATAACTGTGAACGGAATGTAATACTTACTTCCATGATAGCTGATGTTGGTGTCTCTATCTATTGCTTAAAGTTGGTACTACTAGGACAACTGGTGGAATCTTAACTCTTATTTATGTTGTCTACCGCAGATTAATTAATAGTTGTCTTACTCTGTTTAGTGATGACACTTCGAAAAGTACATACAATGCCGACTGTAGAGTTTAGTTCTCATTTTCAGTTACCTAAGATAATGAACTAAACGCGAAATACAAGTGGGCTCTCTTTTGCAGCGCTGGTAAGTAGTCAATAATTATTTTGGATTAACACATACTTACGCTTTTTACTGCAGGAAAACCTTTTATTCCCACGGGAAAATCAAATACAAAACAGGCGTGGCTGCTACCGGCCGATTCGTCGATTAAAAAGAAATCCTTTATTTATGTAAAAATTATGGTCACCTCACAATATTAATGGCAGTTTGTATGGGAAAATTTAAATGATCAATATCTTTGAAACTACGCAAAGTTTCTCCGTTACAAATTCAGGTTATCATTATCGTCCCCGGTACAAAATTTTGAACACATTTCGAAGGTCGTAGATCATCAGGCAGCGGAGATACATGTGTCCAGCCAGCTTGATTTCAGGCTGGCTGGACATTAAGTTTTTATTGATTTCTCGTAAACCCTTACATGTGACGCCATAAATCAAACGTTATTACTGTTACACATTGCGTTACTAAATGTTAGTAAAGTAACCATATTCGAAAACGCTCCCGTTATTGAGATTCGGAAGTGCCAGCCAAAAGTTTTATACGTAAAATCAAGCTGGCTGGACACAGATTTTTGCATTTTTCTACTAAACCGCTGTACGTACCACAAAGCTTTTAGCTCGATGCCTGTTACAATTTTATGTAACGCCCGTTGATATGCAAAAAGTCGTCAAAATCACTTCCGTTACCGAGATTGAGAGACCAGCGAAAAGTGGTTTTTCAAGATGGCTGGACACGTTTTCGATCGATTATCTAAGATTCTGTAGCGTTACAAATTCTGAAATAAGGGTGTTTAGCCGTCACATAATGTGCCCTATTGACCTAGTTAAAAGCGAGCAATTTTGAAGATTTGTCCAGCCAGCCTGAGTCACATATCGACACAGGTTGCATCCCACACCAGAGGCCTACCCACCTTCCAAGGCAACAACATCATGCCATCTGGTCTCGTCCCAATCCGTAATTAGTTTAGGCCGATGTTACGGGCTTTCCATTCTCCGTACCTATCACTTACGGACGTATGATTAATTCGACACCCGAACTAAGCAAGAACTGCGACTAACATTGCTTAACCTTGATCGATCTCATATTATGAACATGATAACGTAATAAATAGCAAATACATCTCATCGTGCGTCAAATACACTATTCATTTTACGTTTCATTTGTCCGGTATTGTGTTTTGTCGATTTTTTTTGACGAGAACTAAGTAAATCTGATTTATCAAACTGTCTTGTGATTTTGCTGCGTGACCTTCATGACTATGATTACTACGGGTAACTAGCTACACTGATAGAAATCAGTTTTGAACCATTTGATATCCTGTATTAGCTGTGTAAGCGAATTTGTTCGATACTGAATCCTAGAGAACTACGAGTATCCAGTATTCATACTCCATACATTCCTACTTACTTACTAATGTTATAAATGCGAGTGTGTCTGTCTATTACCTCTTCACGCTTAAACCGCTGAACCGATTTTGATGAAATTTGGTATAGAGATAGTTTGAGTCCCGGGAAAGGACATAGGATAGTTTTTATTCCGATATTCCCACGGGTTCGACACTTATGACACTTAACCGCGGGGCGCTGCTAGTAATTTCATTTTATTTTTCATTGGTCTAGACTCTAGTGGTTGCAAGCGTTACTGCTGAGCATGAGGTCCTGATTTCAATAACCAGGTCGGGCAAAGTATTATTGGGTGTACCATCAGGAATTTCTCAGTAGCATCCCGGATTTGGGCTCGTATCAGTAGCAGCCCGGAGTCTGGATTTGTACCCGGTTGATGGCAATAGGCTCGCCCCCTATTCATCATCATTATCAGCCTATAACATAGGACTTAAACATAACTGGCGAACTATTGGTGTAATAGGTGTACCATCGAGGAAACTTACATCTGCCCAATTTGAAAACAAAATCCCGTGCACACGATGACTACATCTGTAAGCAAGCGTGACTATAGCGGCCGAGCGCTGCAAACAAGAATAGCCCTTACGGTGTATAGATGTAAGTTTCCTCGATAGTACCTCTGCCTAACGCTTCGGAGGATATAGGCGTGATGTTATGATGCTATGGGATGCATGAAGAAGCCTTCTCGTGTAGCGCAGTTGGTTCTACCAGATACTCAACTGAACCGAGCGCTCGGCGCATCCTGGACAGTCACACCCAACACTTTATTTGACTGACCCACAGAACAGATAAAGAGGTTAGAAGGGCCTTGTGGGCGGGGCAGGCGCGCCGCATGTTTGAGCAGACACTCAAATGTCGACCGAAATTTGATTCACCCGCTCACAATCGCTTTCTTGTTGTGACAGGGTCCGAAGTTCCGCGGAAAAAAACAATTATGCCGTCTTGCGCTATTATAACGTGTCGAAAAAGAAGCCAGGAGTGTAATGTAGCCCGAGGAGGGATTTCTTTTCACCGGTAAGTCCAAAAACATTAAAATACGAGTGATATTTGTAATTATTAAAAAAGTATTATGTAGTTTGTAGACAAAAACGATAAAATCGCATTTAGGTGCAAAATTATACATTGCTTGCAATACATGGGTACGATCTTGCACGACGTGAGCGATTGCGCAATGTATTGCGTTCCCTGCGATCGTCGCGTGCGTCGAGCCAAAGCTTGAATTCTGCGAAATCTATGCGTATCGATAGTGTTGTACCAAATTGTAAACAATGTCGATATTAAGTATGTGTGTACGAATGATTATTTTCAGTAATATGTATTATAATTAAAATAACTTTGTTTATTAACATTAATTACTGTTTATTGTGGATTATTAATTTAGTACTTACCTAACTTAATGGGTTTTTCGTCTAAAATTTGAATTGAGGTTAGCAATTTATGATGCAAACATTAATTTTTTTTTAGGTTTCCAACAGATCCAGCTACAAGAAAACTGTGGATTGAGGCAACTGGTAGAATTGAATGGATACCTACTAAATGTAGCACAATTTGTTCGCAACATTTTACAGAAAACGATTATGTAATAAAACATTCAGGGAAAAGATACTTAAAATCAGGAGCTCACTTACTTTAACCCAAATAATTGTTCAATATTAAAATATTTAAATTTCGCGGCAGTATCGGATGCTCCCCCTTAATTTTTGACATTAATATTTATTATTTATTTAGGAAGTCCACATTATTCGTACCGTACCCGCAACTTAAAAGATCGCAAAACTTTAATTAACAAAACTACAGTAATTTTATCGATATCATTGATCGACCTTTTGGTCGCCGTAACATACATGAGAAATAAATTGCTGTGTGCGTGTACATCAAACGCAGTGTTTGCGTTAGTGTGACAACCAATAGCAAACACGCGATCTAAGTGCATGTGGTTTATTTGTGTGCGTAATGCGCGTACGTATTGATCTCTTGCTTGTAGTGGAGTGAAAGAGTGGGAGACATGCGGCGACACGCGTTCTAATACAAATCGGGAACTATTTCCTTTCTAACCTCTTTTATCTGTTCTGTGGACTGACCAACTCTTCCCTTGCGGTAGTAAGGCTAACGCCTGCCTGGTTTGCGACCACCTGCCAAGCTGCGTCAAGCAGCCTGCTGTGTTTCGGCGATGCGTGGGAGTTCCAGTGCCTTAGGCATCTTCTGGGCACGCTCGTTCCATCATAGACCTCATCCACCACTTTCCATCAGGCGTGATCGAGGTCAAGAGCGGGATTCAGCAATAAAAAAAATGTTATATTTATTTATTTCAAAAACTTAGAAGAGGTCCTACGGTTCATGGTTTTTTTTATTTTTATTTTATTTGTAATGTGCGTTTTGTTTGTGCAGAATAAACCATTTTTCTTTCTTTCTTTGTTACTAGCAATTTGGCAATTTGTTTTTTACGTACTTACAAAACGCATCAAGCATTTTTTGTAACCAATCTAGGCGGTGCCTATATTTCACACGAATTAATTAAAACCAACTGCCTCGTTGGTTTGGTGGGTTAGAGAGAGTGATGTAATAATATTTTTTTTTAATATCATCACTACAACTGTGTTTTTATGACAGTGGGTACTATGATTTATCAGTATTGACATTTTTTTTTAGATATCTTTTAAGTCTCACGAAAAATTATTTGTAACTTTAGAACCTTACTGTAAACACTCAAATTTTCATAACTTTTAAGGAGATCAAGTTAGGGCAGAAGAAGATATTTTTTATTACAAATATAAGTAACGTTACTTACTCTATAATCCCAACTATCACCCTGTTCCGTTTGGTCCACGATTTTTTGCCCATATAACATTCAAAGTCCTGACTACACTGATATATTTTATTTATTTTATTTTATTTGCACAGCATATCAATGCACAGCCTAAACTGCTGGTCCTAGAGACATGACATTTGGAGGATGTATTCTTTGTGAAGAGTAGGTATCCACTAAGAAAGGGGTTTTCGAAATTCCACCCCTAAGAGGGTGAATGGGGGGAGGGTGAAATTTCACGCGGACAGCAGCTAGTCATAGATAAAATAATACTAAAGTAACGCATGTTCATTAACTATTCCTAGAGTCATTCTACATAATATTTTACATCTTTTTCATCCGGCTTGTCAGCCAAACTAATGTGACATCTAATCTTAAATTAACTTCTTGTTTGCCTCGTATTTCATGCCAATAACATTTAACTGACTCACGGAGGTTGCATGTAAGCACCAAATAGGCTATAGCCTCTACAGTACTGTACATCTCTGGCGAACCCTTAAAGATACACAGGCGTGAAGTTGTTGTGTTATTTCGCCCACAAAGCCCGTTTTACGATCTTTTATGATAAGTAGCCTAACTGCATTTGATTATCATTTATTCCTACTATTGACATTACTAGGGTATGTACAAAAATAGCAGTTTGGTGGAAGTGGGAAATGCTGCGTTAATAACAATGGGAGGTCCGAAGTAGGACGAAAAAGATGTGGAGACGGCTAAGACTAAAAATCATTTAGAAACAATTTTTTTTTTTCTAAAAATGAAGGAATTTGATTCTATATTGTATAATATTCCCACTGCTGGGACACAGGCCTCCTCTTTCTATGAGAGGGAGTGGGCCACAACGCGAACCCAGTGCGGGTTAGTGGATTCTAAGTCGGTTTTAGAAAAGTATTGGAGTACCGGTAAAATGGGGTTAGTTTGATTCTACGGGTTTACTTTGATAACAACTTTCGACTTATGAAAAACTTAACTTAACTTAAATTTTAATATATTATAAATTAAATATATAGATTTTAACAAAAAAAAACAGTTATTTGTATTTATCAAAGAATCCCACCCAGAAACCATCATCTTAAAACAACTGCAGCACAAACATTTGTGGACCGATATTAATTTGTTTTTTGGGGTTACTATCAAAATACGTACCAAAAACTAGTGCGATCAAAGTATCCCCGATGCAGTATGAAGTTGATCACGATGATTATAATTTTTTTTTCTCATAAAGGAGTGTCCAAAAATATTACTTTAATGTAAACATATACAACCCATAAAACCGATGTTACATTTATTTTTGTAAATTTTTCAGCCTTCTTAGTACAGAAATATTGAACCTCGAATTTTAAAATTGATCAAAATTGATCAATGTAACCCCATTTTACGGTACTTAAGTAATTATTTTATAAATAAAATTTTTATAACCAATTTTTTTTTTTTATATGCTTTTCAAGAACTCATTTATTTAAACTTTTCGCACCAAAAAAGGTACAAAGGCGGACTTAATGCCTTAGGCGTTCTCTACCGGTCAACCAAGGGTGGTGACGAGATTAGATGGCAGGTACTTTGGTTGAGAGAAACAATTATGTCACAAGTATATTTTATTTAAGAACCTCGTTGGTTAAGTTGTTGCAAAAACCAACTAAGCGTGGGGTCCTGGCTTCGATATCCACGTCGGACAAAAGATTAAGATTTTGCTATAAAAGATTCTTATGTAAAATATTTTTAGCAGTTCTATTTTACGTCATAAACAGTTTGCTAACACTAGATTTGTATCAAGAGTGACTTTAGGAATAGAATGACTGACAGATCGGAACGAAGAATATGATAAATGATTTTATTTCTGTAAGTAGGTTTGTACAAACACTTTTACACGTCAATCTTTTTTTTTTAAGTAGAAGAGGTCGGCGTTTCCTTTCTGACTACTCTGAGAAGAAAGGCCGAAACAAACTCAGAGGTCAGTCACAGTCTCTTTTAAAGTCCAGTCGAGACATAATCTTGGTCAGATCATGTGAAGACCATGTAGATTGGTGTCTGAAATGGTCTTTTGAGGAAAGAATAACAAGACCGACATCATCGTCATCCGCCTAGCCTTTTTCCAACTATTTTGGGGTCGGCTTCCAGTCTAACCGGATGCACTTGTGTGCCTACCATTATTTTAGTTGGAGCGACTGCCTAAATGGAAAAAAATAGAAACATACTAGCAAAAGTGACACTATTTTCGGTCTAGCTTTCGTTCGCCTAGTATGCAGAGTATAACAACCCAGTTACTGGATAATACGATAATAAGACCGGTATGTCAGACAGAGTGAAGAAAAATAAGACAAAAAAGACCCGGTCAAGTGCGAGTCGGACTCGCTCACCGAGGGTTCCGTACAAAGGTATGTAACTACAAATTTACGGTTTTCGGATTTTTTCTTTTACTTGTGCAACATGACATGGCTTCGTGCCTCATGATTCTTGGTCAACGGGAAGGATCCTGATTCCCTTGCGAGTGTCAAAATATGCGGCATAAACGGAATATAAACACCCGTATCTTTTGATTGCGTTGACATAGAAGTTTGAATTTTTCACTGCTTCAAGTGATTGCAGCCTTGAGTATTTGGTATTAATTTCAATTTGATAACTCCACGCGTTCCTTAGAAAAAGGGTCTTGACAGACGGACAACGAAGTGATCTTATAAGGGTTCCGTTTTTCCTTTTTAGGTACGGAATCCTTAAAAGTATTAACACGTAATGTCTGCCGTAGCTGGGTAAAATTCATGAATAACTATAGAATTGTTTGGGTATAACAAAACATTCCTCAGAAACATCAGATTTTAAACAATCACTCAGGTCTTGTGTATTTTATTAGGTTAAATATACAACTTAAAACACAATTGTTTTCATAATTTTCTAAGAAATGATGTAATATAAGTAGCTCATTGTTTTGTGAATAAGAGGTTACTTGAGTCGCGCTCTCCTTGCGTGATGTACTCTAAAACTGTTCTCCATACATACCAGACTAGGGACTTTTGAAACGAGTGTGAATAAAAAAATACCGGTCAAGTGCGAGTCGGACTCGCGCACCGAGAGCTCCGTACAAATTTGTGGGTATGTAAATAGTTTTAAAATTATTGTTTTTTGTAATGTACTTACCTAACTAAAAATTTACGGTTTCTGGATTTTTTCTTTTACTTGTGTTATATGTCATTGCTTCTTGCCACATTTCATGATTCTAGGTCAACGCGAAGTACCCTATAGGTTTTGATTTTGGAACATAAACGCCCATATCTTTTGATTGCGTTGACTTAGAAGTTTGATCTTCACTGCTTCAAGGGATTGCAGCCTTGAGTATTTGATATTAATATCAACTTGGTAACTCCACGCGTTCCTGAGAAAAAGGGTCTTAACTGACGGACAGACAGACGGACAACGAAGTGATCTTATAAGGGTTTCGTTTTTCCTTTTGAGGTACGAAGCCCTAAAAAAGGAAAGACACTTGTGATAATTTCTGCCACGTTGGTCTAGTGGTCGCAAGCGCTACTGCTGGGCATGAGGTCCTGGGCTCGATAACCAGGTCGGGCGAAGTGTTATTCGGTTCTGCAACAGAAAATATCTCAGTAGCAACCTAGAGTCTGGATTTGTGCCCGGTTGATGGCAATAGGCTCGCCCCCTATTATATGGGACTTAAACTAACTGGCGAAATGGGAGGTACTATAGGTACACTTCTGCCCTACCCTTCGAGGATTGCAGTCGTGATGTTATGTTATGTGTTGTAATAATAAAGTCACAACTCAGGCGCCAAGCGCGCAAAGTAATTTTTTTTTATTTTTATAAAAAATAGATAAGTATTTAACTTTGCAACTAACTAAATAATAATTAAATTAATTTCAATTGAACAGCCTTCAATCGATAATAAGTCTTTGTAAAGGTAAAATAGGTCTTGAAAAAAAAATTACTATAAATATTTTAGATAAAATAATTATATATTTTTACTGGATATAGCGACTCCATCGCCATCCCTGTTCCCGCCCGCCCCTACAGTCCAGCTGTATATAAGCCTTGGATCTCGCCCTACGCTGCACTCAGTAGCCTCTCGTCCTCAGGTGAGTCCAGAACCCATTACTACACAATCTACCCATAACCACCATATGTATATGTATAGAAGATATTTAATGTTTAATTAAAAATATTATATTTTTAGAGAGAGGAAATATTTATTCTCTAGATTAAAGTATATTATGTTATGAGGTTCACTTAACTTACTTGTATCTTTTATTATATTTGTAGAATAGAAGATATTATTTATTTAAATTAAAAATTGGTATTAGAGAGAGAAATTATTTATTCTCTTTATTAAAATGTGTTGCTTTGAGTTGACTTAACATAATTATATTTTTTTATTGTATTTGTTCAGTTATTTTCCCAGCAATGGGATGAAGATTTAAACAAACTGATCAAGTTTTATTCGATTATTAGAATAAACTTTTGTTTTTTTTTTAATAAAAATTAAATATTTAAACAGTATTGTTTTAATCAAATAAAATCAACCGTAAAAAACGCAAAAGAAAATTGTTTCGAATTACCTAGGGTTACTTTCTTGCCATTGAACGTTTTACTTCAGTATTTGTAATCTTAAAAAAGGTTTGAAAACTGGAAGCCTACCACAAGGTCTTAACGCGATCCATTTTAGGACCTAAACTGAACCGTTCTTCCAATTCGTACCATGACGTCAGTTTAACGATTCAGTTTAGGCCGTGCCATCTGCTGACAGCGATTGTCCCAAACTGAGTCGCAAGTTTTGGTTTCATTCATAGGTTTGGTACCATGACGTCCATAGAGCAACTCAAGCGATGCAGTTTAGGAACCTAAACTGAAATGTCTTGTTTTTGAATCGTTTTTATTATTAATTAGATCATGGTAGGCCACCTGAAATTGCATCCTAATTGCGTAGTTCAGTCCTAATGACAATCGTTTAGGGAAATTACTTCATGTGCCCGGATAAATAGCATTGTACGTG
This sequence comes from Hydraecia micacea, assembly GCA_914767645.1. Taxonomy (NCBI): domain Eukaryota; kingdom Metazoa; phylum Arthropoda; class Insecta; order Lepidoptera; family Noctuidae; genus Hydraecia; species Hydraecia micacea. Next base: position 4,614,648 of record OU611803.1, read on the forward strand.
TTATTCCCTGACGTCTAAATATCCGACTTACGAGTTATAGGTCGTGAATTCGAACCCAGGCAGGCACATATTACTTTGTGTATTTTATTTCATCACCACTCACTGCTCGCAAAATGGTGAATGAAAACATTTTGTGAGGAAACCGCCATGTCTTAGAACCAAAAAATTCGAAACAACTTGTGACATCCATCCTCCAACCCACACTGAACACGCTTGGTGGATTATGGCCCACTCACAGAGAGGAGTCCTGTGTCCCAGCAGTGGGAACATTATAGGCTGATTTTGCAAGCTATGGTACTTGTATCGATAAAAAGAAATAGTTCAATGACCTCACCACCGCGTTGCAGTAAATGAAAAACTACAAATTACTGACAATTGTTCTTGTCTCCAAGATTAAGTGTGTCGAGACGTATTGCTTGCTAATTCTTTCCCTTTTACAAAATTGTCAATCTAGTTTCATTTTCCAACGTCCGGCTGCTATCGCTGTTTTTATTTACTTTAGTATAAATTTCTCACTGAGAAATCTGTTTCCAAAGCAAGTTCCCAAAAATTTATTTTGTTCTATCACTATGTATTATGAGCGGAGAATCTCGACACCGCGATTCAGAAATGTGACTAAATGGTACACCGCCATCTATCGAGCTTGGGGCAAAACTCGCGATCGAACATCCCGCCCACCATGGATGTTATAGTATCTACACTCACATTTCGCCAGTCATGCTTAAGTCCCATGTAATAGGAGGCGAGCCTATTGCCATCAACCGGGCACAAATCCAGACTCGGGGCTGCCACTGATAAATTCTAGATGAATTTTTACTAGTCTCCTAAACTTAGGAGACGAGTAAAAACAAAAAAAGTCAGAAAAAACGCTAAGCGATAACGAAGTAATCGGGCGATGCGATGCGACGGCGTGCGTCGGGGGAACAAGAAATTTTCCTTGCCGACTCGTAGTCACACCAGCATAGCTATTCACAACCATCCGACAGGCTATCGTATCGAAAATGACACATTTCAATAACCAGAAGGCCAATTCTCGTAATTTAAAACGTTCAAAATCTAGTCGCAGTCTCATCTCGGCGACAAACAAATGTCAACAACTTGTCAAAATGTAGGGAAATTAGAGGGATTTTTGACAGATTGAGTCTGAGATCAGACTGTGAACGTTCATAAAATTACGAGAATTGCCCCTCTGATTTGCCTTGCCCCCGACATCAAACAGCTGTCGGAAAAATAGCGGTCGTCTATTTGATTTAAACTGACAACATTTTCGGGTTTTGGACATGTAAACAGCGCTTACAGGACTACTACGATAACATTGATTGATGTTCGATACGGTACGGAAGCGTATCGAGGGTTTGTGAATAGCTAAGTATGACAAACAGGATTTTTTTTCTCGTTTGTCACACCACTGTTTTTTCCACACCTAACTAGTGCTGTCCTAGTTATACTGCCTAGGACGAAGTCGCGGGCAGAAGCTAGTAATATAATAGTATGGATTTTGCTAAGTTTTACTTACCAACTAAGTCCTAGAATGAACAGATTGATTAAAGTATTGTTAATAACTTGACGACAAAGTTTCATATTGAAGCTTCTTAGGGAAAGTATTAAATACAAAGACGTTATTCTTACCCCGCTCGTTTCGCCTTTTCTTTGTTCCCGGTTGATGGCAATAGGCTCGCCACCTATTATTACACATAACACAATCAGCCTATAATGTTCCCACTGCTGGGACACAGGCCTCCTCTCTGTGAGAGGGAGTGGGACGTAATCCATCACGGCGGCGCAGTGCGGGTTGGTAGATGTCGCATGTCTTCGAATTCTTGGTTCTAGGACATATCGGTTTCGTCACGATGTTTTCCTTCACCGTTTTGAGAGCAGTGGTGATGAAATAATTTACACAAAGTAAAGCGCCTGTCTGGGTTCGAACCTACGACCTACAACTCGTAAGTCGCGGCCGATACCACTGGGCCACCACTGCCCTCGCCTATTATTACATAGCTCACGAAATGTGAGTATAGCTGTCTGCCTAACCCTCTGTGGAATATTTAATCGTGATGCTATGTGTGTGTCCTTCGTCTTACTGATAATGGTTAGTAATACGAGCTTGAAGAAAAAGAATAGAATAATAGAAAGAATAGAACCCATTTCACTTTTTAGGGTTCCGTACCTCATAAGGAAAAACGGAACCCTTATAAGATCAGTTTGCTGTCCGTCTGTCTGTCCGTCATTTCTAATATAGCAAAAAATGGTACTTACTCTTAATTTACAAGCTCAAATTAAATTAGCGAGCGAAACTCCACAGACGTGATGGGATCGATATCAAAGCATGACAAAACGAGAAAAAAACAGATTTTACTTTTAGGGGTTTACTTGAAGTACCTGAGTGGCTTGGAGGGGCTTGTGGCTAAGTAATAACAGCCACACGGGTCGATTGATCTGGTTAAGCTACGCTTGCCGCCGTTGGTCCGTGGATGGGTGACCATTTTCACCTACCAAGACCCCTCTGTGTCTAGGAAAGCACGTTAAGCCGATGGTCCCGGCTGTCATTCGTGGATCTTTAACAGTCGTTACGGGTCGTCAGAAACCCGAAAGTCTGACAACCAATCTTACCAAGGGGTATCGCATTACCCAATAACTGGGTTGTGGAGGTCAGATAGGCAGTCGCTTTATGTAAAATACTGGTATTCAGCTGCATCCGGTTAAACTGGAAGCTGACCCCAACATAGTTGGAAAAGGCTAGGCAGATGATGACTTGAAGTACCCGAGTAAAAAGACGGCGAAAATTCACCCGTTATAGGGAAAGTATGTGTGGAAGTCAGTCATATTTGCCGATTAGAAATCCCATTGGGCGCACTACGTCTATACATCACTCGCTAAAAAAACAAAACATCATTTAATATATAAAAATCTCGTGGCACAGTGTTTGTTATCGAACTCCATCGAAACGGCTTGACCGATTTTTATGAAATTTTTGTGTATACATATTTGGTAGAAATGAGAATAGGTCGTAGGCAATTTTTTTTTGCAAAACGACGTTTGCGGTATCAGCTAGTATTCTATAAAAATGCCAGTCAACGCAAAGCACAAGTCTACCCACGTTCCCCGTCTTGCAGACGACACAGTCTTCATTATGAATTGTCAACAGCAATGAGGTTTGCAAATTAAAAGTACACCAACCCTTGATTGAAAAATAATAGTTGAACATACTAAGACTACATTAGCCATCGAGAATTTTTACATTGTTGGGTTTCAGTGAACACAAATTGATAAAAGATTAATTTGCAACGTTTTTACAGGTTGGTATTTTTTTAATTGTCATTAGGTACAGGGAGACAAATTTTATACTAAGGGGATATTACTCTATCATAATTATAGGCTTGAAGTGAGCTGTCAATAGTATCAATCGATATCATCAGGTGGAATGACAATTCTCTTTAAATTCACATCACCTAATTGTTTTCGCGATCGCGCGGTCGATTACAATACAAAGAATTGGTCCTAACTTCCAAACTAGGCCTGTATTTTGGGGTCAGTGTTCAGTCGTGGGGTCTGTTAAGAAAAGACAGCATTTTTTATAGAGGAGTGTCGCCACATTATCGACACGCTATTTATAAAGGCATAACGGTAGCTGACATATGGAGTTGTACAATAACAACATACTAGTTACCGAGTACCACGAAAATACACCCATGACGAAGACATATTACTTTCATTATTTTTATTACGATAACAATAGTAAACTCACGATTATCATCACACCCTGTAATAATTCGGGGCGTAATCTAATAATAATAAGTGGCAATTGTCCTTTGTTGTTATTTGGTGAACTAACCTTGCACAGTACCCGGCCGTAAGAAACACTAGCTTTTGTTTGGAGCTTCGCCCGCGGGGAGGTCCGAAGTTATCGCACGGGAACGTACTACCGGGATAAAAAGTGTATCCTATCCCCAGGAATAGGATATACTTTTTAGAATAAGATTATATAATTCCGAACTAGCCTGTCCCTTGCTGCCCTCTCCCAGCGACGCTCTAAGCCGAGGTCCGTACCCCACAGGGGTGCCCTTAGCGTGTAGTCGCTTAGTTTTTAAGTTTTTAAGCCCTGGCTGGAGGCCTTAACTTATTGAGGCATCCACAGGCAAGTCCGGTTAAGCAGACGACAACTTCATAGGTTGAACTGCGAGATACCATTCCCAAAAAAAAAAAAAAGATTTAGGATTACCAGTAATCCTAAGTGAATATAATCTATTTATATAAAAGAAAGTCACGTGTTACACCATTTATAACTCAAGAACCACGGGACCGATTTTTAAGATCTTTGGTTTGTTGGATTTGTCTCCGCCCCGAATAGCAGAATAACTAAAACGGGAAAAAAACTGTTTTTTTTTATGAAGATACTTATTTCATTTTCTCATACATTCGCTCTTGTTGATTCTGAGCTGAGGCGGTACGAAGTTCGTCGGGTCAGCTAGTCCATACTATAATATTATAAATTCGAAAGTGTATCTGTCTGTCTGTTACCTCTTCACGCATAAAACAGCTGAACCGATTTAGATGAATTTTTATAGAGATAGTTTGGTCCCGGGAAGGGACATAGGATAAAGAGTATTCTATTCTTTTCTATAGGATAGTTTTTATCCCGATATTCCCACGGGATCGACACTTATGCGGGTGAAACCGCGGCATGCTACTAGTTTATTATACTTGCCATAGAATCATAGATGTATTTCATCCACTTTCAGTAAGTCTGTGTAAACTGAAATAGTCTATAAACACAGCAGGGACGCAGACGACGCCACGGGGCGTTAAAAGTGGAAAATCTTGTGGTTTCCATTTTAAATTGAAAAGCGTTATACGAGTAAGTTAAGAGGGTCATTTGAAATATATCTCGAAAGAATAATGTGATATCAAGTACCTAACATATTTTTTTTCTTTTTCTAGTCGGTTTTTATGGTTCCAAAGTTTCAAGTTTCAAAGGGGCAATTCTCGTAATTTTAAGAACGTCCACAGTCTGATCTCAGTCTCAATCTGTCAAAAATATATCTTATTTCCGTACATTTTTGATAAGTTTTTTACATTGATTGTCGCTGAGGTGAGATTGCGACTAGATTTTTAACGTTTTTAATTACGAGAATTGGTCTTCTGATGTCTCCAGAATATTCAAGATTGTCACACATATTTTTTTTAAGTGATATCTTCGCATTGCAAAATTTTGTGCCAAACAAGTATTAGAAAAAAAACTATATTTTGGCAATCGACACGCTATGGAGAATTAAGGTATGATTCCGAACAACGCAGCACGCGGCAGTGCAGCCGCAGCAGTGCAGCCGCGTCAATACTGGTCGCCATACATTTTCTATAGGAATGTAATCTCATATAAACCTATAGAGAATATATGGGGACCAGTAGTGCTGCGGCAGCACTGCTGCATGCTGCCGGGATCGGAATCATACCTTTAACAAAGTTCTTTTTCCAAACGAATAGTAAAGGCAATCTAAATGAACAATAACCTTTGTAATCCGATAAAATGGCACCTACTGTTTATTTATTTATAAAAACTAAAGAGCTTTAGGCTCCAAGGAGGCTTAGGTACACCAAGTAATCTCGGACATATATGGGCAATGCCAGGTCCACGGGCCGGATGCGGCCCGATCCGGCTTTGAAATATTTTCAAATCGCGCGTGAAAAAAGGATATTAATTCTCGGTTCACGCCAACAAGAAAGAAAGACTAGCCCTTTTCCAGGTAGATTCAATATATGCGACAAAACTGATACTTTCATCATAGATGTTGTCCACTACCTGTTTCGCGCACCTTCTTCATACAAGATTGCGGATTCTACAAGCAATGGATAACAGTGTTGTAAGTCACAATTTTATCGCAACTCACTCGTCTATTATCTACCTCTTATGTACAGACGCCAGCACATCAAGCTACCACAATCTGTCAAATAGATTTTTAACTTTATAGTTAAAGGTATAGGGTTCAAAGTTGATTGGGAAAATTTGACAGTTTCAGGTAGCTTGATGTGCTGGCGTAGCTGTTCCTATGGCCCGTGACTTCATTAGTGTTTGGGCCCGCAACTTTCCAAAGGTTGCCCATCCCTGCTCTAGGACATAGATAACAAAAAAAAACTTTGACTAGCTATCGTTCGCAAACCCAATTAGTGACTCACAAACTTCGTAAACACACTAACTTACTAAATTGTTTAGTAACAATTAAGGTGGACCAATTATATATTTACAAGTCCTTAAGAAAGTTTTTACTTCATTTGTCCTGGAGCTATGAGGAAAATTGGGGACAAGTTGACTTTTGTCTTAACTTTACCCTAACTTAGGAAAATCGTGGGTGTAACAAAACGTACCTTGAACCTTTTTTTCTTGTTGCGTGACAAACAAGCGACCACTGAGTTAATTGGTTACAGTCACTTTAATTTTAATCAATCAACTCAGTCTATCGCAGTCCACTGCTGGACATAGGCCTCTCCCAGACTGCGCCACAACACCTTGTCCTCTACCTTCCGCATCCAGTCTGTCCCAACCACCTTTTTAAGGTCGTTGATCCATCTAGCTAAGGGGCGTCCCACGCTACGCTTGCCGATACACACTTCACATCGCGTTGTAGACAATGTCCTCCGGCCGATTTTGTTGAAACTTTAGGAATAATACGAGGTCGACTGTACTCACGTTTCTTGATTCTTCATTACAGTCAACCCCATGTCATATTAGTGGTAACAATTTGACCTAAAGTTGGCATAGCGTACTACGGAGTCCCAATGGAATACGAGGCCAACTTATACATAATCAGCCTATAACGTTCCCACTGCTGGGACACAGGCCTCCTTTATGTGAAAGGGAGTGGGCCGTAATCCAGCACGCGGGCCCAGTGCGGGTTGGTAGATGTCACATGTCTTCGAATTCTTGGTTCTAGGACATGCGGGTTTCCTCACGATGTATCCTTCACCGTTTTGAGAGCAGTGGTGATGAAATTAAATACACAAAGTAAAGTGCCTGCCTGGGTTCGAACTCACGACCTGCCGTGAGTCGGGGCCTATTCCACTGGGCCACCAGTACTCTCTGCTCGCTTAAAACACAAAAAAAGAACACAAAAATTTCCGGAATCGCGGGATTTTTACGAGCGATACAAAAGTGCATTTCATATAAGCCACTTTTTGAAAGTAAGTAAATATACATCCGATTATAAAATTGGATGTATATTTACTTACTTCTTGGCGATCCCGGATTCGCGGGATTTTCACGATCGATATAAAAGCGCATTATCCACATTAGCCAACATCTCAACTTTAGATGAATATGCATCCGAATATCCGAGTTATCACTGAAAGTGCTGTAAAAAGACTGTAAATATATTCCTGTAACAATAGTATTTTTAACGACGCTACCATAAATGTCCAGGTCCGCTAATTAACGCGAACAAGGAAGAATAATGTTTTAATAAAAACTGTGAACTTACTTTTATATTTTAACTAGCGACCCGCCCCTGCTTCGCACGGTTTTTACGACTAGACTTAGAAATCTCGATGCTAGGTCATGACATCGAGATGTCTTTATTAGGACTATAATAATTATGTAACTTATGTAAGTGAAATAATGAAAACACATATAAAACCTTCCACAATAAATTCTCTAAATGATAACCGAACTTTATTCAGAACACAGTAAAGTTCTTAATTCAAAATTTAAAACTTGGACTCTGGTTTTAAGCAGTTTTAAGCAATTTGGTTTTTGTTTAAAAAAAAAACTTTTTTACAAAAAAAAAAACAACCGACTTCAAAAAAAACTACGAATTGTTAAATAACTTTAATTTCGGAATTCGGGGTCGTTGGTTCCGCTTTTTCGTTTTTAATATCGACTTCCGAAATTAAAGTTATTTATCACTTTGTAGTTTTTTTTTTTGAAGTCGGTTGTTTTTTTTGTAAAAAAAGGTTTTATTTTTTCACTTTTTAGTTGTACCTACCCCACACAAATTCAATTAACACTAGTGCATTGAAGAATTGAAGACACTGACTAGAAGAATCATCAAAATTCGCATAGAAAGCCGGAGATGCAGTACGTTTATGCATATAACTTCGTACATAAGAATAATGACCTAATGTATGATATACTAAAACCTTCCTGAAAGTATGTAGGTTACATTAACGGAAGAATTATCAAAATTGCTTCATTCGTTTTTGAGAAAATCGTGTACATATGGGTCGAATACAGAACCTCATTTTTTGAAGTCGGTTAAAAATGGCTCGATGGTTTAAATCCTGTCTCTAAAGACAAACCTTGTATTGATTCCTTAAACTCCAGGCAATGGTGATAACTTCAAAATGATATAATTTTGAAGCAGTGGAGGAGTTAACATAATATAGACTGTGATAATATGTAACAAATAAATATGACGATTTACCGGCTATGATACCTCTCGTAGCGGCTACGAAAAGCGTAGCTGATGTCTACGTAGATGCTACGGCGTAGCCACTTAAAGATGTAACGTGTTTTATACATACATACATTTTGAATGCAGACGTCGAACTGGCAAATGACAAGTCGTCAGTGCGAACCTTGAAATTAATTTTACACACATCCATACTAATATTATAAATACGAAAGTGTATCTGTCTGTCTGTCTGCTACCTCTTCACGCTTAAACCGCTGAACCGATTTTGATTTGGTACTTATAGAGAAAGTTTGAGTCCCGGGAAAGGACACAGGATAGTTTTTATCCCGATGTTTCCACGGGATCGACACTTGTGCGGGTGAAACCGCGGGGCGCTGCTAGTATTATAAATGCGAAAGTGTGTCTGTCTGTTACCTCTTCACGCTTAAACTGCTGAACCGATTTAGATGAAATATGTTGTTATAGCAGCAATAGAAATACACACACACTCTGTGAATATTTCAACTGTCTAAGTGTCTACCTATTACGATTTATGAGACCCACGGATAGACAGATAGACGGACGGTCGGACGGACGTACGGACAGCGGACGCTTAGTAATAGGGTCCCGTTGGCCCCGTTTGGGTTCAGAACCCTAAGGCTCTAGACAGACGGACCGCATTTCAACTGCAATCCAACCGCAAATTGCAGTTCGGATGCAGTTTGAATGAGTTGAGTTCTATTGCAGTCGTGTCAACTGCATTCAAACTGCATCCGAACTGCAATTTGCAGTTGGATTGCAGTCCGTCTGTCTAGAGCCTAAAATAGATTTGAATACAGAGTGTACTTACCGACTTCCTGGATAAGTAAATTCCGCTTATCTTTCTAACAGTTTCTTTATTTCTTGTCAACAGGTCGGCCATTTTGTGCAGCTGTCAAACGTCGCCGCCATGTCTGTTTCCCGCGTATCCCTGTTCGTCGTGATTGCACTGTTGTACTTGGAATGTTGCTATACAGCCACGGTGAGGATCAACTTTATTTCTATAAAGTACAGGTGGCCTACCATGATCTACTTAATTAAAAACGATTCAAAAGCAAGACATTTCAGTTTAGGTTCCTAAACTGCATCGCTCAAAGTCGTACCATGACGTCCATTACGATCAGCGGCATTTACTTTTAACCCAAAACTTGCGACTCAGTTTGGGACAATCGCTGTCAAATGGCATCGCCTAAATTGGATCGTTAAACTGACGTCATGGTACGAATTAGAAGAATAGTTCAGTTTAGGTCCTAAAATGGATCGCGTTAAGAGCTCATGGTAGGCCTCCAGTTACCATTAAGTGACTATAATTTACATAAAAGATGTAATAAATATATATATTAATAAATTTTGTAAACACACATTCAGGGGTTCGCAACCTTTCGATCAAATAAGAAAACAATATTTTGTAATGATATTTTATTTTTATATGCTTAGGGATATACCTAATTATGTTAACACACGCATCTAATTACTGTCGTCAGCCGATTCAAAGTATTCTGCATCTGCATTCTGCAGCATTGACAGCGTCAGCGTGAACTTACTAACACAAAACATTACACGACAGCCCTTTATATCGCTAAAATATAACCCGACCAAGTGAAATTGCTCGTTAGTTTCGTATTACACGTATGTTATTTTGAGTTGATTGAATTTGGGATTATTTGTTGTTGACTGAATTGTCGCTACGTAACTTAGTAGAAGTTCTTTATTTACAAAATGTATAGCTTCTCGTGACGGGGACTTTAGATTTTGAACGTTTTTAATTACATACGAGAATTGGCCTTCAGATGTATGAACGTAAATGAAGCAAAAGGAGTATGTAAGCATCTTAGCAGGTGGCGTTCTGAAGTTTCAGCCTACCCGCATGGGAATAATTCATGAGTTTATATGTATGTGTGGTATGTCAGTAACAACTAGCTTCAATTCTGACTAACTGACCGACTATTTAATTTTGACAATTCAAAAGTGCCTGTACATGGTTTAATTGAAATAAATGCTTTGAATTTGAATTTGAGTAGGCTACCAATCCGTACAATATAATTCTAAACCTGTAATTTTATATTACTTCCAGATTCCACAGACCTTCGACAGTCGGCTGTCAGACGAAATGATCATGACTCCTAAGAAGCGGCCATTTTGCAACGCTTTCACTGGTACGTTCCAAATTTTTTTTTTTTTTTTTTGTTTAGCCTATGTACTGTCCCAATGCTGGGCAAAGGCCTCCCCCCAAGTTCATTCAGGAACTCCTTTCACGCGCCACCTCAAACCAGCCCTCGCGGTACGCGTCCAGGCACCCATCGTGTAGAAACTTTCAAAAAAATTTCAAATTCACAAATGACTTTATAGCGCTATATGTATGGATGGCTACACAGATACTTACCATTTTTATTTCTCTTAATTACAGGCTGTGGCCGCAAGAGGTCGCAGCAAGCGCCCGGGATGCCCGCTCAAGAACTGATGAGGCAGAAACAGGTATAATTTCATTCCTTACTCATTTTACTTACATAGTACCAGCTTATTATTTTCCCCGCGAATTACGAGTTGAAGGTCGTAGGTTCGAACCCAGACAGGCGCTTTACTTTGTGTAAATTATTTCATCACCACTGCTCTCAAAACGGTGAAGGAAAACATCGTGAGGAAACCGGCATGTCCTAGACCCAAAAATTCGAAGACATTTGACATCCGCCAACCCGCACTGGGCCCGCGTGGGAGGATTACAATCCACACCTTCTTACCGAGAGAAGGCCTGTGTTCCAGCTGTGGGAATATTATAGGCTGATAATGCTGCTTATCGTCCACTGCAGGACAATGGCCTCTTCTGATACAGAGAAGGTACGAGCAAGACGGGTTAACGATTTCAGATTTACATTAGTCCAGGTTTCCTCACGATAATTTTCCTTCACCGATGTCAGTAATTCCAAGACAAACTCAGAAAGTTACATTGGGGTACTTGTCCGGATTTGAACCACAACCTCTAATGCAAACGAAGTCGTCCTCTGTCTAGCCTTTTCCCAACTATGTTGGGGCTTCAGTTACTGGGTAACACGATATCCCTTTTTAGGGTTCCGTGCCAAAATGGTAAAAAGGAACCCTTATGGTGCCACTCAGTCTGTCTGTCCGTCTGTCACAGCTCGATATCTCAAGAATAGAATAGAATAGGATACTCTTTATTATGTTCACCATATAAATTACAGACATAAATATAGAAACTTTACAATGGGTGCACAATGAGCGGTCTTATCGCTAAAAGCGATCTTTTAAAGACAACCTTTGGATGGATTAAAAAGAGGAAGGACAGACAAATACTGTAGGTAGTCTGTGGTGTAACATTTACACAATACAATAAATACATACATAAAGTAAGTATATTATACTAATCTAAATAAATATATACATCTACTAATGCTATCAACTTGAAATTTGGAATAGTTCTAAAACATATGATGGTACGGAACCCTCGGTACGCGAGTCCGACTCGCTCTTGACCGGTTTTTTGTCCATATTTCTCTATTAAGGCCTATTCAGATATATGCGATAGTGCTGTCCCGCTCGGTAGCGGTAGGTACTGGTCCAAAGTGACTAAACAGAAGGTGAAGGTGACTAAGTGACAAACCACTATCGCGCGATATCGCCTATATCTGAATAGGGTTTAAGTTGTCATCTCGGTGGTCACCACAGATACAGACAGACCTAGATAACGCAAGTATCACGATCTGTATGAAAACCAAGCGTGCCATTTTTTGACTACCTACTCGTCACAAGCACAATTTAGTGATGGGAAAATCAAATCGATTCAAAGACGCCGCCGCGTGCGGCACCCGTCTCGCCCCACCCCCGGGGCCTAGCGCCAGCGCTCACGCTCACCCAGCCAGCAGTACACAGGACTGACCGCGAAAGTGGCGGCTTACGATTTTTGTACGTAAGCTGGGCACGCGAAGTTGCTCTTGCGTTATCTAGGTGTATCTGATCTATATATCTGTGGTGGTCTCCCTCTTTCTAGTGACGTTATATAGGTAATATCAAAATTAAATATTTGCTTTTCACAATTTCAGTACGGCGATGATGAGACTTTCGGTTTTAACCTGGACTCAGAGGTTGCAATGGAAGAACTGTCCCGACAGATCCTATCCGAAGCCAAGATTTGGGAGGCCATTCAAGACGCGAGCGCCGAAATAGCCAGACGAAAACAAAAGGAATCGTATTAATCGAATACAACGAGATATCGATACCGTAGCGTTTCAAATCGATTAAAATAGTGTTTAAAAATAACCGCCATAAACTAAATCGACTGCGGATGAAATAGTGTTGCAAGATTTTTTTTATTGTGTTTTCTTCGCACAGTTCGCACGATTTTTTACAACTTGACTAAACATAAGAGTTTCTTTTATCGATATACTAGCTGCCCGGCGCTACTTCGTTCGCGTGGTGTCCTACTAATACCCCCTACCCTACTCCTACCAATCCTACCCCTGCCCTTCTCCTACCTTACTCCTACCCCTTCCCTACCCCTTACTCCTACCCTACTCCTAACCTACTCCTACCGTACCCCTACCCTACTCCTACCCTAACCCTTCCCTACTCCTACTGTACCCCTACCCCTACCCTACTCCTACCGTACCCCTACCCTACTCCTACTCTACCCCTACTCCTACTCTGCCCCTACTCCTACCCTACTCCTGCCCTACCCCGAGCCTACTCCTAGCCCTGTCATTTGCGTTTTGTTATTCCAAGTCTGATTCTTTTTTTTTTTTTTTCTGTTTTTTTTTAGTATCTTATGTCCGTCTCCTGGCTCTAAGCTACCTCCCTACCAATTTTCACCCAAATCTGTTCTGTCGTTCTTGAGTTATAAGTGGTGTAACTAACACGACTTTCTTTTATATATTTATCGATATATATAGGTACAATTCTAAGTCCTGACTGACTGATATATCAACGCACAGCCTAAACCGCTGGTCCTAGAGCCATGAAATTTGGAGGGTGTGTTCTTTGTGAAGAGAATTTCGAAAAATCCTTTCTTAGTGGATACCTACGTATCCACTAAGAAAGGATTTTTCGAAATTCCACCCCTAAGAGGGTGAATGGGGGGAGGGTGAAATTTCACGCGGACGAATTCGCGGGCTGAAGCTAATAATTATAAACAAGTAATTAATATTAATTGAATAGACACTTTAACGAGATGACGTCTACTAGAGAAGTATGGAAGATAAAAGACATGTTGCGCCGACCACGAATAAATAATTGGATAGCTGTAGCACCATGAACATGAGGCTACAGAAGCTAGTGCGAATCTTGGGGTTCATTCGATTAATCGAGTCTGGTTTAACCACGTTGGGATCGGTGCAATTCATTCATTAACATGGGCAGGAGAATGATGACGTTAATTATTATGACACATTCACACCTTCCAGAATATAAATCAAATCTCTAAATGATTGTAATAACAGTGTCAACAAAGAGACTTTATTTTATAATATGACTATGTATTGTAATTCTTCTTCTCTGTAACGCTAGCACGACTGTATTTTATATCTTGTTAGCCCAAAATATGCAGTTAAAGTGACTTCTGCGCTGCCACAGACGACGCGGTGTATTGTTAATGTAATTTCCTATAAGTAAATGTTAAGAGAAATAATTTATGGTGACTTTGTTTTTAGTAAAAAAATAAGGCATTAACGAAAAGCAAAGTAAATCTATGACTTCATCCGTAGTCGAGATTAACACGTTAATTTTTTACAACGAAATACTAACTATGGTGAATTGTCTCGGAGAATATTCAAGACTTAATAAATCTGAAGACAAGTAGAGAAGAAGACTTTGCAGCAGTGTGCCCATTGCAATAGCAAAACCCATGCTCGGTGCGATAGGAGCATGTGAGGTGTGAGCGTTTCATACAAATTTTAATATCAGTTTATTCAGCAGATAATGTTTATATTCGTATTCGCGGATGTGAGCAAGCGTTTTGTACGAATGTCAACATTAATCCAATACGAATAACGTCTACATTCGTAAGAGTAGTTGACCTTACTTGGTAAAGTCAATGTCAAAAGTCAAATTAGGCTGAGAATCAGCACTTTTCGAACGTCAAAATTTCATAAGATAGTCCCCCAAAACACGCGGCATTCACTACCTAGTGCTTTTGCTGGGAAGAAGAAATGGCGCAACTCCCCAGAAGCACAGTGTGGTTTTGACCTTAGATACCTATTCAAATTAATATATTTATTTATAATAAGCACACCAACAGCACAGTCACTTACAATTCAAATTAAATATCAACCAAAAATTAGCATTTCAGTAACCATGCAAATAACAGGTATGCATGACATCCAACTCAAAAATATTAGAGACAAAAGAGAACAATAAATAGTGTGTCTAGTAGACGTTCCAGAACACTACAAAAACAAACCAATTTAAGTTACATAGACGTGCACTCTTCACACTGTCTAAATAGGGAACGTTTGTATGAAGCAAAACTCATGGAAAAAATATCAATAGGAATATCTGTCAAGTTGGACCTTTCATTATATTGCCTTGCCATACGTGTTAGAGGGCTATTAAATGTGGTGTTTATCTACAACAATGGGTTTGCCACTTACCTATTTTTTTACGAGACAGTCAATCTTTCAGTGCCTGTAATTTCACGCGCACTAATACAACGGTACAAGGATCTTTGGGCGCGTGGCCAAAATAGGAACTAACGCTACCATCTTGTTTTAAATGTCACAATTTAAAAAAAACAACTACGCTAGCTGTCAATGTCATTCAGGAGCCTAAAGATCCATTATATAAAAGTCCGTTCACAGTTATTTTACCTGTGACAGCAGCAACCCAACAGCAACCTTATAACAATGAGAATAAAGATCACTGTGACTTGGACAGTGATGCAAAATCTGGGATAAAATAACTGTGAGCGGACTGCAGCACTCTCAGTAAAAAAATCGAAAAAAGGGAACGCTTAGAAGTAGAAATAGGAACAGACGCCAGCACATCAAGCTACTACAACCTGTCAAAATTATTTAATAGATTTTCAACTTTATCTCTAAAAGCATAAGGTTCAAAGTTGATTGGGAAACTTTGACAGTTTCGGGTAGCTCGATATGCTGGCGTCTGTACTTCCCTAGACTAACTTTTTTACAAGGAGTTACAAGTCAATTTTCATATTTTGAAGGTCTTAAATATTCTCAAAAGAGTTTACAAAGAAATAAACATAATTGCTGCAAAATGTATCATATACTTAATTTACATAATAAGTTTCTATTTTAATTTTAAATCGTCTAGGAGGTGACTTAGTAATAATAACTATAATTAATAATTGTTAGTTTGATGCTAATAAATTAGTTGAGGATATTTAAATATCCGATTTGGAAAATAAATTATGTATGTTTAATTTTATTAGATATACCTTTTATCTCCCTCCCTAAATATGTTATCACATATCCCTGTGGCGACCGGCGACTGTCAGCAGATTTTTTTAATAACCGAAGAATAGGTACAGAGTCATGTACTAAATCCAGAACCTGATGTTTTTAATTTTTAATTTTATTTCCTTTTCCCCAAATCCGGGTATATTCATTTCTTTTTCTAACTCCATGTATGCGGATTGTTTAATATTTTTATTTTTGTATTGTGGGGACTTAATATTCCATAATCATTCATGCTCCAAGTATTTGGAAACAAACTTCAAAGTTGTCTCTTCGCTCCAGCGGAACGACATTTTTGCCGGCACTAATATGTAGAATGAACTTCGTAGTAGGAAATGACCGAACATTCGGCCGAATGCCGATACGATAAATTTACCACTTCGGAGTAGAACTAGAACCCCAGGTCACCCTTTATGTCGGCGACTGGGATTTCTTTTGGGATCCTGCGGATCACCTTCACCACTCGAGTTTGGCGCTCTTCCGGGAGGGAGTATGTGTGAAAAGACACATCCCTCCCTTCATCCCTTTGGCGGAAAAGGTGGGTAAGGTCTCGGAAGTCCTTGGACGTCGGGGTAGAGAGACCTTTTTTAAAAAGTAAAAATTTTTTTTTTTTTTTTTTTATATGACCACTCGCAGATGCAACTCGCTAAGGTTGCCTTACTGCTTAACCGGACTATCCTGTGGTGGCCGAAAATTACTTTAAGGCCCCCAGCCAGGGCTTACAAACTAAGGATATTGGTTAGTTAAATGAGCTCCACTAAGGGCACCCCCTGTGGGGTTCGGGCCTCGGCTTAGTGAGTCATTGGGGGGAGGGCAGCTATGATCAGGCTGGGTCTGGTTATTATTTGGGGAATTTAAAGCTACTTGCTCAGCGTCGCGGGCTGGCTTGTCGAGCAAGGGTCGGGCGGTGATATTACAGGGACGTCGCGGAGGGCCTCTGCGGCGGGGCCGGTTTCGCGGTTTGTATCTGTTCTTTCGTCTGACAGTGGTGGTTTCCCTACAGCTTTCTTGGAGAAGGGTAATGGGGTCGTCGGGTGTGAGGAGGGTATGCCTGGGACGGCGAATCTTAGAGATTTTTGAGGGGACGTATTGGGCGGCTGAAGTAACTAGGGGGTTGGGGTGTTTTTCAGCCCTTTCGAAGAAGCTCTTTGTGAGGCGTTTCATGATTTGTTGGATAGTTGGGATCTTGAGATCAACATGCAGTTGGTTATTCCTAATGTACCACGGGGCGCCCGTGGCTTTTCGGAGAAATCGGTTTTGGAGGGTCTGCATCTTATGGAGGCGGTGGGGTTTGACGTGCGCGAACACAGGGCACGCGTAGGTCATGATTGGCCGAATGCACGCGGTGTAGATACGCAATTTGCACTTAAGTGACAATTTGCTGCGCGCGTTCAGCATGGAGTGAAGCCTGCCAAGAGCGAAAGCGGCACGCGAGCGTACCGTTTTAATGTGCTCTCCGAAGGACAGGCGGTGGTCTAGGATGACCCCCAAGTATTTGGCTTGCTTCTCCCAGGGGATCGGCTTGTCAAACATGGTGATCGGATTTGGAGTAGGAGGGAGGCGGTGGTTGGGTCTGGAGAACATTACCGCCTGGCTCTTGTCGGGGTTGACTTCGATTCTCCATCTCCGGAACCAATCGCCTAAGGCTCTTGCGGAGTTTTGGAGATTGCGGGCAATACGGGTGGGACTCCTGCCAGAGTAGAAGATGGCCGTGTCGTCAGCAAAAAGGGCTAGCTGGGCTGCGTCACTCTTTGGGATGTCGCTAGTGTAAAGCGTGAAGGCTAGTGGGGATATTACCGAGCCCTGTGGGACGCCGGCGCGGATCGGGTGAGGGCTGGAGAGGGCACCCTCGATGCGGTATTGAAAGGTGCGGTTCGACAGAAAGTCTCGGAGGATGAGCACGAGACGATCTGGCACCCCGAGCTGGTATAGCTTGTATATCAGCCCGTTGTGCCAGACCTTGTCAAACGCCTTTGCAATATCGAAGAACAAGGCACCGGTCAGCATGCCTCGCTGAAAGCGGGCGCTGATGTGCTCGACTATGCGATGCACTTGTTGGACGCAAGAGTGTTGGGGTCTAAATCCAAACTGTTCTTTCGGGATTAGGCTCTTTGTTTCGGCGTAGTCTTTGAGACGCTTATAAATAAGCCTCTCATAGATTTTGCCTAGGACATTGAGGAGACTGATGGGGCGGTAGCTGCTTGGGGCAGACTTGGGCTTGCCCGGTTTCGGAATGCCGATGACAGTGGCTTTTTTCCACGACTGTGGGAACATGTTATTAGACATGGCGCTATTGAAGATAGCTGTCATTAGAACTATGAGGGCTGGGGATAGGAGTTTGAATACCTTATTGGTAATTCCGTCTGAGCCAGGGGCTTTTCGTTGTTTGAGTCCCTTGATAATTCCCTCCACCTCTTCTGGAGTGACAGGGGGCAGGGGATCACTTGGGTCCTCAACGGGAGGGAGGGAGGTTCGGTGTTCGACTTCAGCGTCCACCTTAGCGAGGTGAGCTGGGTCTACTGGCTGGGAGCTGGGGGAGCATTGAGCCTCTAGGCTGTCGGCCAAGCATTCAGCCTTGTCCTTGTCGTCAAAGGCGACGCTCTTGTCGGGGCGAATAAGCGGGGGCATGGTGGCTTCCTCAGAGGAGCGTAGTTTCCTCTGTAGGTTCCAGAAGGCCTGATGGGTCGGTTCCAAATCATCGAGCATCTTGTCCCAACGATCGTCACGCAGCTTTTTGACGCATCTGCTTACTTTGCGTTGTAAGCGGCGCGTAAAAACTTTGTTACTGTCGCAGGGAAAGGTTCTGTAAGCACGAGTGGCCGCGTTCTTCTCGGTCACCAGTTCACGCACGTCATCCGGGAGCTTCCAGCGAAGGTGATCCTCCGCCGGAACCTCCCTTGAGCATTCACTCAGGACGGACTGTACGTGTCCGGTGAACGAGCTGATCGCGGCCTTTGTGTCGGCTACAGTCTCGATGTTATCGGGGATTTGGTTTAGGTGAGGGGACTCGGTGGATTTCAGCAATTCGCTTACTTTCCCCCAGTCCGTTATCACCTTTGTAGGGGGGGGTTGGGTGGGGTCAGAGGGACCATGTCTCGGGACGAACTCCATTAACACAGGTCTATGGTCCGAATTCAGCTCGTCTATTGCTTCTATGGAATGCAATCGCAAGTTTACATTCTTTAGAAGCGTGACGTCTAGCACATCCGGTCTGTGGTTGGGGTTATTTGGAAAATGGGTGGGATGCATCGGAGCGATGATATCGAAGTTAAGGGGGCTACAGAGGTTGTACAGTACATTGCCTCTGGTGTTGGACAGGCGGCTGTTCCACGCGGGATGTTTCGCGTTAAGATCTCCCGCCAGGAGGACGGAGTCACTTAAGTTGAGGAGGGTTGTGAGGTCATTACCTATGGAGGCATTAATTGATGCGGAGTCGGTGTTGGCGTTGGGAGGCGGTAGGTACGCCGAGACTATTGTTAGGGGTTGGTGTCCTGTCAGGCCCAGCCGACAGACAGAGACTTCAATGTTGGAGAGGGAGGGTGGGTCTAGGGGGATGCAGTACAGACTGGATCTGTAGTAAATGAGAGTACCTCCTTTGTGGCAGCGAGTCCTGTCATTGCGAACTGACCGGTAGTTGGCAATTTTTGGGTCTCGTTGGTGGGGTTTGAGGAAGGTCTCTTGGATAAGAAGGATGTCTAGGCGATGGTCGCGGAGGAATGTGGCGATCTCATCGCGTTGGCCATTTAGGCCTTCGGCATTAAAGGTCCCTATTCTTAGGGATTTCGGTTTTAGCCTACACGGGGGAAGGAGCTCTGTGACGAGTTGTGGGGAAGATTTTTGAGGGCTTGCGTGACGTCAGGGTACGCATTATATATTTTTGCTAGGGCGATGAAGTCGCCGTTGCAGACTATGATGTCTCTCGACATCTGGTAGCCACGCGGAGAGTGGAACACTGCGAAAGTGCTCGTGATGACCGTGAAGGGGTCAAGGGGGTCGAGCGCCGGGGCGCTTGCCGCAGGAGGAGGAGGTGTAGCCGTGAAGGTGAACGGTGTACGTTGCACCTTGGCTGGGAAACGGGGCGGCTGCGCTGGGTGGTGGGGCGCTGAGGACGCAGTGAAGGGGGTAAGGCGGGGCGCTGTAGGCGCGGTCGCTTTTATGATTGGTCTGGGGGGGATGGGGCAGGAGACCAATTTTCCCATCAGGGGTGGGATGGATTGTGGGGGAGTTAGAGCCGGGAAGTGGGCTCGGTGGTTTTGCCCGGTCCATGGGTTGGGGCGCTGGGGGCTGAGAGAAGAGGGGAGGTTCTCCATGAAGGAGGGTCCTTCTCTCTGTTGCCTCTGTTTGGCCCTTAGGGCCAGTTTGGGGGCGGAGGATTTGGGGGCTTTTGGGCACCCGCGGTAGTTTGCGGGGTGTCCAGCCTCACCGCATAGCACGCAGCTGGGAGGCTCCGTGCAGAGTGTGCGGTCTTTCGGTCTGGGGCACTCGGTGGTGCCGTGGTCACCCAGACACTTAACGCATCTAGGT
The DNA here is from genome assembly GCA_914767645.1 of Hydraecia micacea. Classification (NCBI taxonomy): domain Eukaryota; kingdom Metazoa; phylum Arthropoda; class Insecta; order Lepidoptera; family Noctuidae; genus Hydraecia; species Hydraecia micacea. The sequence continues at coordinate 4,635,013 of OU611803.1, forward strand.
TTGCCGAAGCAATTGCGTTGTGCGTGTCCGTAGAGTTGGCATCTATGGCATTGAGCCATGATGCCGCTTTTATGTGGCCTCTCTATGCGAATCCCCGAGAGGCTGCATATCTTGGTTATCTGGTGAATGGGGTGGTGACCCTCGACCGGGTCGCAGACCACCAGCACCATGTTGAAGGGGGCTGAGTTGGTAGAGCCTCCCCTTTTTCTGTGCATCCGGTGCACTTCGGCAACCGGTATGCTTTGCGACTCGAGGTCGCTGAGTATCTCCTGGGTGGAGATCTCGACCGGGATGTTTTTGATAACAAACCGGGTGGGGATGGCCTCTTTCAGGGAGTGGGTGTGGTACCTCACCCCTGTGTTTTGTAAGAGCTTTGATAGCTCTAAAAGTAAAAAGAAAAAAAAAAACTATTGCTTATATACTAATTGCGGTAACGAAACCATAGCGACTTCTAAATCGACGCCAACGCCATCTATCGAGCAGGCCGGAAGCTTTACAAATAATTGAGTCGTAAATACAGGTGCTTTACTTTGTGTAAATTATTTCATCACCATTGCTCTTAAAACGATGAAGGAAAACATCGTGAGGAGTTTTTATCCTGGTAGTAAAGCGGGGGTTTGATACTGAACCGATTATGTTGATCATAAAAATCAAGTTCCCTATTTTCGTACGCATTACTGGTTTTGTAGTTTGATGTGTAGCAGTATAGCGGTGCGTACCTATTGCACGTTTTAATACACTATCTATTTATAGTCCAAAAGGAAATTGGGCAAAGTTGTATAAGAGGTTAAATACAGACCTACAATATCCACAACGAAGTTAGAGAGGAAGTCGAAAACGACGTGAGCAAATTCTCTATGACAAAATGAACGAAACCACGAGAAATGAACGCGCAATTTGTATGATTAGCTTAGGAATTGTCATGGTTTCGAGGTATGGAATCATTGAGTGGTCATAGTGAATTGCCCTGAACTGAATGGCTTCGAGAAAAGGATGGTACGGTTGTGCCTTTATAAGTTTGTTTTTGCTCGACTTAACGGGGGGCATGCAGACTTTGTCCAGTTGAATGACGACTTAAACAACTTTGCCCAGCGTCCGTCAAATGACTTAGGACTTAGCACTCGTTCAGGAAAAATCTAAATTTATTTAACCACTGGACGTTGTGAAGCAGGTATCATAACATTGGCAAATTTAAAGTTTACAAAATAAATAAATCACAAATATGTTTTACAAATACATATATTGAAGGAAGTAATAAAATATTTGTTTACAAAAAATATTGTAAATAGATATAGACGTATATTGTAAATAGATGGTACATTAAAAGCTGGTGGATACTATTTAAAACATGCAGCTGAACAATCCAAATGCCTTAGTGCTAAGGGCACGCCAGAAACAGTTGGTTACGTTTTCTGGCCAAACTAAAGCTCATGTCAACGAAGGAATCTTTCAAAATTAGATCATTATTTCAAAAGCCATCGTCGTATTAAGTACAATTAAAAAGAATAAAAATAAAGCCTAAAAATTAGAGTAAAATATTTTAAGGGAAAGTACTAAGTACCTAATGATTTTATATAATCTTTACTGTTTTATGAAATCATAAGTGAACCAGTATCTTCTTTTCTAAGATTTAAGTATAATAAAAACAGTAGAACGTTTTTTTCTTGAATATCTTGCCGAATAACCCCTTAAAAAATGTACACTATTATTTTTAGACCATAGACAAAGGTAGCTATAGGAAGGGTTGATCATACAGACTTTCAACTTAAACCTTGCAGAAGACTGTGACAGTTACAGTTCCGACACCCTGAAGGTTTCCGTTGCGATGCACCATCAGGTTATTCAAGTCGGTGAAATAAGCTGAGGGTGGCACATCAGTGTCACACATGTATGCGTGCACTCCAGATACACCGAACACACATTCCGGAATGGGCTGAAAATAAAATTGTACACTTACATAAGGATTTATAAAAGTGACGTTCAAACGTCAAAAATGTATGGTTAAACATTTGGGGTCTTACCACAAAAACAGAAACACTAAACTTGTTCAACGTGTGTCTAATGTCAGTGTTACGTCAAAGTCCATATAAATATGTCGTGTTTAAAAGGTGTTTAGCCTAAGCAATTGATAAACACTGTTTTGTGGTAGTGAGGTTGCTATTTATGAATAAAGGGGTATGTACAGACACCAGCACATCAAGTTACTACAATCTGTCAAATTTCTTTAATAGATTTTAAACTTTATCGCTTAAGCATAAGGTTCAAAGTTGATTGGGAAAATTTTACAGTTTCGGGTAGCTTAGCGTGCAGTTCCTGTGACACTCGAGCGGGGCGCTTAAAATCGGCACAAAAAACAACTGTCATTTCGTATAGTATATATAGTCCAGCGTACTTTTTTATTAGAGGTCAGTGCTCCCGTATTATTATTAAACTCTTTCGGTCAGTGGATGCTAGGGATTGACACTATTTACAGCTCACTTCACCTAAGTTTTCACGATGAGATTTTTACAGACTAGATCGGGTGGGGACTTTTTAATAGTGGTATCAAAATAAGATACTAAATAGGAATGCTCTTTAGACATACTTACAGGAATAGTAACTCGCCAATCGGGGACTAAAGGGTTTAGGCTAACAGGTTGAAGTTTCACTGGATGAGCAGTTGGTACACCTCCTGGCGATAGATCAAAACATACAGATCAAATCTATATTCATATTATACAGGGTTAAATTAGCTAGCGAAACTCCGCAGACGTTATTACGTCTGCGGAGTTAAACTAATTACTAATTATTATTATTGCTAATTTAATTTCGGTAGCTAGCTTGAGATATCGATACCTATTGGTATAGATATCTCAACACGATAAAACAAAAAGGAATTAATTTGACGATTTTTGACGTGATAACTTCTTATAAATCGATGAACGCCGGTTGCATGCACGAAAAAGCATGAATCATTGTCACGTTCCGTCTGAGCCGAGCGTGCAAGCGAGAGCGCGGAACAAGCGATAGAGAGGCACGATGTCAATGTTTTCTTATGACGTTATCACGTAAAATTATCGTCCCTAAACCGACTTTACAGACAACCAATTTTTTTGTGGGATCACGGACCGCAGTTTGTAGTCACTTGATACATCAGTTATAAAATCAGCTTTTATTGTGTAAACTTCACAGACGTGATGGGTATCGATATCTGAACACGACAAAAGTAACGAAAACGGATTTTCTTTACTCATACTTCAAGTAACAACATAACCAGCAGCCCCAAAAAAACAGAGTTTCGCTAGCTAATTTAATTTGACCCTGTATACGGGTGTTAAAAGAACACATTGAAAAAAAACTAGGCAGTCATGGAGACTACCGACAGAAGGGTTTCGTATTTTCCTTTTGAAATACGGAACCCTAAAATAAAGAAAACTCACCGATTTGGGCTTCGCCGCACTGCGGTGCTTGCGCATTGATAGTGATTGCGCATGCGCAGGCAAGGACCAATAGACTTATTGCAGAGAACATGTTGACAACTGTTGACCAGCTAAGTGTACCCAGATAGGAAAAGATCAACGCTTTATATATGCCTCAAAATTTTACGAAACGGATTTTTTTTTTGTTTAATTGCCTTTAAAATCTAATAATTAAATTATACGGGACGTAATTAGTGCACAAAACGAATAGATTAGCAAAGCAGCGCTAATTCGTAGCGTGACCTATTTATGTATTCATTAATTTTGGATATTCAATTATTTTTTATTTACATATTGTTCTACGTGTCCGTAGGTACAGACGCCAGCACATCAAGCTACTACAATCTGTCAAATTTCTTTAATACATTTTCAACTTTATCGCTAAAGCATAAGGTTCAAAGTTGATTGGAAACATTTTACAGTTTCGGTTAGCTTGATGTACGGGCGTCTGTACCTAGGTATCCACCTAGTTAGTTATCCACGCAACGCAAGCGAAAGACTTGAAAAGTAACTTGAAAAAAGTTTTGTAAGTATAAAAATTTGTCAAGTAAAAAATGTTAACAGCACAACTCAAAGATAAATTCACAAAACAATTTTTTAAGCCTAAATTGTGTCCCACTGCTGGGCAAAGGCCTCCTCTTGTTTCTTCCAAACGTTCCTGTCTTGTGCGATCTCTGGCCATGTTGGCCCTGCAAATGTTACCACATCATCGCACACAACAATTATATAAAAAATAACATTTTGCAACGTTTCGACCTTAAATTTAACAGTGCTTCTCTCCCAAAGAGGTTTTTTGCGCCATATAAAACTAGGCGAGGGTGATATCAGAAAGCCAATTCTCGTATAAAATTTATAATCGTTCAAAATCTCGGTTGTCCCATTTCAATCCTAGTAAGGGACACTTTTTACAAAAATCGTTTTATTGCATAATCTTGCTAACCTAGTAAGTCCCTACTAAATACAAAAACAGAGTTTAAATTTAAAAAAATATTTGAATTCAAGCAATTCCCAACAATGTCCAGCACAGGTTTAGGTAATTATAGTAAGTAGCATTATGTACGCACCCACACTTCGCTTGTCATGGTTAAGTCCGGATATCTAGATAAATGATAAATGATTTTATTTCTGTAAGTAGGTTTGCACAAACACTTTTACACGTCAATCATATTTTAAAAACTAGATGAGGTCGGCGTTTCCTATCTGACTACTCTGAGAAGAAAGGCCGAAACAAACTCAGAGGTCACAGTCTCTTTTAAAGTCCAGACATAATCTTGGTCAGGTTATATGAAGACCGTGTAGATCTAAGTCCGAAATGGTCTTTTGAAGAAAGAACCACACAGATTTAGTGGACCTGTCCAGTCAGTGCACGCATTTGTCAGAATTCGTGCGGCTCAACTCAAAACTTAAGGATAAATAATCCTAAATAAATAGGGGACAATTACCAGACACAAAAGTCTCCGGGCTGCCTTACTTCACAACCCCAAAAACACTTTTTATTACACGCCGCGACAAAAAAGAGCAGTCTTGATGATTCTATTGAATTTAATTATATAAATACATATTTCTTACGGTTGTGAATCATATTTTGATCAATATACAACCTGACTCTGGCCGGAAAATTACATAAAACGTAAAAATATGTTGAATTCGCGGGCTACCCTGGCGCTTTCGTCAATGAGCCTACGAGGTATCGGTCAAAAGTTCAAAACTACGGTATTTAGTTAGGCACAGCTCTAATCCCACTGTATCCTGTTTCCTGAAAGAAATGTCAAAAGTGTGAAGCTGTCTGTATAGTCTATGGCCCATCATTCGTTTTTTTCTTGTTTTTTTCCGCTAGGAGTAATAGTGTTCTGTGGTTTTTCCCGTGTTAAAGTTTGTTGGCGGGCGTACTAAAGTTGGAAAATTAAATACAAGTTTTTTAGATATATTTATACATCACCGACCTGTATTGTGATTAAAAATGTCGGATATCTCAAATTCTACTAGTACTTCTAGTAAACGGCGACTTTATCAAATTGACGACACTATAGAAAATTTAACGCAGGAGTTCAATACGTTGAACGATTTTGTGTACAAAACAGAGTTTGAATTCTCTCTGATGACTGTGAAAATGAAAAGGGAGAAGCTTAGAGCTCTTTCAGCGGTGGCCAAGTCGCAAGTACTATTAACTAACATGGAAGTCATGATAGCAGAAAGCGATCTTAATACGGAAATTGAAAGACTTAGGAACTTTAAGAGAAGGAAGTTGAATCGTAACGAAGGTAGGTCTGGCTAGATTTTAGTTTTAATTTGGAAAGTTTAAACATTGTCGTCATCGTTTTTTATAATTTTTTACAGGTCAGTGGGTCGTCTTAGGGGTTTTTCTCGTGTACCCGACATTTTTAACAGCATAACAATGTTTTCCTTCTAAAAAGACAAAATAACCGCCCCTAAGACGACTCACTGACCTATCGCATTTTTAATAACTTATCCACACATACACTAAAACATCAGACTTAAAAATGTTTTGGTCTTCCACAAGAAATGCCTCAAACTATTTCTGTAGTCAGAAAGTCATTGTAGTGCATGTGAACAAAACATTCTAGCTACTCTGGATTTGGTCATATTTGTGCAAGGGCTTGCACCCTAAAGGTCCACACATCAGAGCCATGCCCAGGACGCGGACAGACTGCTCCATCTGAATTATCGGTGTTTACATTTTATATGAACTCACGTCCGTGTCCGGGCCGGTGATGGAGCTTTGGTGCCTGCCTTGGATGTGACACGGCCCTGATATGTGTGGATAGACCTTTAGGCATAATAACTATTGCTATGTCATGGTATGGGCATGTTATGTGGAGGAATGAGGAAAATGTTGTGAATTAAATTTTGAGTACCTATGAATGAGGATGGAGGTACGGGGAGACATGATAGATGGACTGTGTGATAGATATTGCTACAATGGGGGTGATTACTGAGATGACTGATGAAACCTTAACTAATTGTTTTTCAGATGAATCGCAAGTGGTAATCCCAAGTCCACCCCAAGTAACACCTCCGCCGACCACAACTACTGTGTCAGTCCAAACTACGGAAAGCATGTCCAATAAGAAGAAAAAATCAAGACGCAGCTCCTCGAGGAAGTCCCCGCTTGACATTTCTTCAGATGAAACCGTGATTATCCCAACCATTCAAGAAAGCATCGGCTCACTTGGAGAACCATCCCAAATCTATCAAACAAGTTTCAATCGAGGATTGTTCACCCCAATGCCAGTGCACAAATCGGATTCCGAAGTCTCACTTTCTAGCTCCGTCAAAGCAGAGTTTAACAATTCGTACACAAAAACACTCACTCACGAATCTGTCAAAAAATCGCCAGCTAAAAAACATAAATCTGAAAAAAAGGTGAAATCAAAAAGCAAGTCTAAGCATGCCACAAAGCATACTCAGTCACCACCTGGCTTCCCGAAAACGGTGGCTGATCTTAGAAAAAGGGCCAATACACCACCAAATCATACGGACTCAAGCTCACGTGCAGCTAGTACTCCAAAGAATAGTACGACCGATGATAAAAATTCAACGGCTTGTGCCACAGTGGCATATTATGCGCCTGTAAGACACAATATGGGCGTAGTAACTCAACCCAGCACGTCCACCACAACGTCGTCACCACGTCCTTACTTATATATAAACCCTGCCACACAGACCAACACACTGTATGATTCTCAAAAAGCAGGCACTAGTCAGAGTTATAATTTCTATGGCAGCAAGCCATAGTGTTCTTTAAATGTTTTAATATTTTCAAAGTTAATATTGAGTTGACTACTAATTTGTATTGATTGTGTTTTACTAACATGCAAAACAAAGAACAATAATTAGGGTTATTTTAACCTGTTTTTCTTTTTTAATGTTGACAATCAATAACTATTTGTTTGTATTTCCTCTAATAATTTTTAATTGAATTTGACTGAAGAGAGGCTACAAGACTTGAGGTAAAATAATAGATCTATCAGTGGCTAAATATATTTAAATCAACATGCAGGTACTTATTGTAAAATCATGATCATTATGTATGAAACCTATTCACTGAATTTGTTACTGGCTGAATATTAAATGTATGGGGGATTTCAAATCACTGACAAGAAATAAAATAAAATGGTCTATAGTTCATGAAAACTAATAGTGGTAAAAAAAAACAATTGATTTTAACAACATTCAATTCATGTTAATTGAAACAAATTAGTTATAATTTGAAACTCAATCTTGTTACTGTCAATTGTTTTATGCTTGCAAAACAGTTGAAAGAAACAATGGCAATAATTTCTATATTTAGTTAAAGATACTCAATTTTATTGGTCAAAATGTAACAATTTTGTACTAAATGAAAGGTTTCCAGTATTTTTTTATGGAAATTATTTTTTTCTACATAATCATGATACAAAAAAGAAGTGATTCCAAAATCAAAATGAATGTTTATATTTTAATAGTCTATGCCCAATTTAAATACGAATAAAATACATTCATGCAATCTTCATTACAATAGGTATTTTCATTCTGATTTGAAGTTTTTTTTAAGTTTGGTATATTACATTATTTACAGTTCCTATATTTTTTATGTGCATGCTATAGCCCTCTAGTGTTCTAAATTGGAACTACAAAGCAATGTATGGCACCGCTATTATTATCATATTTTATTAATTAAGAGCAAAGTTTTAATTTGAATACGTAATTAGTACTCCCAATTTGCAGTTGAACAAGTGTGCAAATATCTACTACTACTACTGCTTTTAGCTAGCCATTTTACTTGATTTTACTATTTTAATTATGCTGTGTGCCGCCCGGCCTTTGCAGAATCATGTCGACCCGACCGTCTATGTACACCCTTGACATTAGATTATAAGACATTTCTACAGATAGCGCCATCCACGAAGACGCGGCCCACTCTTCTTCATAATCGCTTACAGTACAGGTGTGCAACATTCAGCTAGTGTTTTAGTTATGTCGATACACAGTAATTACTTATTAGTGGGTAATTAGTGTGTATCAAAAAAACTAAAAGGCTAACGGAATTAACTAGCGATAACCACTAGCGATTAGTAAGAAGAGTGGGGCGCGTCTTTGTGGATGGCGCTATCTATACAGTCCATTATACAATTTCATATTTCATTTATCTCTTTGACTGTTTTTTTGTTGTGCTTAGAAAGCACTCATTGATTTTTGAAGTTTCAAACATTGACACGATGTAGCGATGCTATAATTTATAATAAGAAAACGCCTATTCTTTTTAATTGTTAAAGAGTTGGTTTTATTTACTTGTTGATTATTTTTAATATTGTGATTGTAAGATTTATGTACTTACAGAAATTTTAATGGAAAGTGATTTTTTTTAATAATGTTTGTCAAATCTCTTGGATAAGAGAGGACTCGAATTATAAGTATTGTGATTTTTCGTTTTAATTTGATAAAAATATATAAAAAAACACTTGACGTTTTATTTTTTCCCTGAATAAAGTCCTCCAGACCGTATTTCGACCACGGCGGCCAATCTCAACGGAGACTAACCTTCGGCGCGGGAGATATTATAGTGTGCGCAGATAGGTGCACTCGCTCTCTTCCCTCACTCTCCTAGTCCGATGGGACGGCAATCCGACACACCACCGGAGATAGACCAAGCGCAGGACCAACGGCTTAACGTGCTTTCTAAGGCACGGGAGTATCACACCGCCAACTTCCAAACTCCTGGCTGTCACCAATAAATTCCTAATGGAAAAACGTTGTTATTGTTGATCGAAGGGAAAACCCAATGACTGCCCGACCTGGGAATCAAACCTAGGAGACCAAAGGGGCAGTCAAGTTCCCTGAATAAGAAGCAGACGGTAGGTACAGTCAACCAAATATATAAGTATGCAGGGTCGTCGGATATAGTTGAAGTTTAACCGATTTATAAGAAACCGATGGATGTTTTCGACTGGAAATTTGATAAATGAGCTGTTTTGTTTTCTATTAATTTTATTCGAGAACATCCATCGGTTTCTTAGTAAACTTCAACTATATCCGACGATCCTGAATACTTATCTCTTTTGTGTTCTAAGTAGTAATTTTTTCTAGACGTCTTCACATACATTTACTTAAGTCTATTCAATGTCTAAAATTGATATTATTTCATCATAGTGCCTAGCCTTTTTCCCAACTATGTTGGGGTCGGCTTCCAGTCTAAGCGGATGCAGCTGAATACCAGTATTTTACATGAAGCGACTGCCTATCTGACCTCCACAACCCAGTTCCTGGGTAATACCCCTTGGTAAGACTGGTTGTCAGACTTGCGGGCTTCTGACTACCCGTAACGACTGTCAAAGATCCACGAATGACAGCCGGGACCAACGGCTTAACGTGCTTTCCGAGGCACGGAAGGGTCTCGGTATGTAAAGATGGTCACCCATCCACAGTCCAACCGCAGCAAGTGTAGCTTAACCTGATCGATCGATCTGTGCGGCTGTTATTGTTTAGCCACGGGCCCCTCCATTTCAAGTTAAACAAATATCAACTTTATCGTAATGGAAATTAAGTTGATTTCAGAGTAACTAGCACTATTGAAAAAATTATAAAATGTTTGAAGTTGTAACGTAAACTGCACTTTATTGTGTAGGAATTAAAGTTATTTTTGCATAAACTCATATTTGCTTACATTTTTGGCGAATAAGTCGCGGATGCAGATTAATTAATGTATACTGCCTCGTTGGTCTAGTGGTCGCAAGCGCTACTGGTGAGTATGAGATCCTGGGTTCGATTCCCATGTCGGGCAGTGTTATGTTGAGTATGAGGTCCTATTCAATTCCCAGGTCGGGCAGTGTTATGTTGTGCATGAGCTCCTGGGTTCGATTCTTAGTTCGGGCAGTGTTATGTTGAGAATGAGATCCTGGATTCGATTCCCAGGCCGGATAAAATTGTTTTGTTGAACATGAGGTCCTTCCTGGCTATATAAATTGAACTTGCATAAACTAAAGTGATAAAGTTGAAAATCTATTAAAGAGACAGATTGTAGTAACTTGATGTACTCTGTACAATCTTTCCATAATTATTGAAATCCTAGCTTCCAATTGGTGTTCATCAGTCAAGTAATCGTACGAGACTACCCGACTTTGAACCTTATACTTTAGTGATAAAGTTGAAAATCTATTAAAGAAATTTGAAAGATTGTAGTAGCTTGATGTGCTGGCGTCTGCACGATTATTAGTGTCCAAACACACTATGCGGAAGATACGCGACCGAAGTTCCGCGGCTGATTTTATTGTACGCTATAAAGCAACGTAATTTCGGCATAATGTGTCGTCAACTCGTCAGTAATTCAAATAGCATTGTAGGCGTAATCATGCCGAACTTCGGTCGCGTAACTTCGGCATAGTGTGTTTAGACACATAAATACTTTTTTTTTTTAAGTAATGGTCAAATTGAACTTAGGTTTTCCAGAAACACGTATTTGTATAGATATTTGGAAAGAAAATTGCAAATATAGGATAAGTTTTTAATTGCATCTTTTATATTTTGGCCACACTAATTACCTACCTAATCAAAATATTGCAACAGAAAATAATTAAAATTATAAGCAAACATTTTTTAATTAGAGGTCCGATATTGAAACTATATTATGTTACTGCGTAAAATGCTAAGTCTAAATAACAACAGAACTTTAAGCTGTTTATGCCTTTATTGTTATAAGGTCTACTGCTTTCGCAATTCCTTTGTTTTTATCTCTGTCTGTAATATGATTTATGGCTACAGTGAACACCTGGCTACTAGGATTAGTATTTTATTTAAAATTTAACAGAAGACAAATGACGCTTATTTCAAATGCCAATTTATTATAACAACCTGTGATAACAACTATAAGACTAATTTAATTTTTTTCGGTTTGATACGCGGGCCGCGCACCGCGCATGCGCGCTACTCAGGCGCCGCCGCCGCCTGCGTCCCTCTCCCGCGCTTCGAGTCAGTCGCCACTTCGCCAGTCGCGCGCCCGCTCCGACGAACGCACGTAACGTTTTGAACACCGACCACGGCTCTCGTTCGCTCCCGCCAAAACTTGTTTTTAGTTGTAAAAAAGTTACGCCAATACTCTTGTTGTGTTGTGTATCAAAATAAACTGTTTCGTCTCATATAAATCAACGTTTTTCACTGGTATAAACACCCACGCCTTCTAGAGTGACGCCCAACTCGCGGCCATGTTAAGTTTCAACACGCGACAAAAACGAACCCAGTGAAGTGCGGTTAATACCTGAGTGACTATAAAGACATTATCATGCCACGAACGACGCGGGCAACCCGAGCAGCAATCGACCGCAAGGCGGAAGAACAAGAAAGCGACGGTTACTCCGATGCGGACTGTGACACAGTGGTGGAGCCACGCGCCTATGCCGGCGCCGCTACGCGGCCGAGGAGATGCGCGCCCAGGAGGGCACCGCCCTCGACCACACGCTCAGCGGGGCCCACACCAGCGCACCCGCCGCAGCGCTGAACACCGAACGGCTACTGTCCACTATGATGGAGACCAACCGCACGCTAGTCGACACCCTACGGTCTCTACATCAAGGCAACCAGTGGAACCCAGTCGCGTCGACACGACACCGGCGGACGGGGCCGCGACCTCTGGCGGTAACTTTTAAAAGTGCACCGCGAGGTTTGACGGGCAGTCACGCGTCACCGAGGTACTAAAGCCGTTTATCGATGCAGTGGAGGTCTACAAGGAGTGCGCCGGCGTGTCCGACGAGCACGCGCTACGCGGCCTCTCGATCTTTCTTACTAAGCGGCGACGCGGCGCCGGCGCGGCGGTATGGTGGCGCGGCGCCCGGGCCTGCGTCGGCTCGTGGCCGGACGCGCTCGCGCGCGTGCGCGCTGCCTACGGCGTGCAAAAACCCACGTACAGGAGACTACGCGACGTATTCACGCGGGAACAAAGTGAGTGTGAACGCGCAGAAGTTTTCATATCAAAGGTACGATCGTTATTAGTTCAATTACCCTATGTTGTGCCAAGCGTGATGATAGTGGATATTGTGTACGGCTTACTACATCGTCGAATACGGAAACATTTGTCGCGAGACATCGATATTGATCATTTGTTAGAGAGAGCGAGAATCGTGGAAGATTCGATAACGGAATTAAAAAACTCTTCATCAAACATCGTTTCCGCGAATAACCCGAATGTACCTACCGCTCCCGACCGCGGTACTACGAGTCCGAGCGCAACCACCGGTTCCACACTCACCTCTAACTCGAATGATAAATCGAAACGAAGATGTTGTTGTTGTCACGCGGCTAACGAATGTCGTAAGGCTAATAAAGTCGATATTTATATATACTTTATTGTACACCAGAAAAAACATTACAATAAAAACGATGATTCACATAAAACATACAATGGGCGGCCTTATCGCTTTCTGCGATCTCTAATAAAGTCGATAGTGAGAATACAGCTAATAAAGTAGGTACTAGTGATAAAGATATTAATCCGATACGTTATTTATTATGGATGCGGTCAGCCAGGGGTGGTGAAGTCGAAGTGTGAAACTTGTTCGATTAAACCCGCGCCCACCAAACCGTCCGACTTTAACGTCGTAAAAGGTGACTTCTTCGCGACAACGACGTCACATCCTTTGATAACAATAAGCGTGGTAGGTAAGGAAGGGGTAGCAATAGTCGATACCGGGGCTACGCACAGTGTTGCTAGCCCGTTATTGTATTCGTGGTTAGTGAATAACGGCGTTCAATTCCAAGAAACGGAGCGTTATATCGGGCTCGCCGATGGCTCGTGTCATAGGAAAATAGTAATATTTCTTGGTGATGACACTAGAACACTTTTAGGTCGTGATTTTATTGCTAACGCGGCTATTGTTCTAGATATAGAATATAATAGAATACTCTTTATTATGTACACCATATAAATTGCAGACATAAATATATAAACTTTACAATGGGTGACACAATGGGCGGTCTTCTCGCTAAAAGTGATCTTCTTTGGATGGATTAAAAAGAGGAAGGACAGACAAGTACTGTAGGTAGTCTGTGGTGTACCATTTACACAATACCATAAATACATACTAATCTAAATAAATATATACACATATACATATATATATTATATATATATATAATATAATAGTAAACATGAACAGGAGCAAAGAAAATATAATGATGATGTTAAAGGAGAGAGGAAGTGCTTTTTTAGATATAGCCCAGGAGTCATGGCATTTTGCAGATAGTCCAGGAGACCGGTTCCCGTTTTTGCAATCTTATGTATTGAACAGCGCGGCCGTGACGCAAGCAGAGGTCTGCGATGTATCACTCACTGCGCCAAGATGAAGGTACGAGTTTGCCCCCGGAGCACAGGGCCGCACTCAACGAGTTCTTGCAAGACAGAGTCGCTCAGTTCGCTTCGGCGGGACCTCCTACGGACTTCTCTGTCCATAAGATAAAGGTAAGCGAGACACAGGAACCTTTGGCTTCTCCTCCCTTTAGGTTGTCGCCGCCTAAGAGAGAGGCATTCGAGAAAGAGCTACACAAACTGGTCAACTCTGACGTCATTGAGGAATGCGAGTCGCCGTGGGCATCGAATGTCGTGCTTGTCAAGAAGAAGGATGGCAGCTTTGGACTGTGTATCGACTACCGCAAGCTCAATGCTGTCACCGAGCCTGACCGGTACCCCCTCCCAAGGATGGAGGACTTTCTCCACGACGCAAAAACCGCTAACTAAGTACATGACTACCCTTGACCTCCGAGCTGGCTACTTTCAAGTGAACGTCGACCCTAATGATAGGGACAAGACAGCATTCACGACACCTGTTGGCACTTATAGATTTAAACTCATGCCAATGGGTTTGCGCAACTCAGGCGCCACGTTCCAGAGGCTGATTGACAGATGCAATTCGAACTTGCCAGGTACTACTCTTCTAGCATATTTAGACGACTTGTTGATAATGTCCGATGAGACCTTCGAGAAGCACCTCGCCGACCTCACCTCCGTGTTTGATCGACTCGCCTTGTTCAACTTGCGGGTGAACCGCGAGAAGAGTCACTTCACGAGGGAATCAGTAAAGTACTTAGGGCACATTATCTTACCAGGCGGTATCCATGTCGATCCAGGGAAGACCGCAGCAATCGCAGACATACATCTGAAATGTTTCCTGCAGACCTCCAGCTGGTTCAGGCGCTTTGTCCCTGACTACGCAGAGCAATTTATCAGAGGACTTGAGTAACCGAACTATGAGTTTATTATGACCTGAATTTATAAATTCCGTATTTTTAAATTAATTATTTACTATCTTAGTGTAGCTTTTGTTAGTAATACGACCTACTTACTTTGCTGCAAATATTATTTGTATTAAATTTGAAACATTTAATTTGTTTAAATATTTGATGCCTGTCCATCGCGAAACACGTAAGATCATCACCTTATAATATAAGACCTTAATTTACCATGATTTACAGCAAATAAATATATTCTTATTCTTTTTATAATAAATTCAAGTAAAGATTTCCCACCAGAATTATCTTTATTTTAGCATTTGAACTTTCCACGAATTTTCAAACCGTTATAAAGTTCCATTGCGACTGTCACAAATGTTTTTAATAAAGAGCAAAGATCACGATAATCAGTTTTTATTAATAAATCGCATTACTCGTATTATGAATACCTACTTGACTTAAACTTTTGCTTTTACATAATGAAGTTTCCTAATCAAAATATTGTAACAGAAAATAATTGAAATTACAAGCATAGATTTTTATTTAGATGTACGATAAAAACTATGTTAGGTATAGCGCAAATTGCAAACTTTGAATAACAACTTTAAGCTGTTTATGACTTCATTGTTACCGATAAGTTACCGATACAGATAAGGCCTACTGCGATGCCGCTTGTGTTCAAAAAACTATTATTACTAAAGCTGGCCCAAATATACCTCGCACAGTATTATCGCTGTTCCATTGTTTTTTTATATCTGTCTGTAATATGATTTATGACTATGGTGAACACCTGGCTACTAGGATTAGTGTTTTATTGCACTGTTTTTAAGTCGGAAGACAAATGACGCTTATTTCAAATGCCAATTTATTATAATAACCTAATATCAAGCTACCTGAATTCGCGCGCCATAAAGTTCTAGTATTTAGTATTGACAGATTTCTTGCAGTATTTTTAAAAAACTATTTTACTAAAAAGAAATACAAAAAAATAACAAGACTTCAAAAAAAAAAACACTACTAAGTGATAAGCAACTTTAATTTCGGAAGTCGCTGTCGTTGGTTCCGTTTTTTTTTTTTGACAGTGACTTCGAAATTAAAATTATTTATCACTTTGTACTTAGTGATTTTTTTTAAGTTGGTTGTTTTTTTTTTTTTTTGTAAAAAAGTTTTTTAAGGATTCTTCTTTCTTTATTGTAATAGATTATCTCCAGTTATCTCTAGTTTCAGCGAAGGTGTACGCCTGCGCGAAGCTCTCAGCTACCCATCTCTAGTTGCACTCGTGACTAGTTAGTCTTGCGCGAAACGTCGCGGTGAGTGTTGGTCGAGCCACATGCGTGCTGAGTTAATTTTTCGTGCTAAGTTAATTGGATAGGTACTTTTATGTTTTTAAGTGGAAATGCAGTGAATTTTATTAATATAAAAATGTGCGGTGTGTGTGTTGTGAAATATGACGATTAAAATTGTGTTCCGTTGCATAGGTTAATAAATATTTGTGAATAAAATGAGTGCTTTGGTTTTAACAATTTTCAATGCTTGTGGTATAGGTATTTTGTAAAATGTAGTGTCGTTTGAACTGTGAAATTAAAAATTACCTAGTGTTTGTGCAATACTTGTTAGGTACTAAGTGTCTCCTAAGTGAGTGAGCTGAGCAGAACCTGCTGTGTGCTGTATGCTGACCCTGGTAAGTCAATACTTACTAAAATTTTAACAATAATTACAAAAAAACATAATTATAGTAACATCAAATATAATAAGATTCGTTCTTCTTCGTTTTGGGTTATGAAACAAAGGATTTTGGTTAAAACGATGTTATGGTTAGGTTTATACTTTATTTTTTATACTATAATTATGTTTTTATTAATTGCTGTTTGCTGTTGTTTCTTTAGATTCACAACATGCAGCTGTCGACTATTTCTGTTCTGTGCTCGTATATCTATTGTTTCATGTATGTTTTTTTTTATTAGGTATTTCAGATAATTTACTTTTCTGTATTGTGTTTCTGTGACAAACAACCCTATTTTTCTTTTCTTTCTAATAGACTGGTAGCAAAAATTAAATTCAATGGACTGTTTAATCAGCCTTTACAATTTAAAAGGAATTTGTCAAATTATTTTAATTACTTACTATAATATTTTAATAAAAAAAACATAGTATCCAGGTAGTATACATACATCCCTAAAATGAGTGTGTGCCCCTTAAATAAACCAAAGTAAAATATGAATTAATAGCGTTATCTATCTATATATATAAAAGGAGAAACTGACTGACTGACTGACATATCAACGCACAGCCGAAACTACTGGGACTAGGAATGTGAAATTCTGCACACAGCTTCCTTTTATAATGTAGAGGAGCACTAAGAAGGGATTTTTGGAAATTCAACCTTTAAGGGGATGAAAAGGGGGGGTTTTGTTTGTGTGAAAAATCTTATTCCTTGAATTAATAAACTTGAAACTTGCCACGAATACTTATCTAAGTAAATTATGAAGGTTGGCATTCTTTGTTTTTATAAACTACCCCCTAAAGGGGCATTGGAGGGTGTCAAAATTTGTATGGAAAAATTTTAACACGCGGTCCGATTAACTCGAAACAGTATATTATATCATCATCATCATTTCAGCCGAAAGACGTCCACTGCTGGACATAGGACTCCACCAAGCGTCTCCACTTCGACCGTATTATAAAGATCAAAAATAAAGAATAGCGTGTATCAGGGTTTTTCGAAAATCTACCCCTAACTACGTGAAAAGGGGTACTTAGTTAATTTTACAGGGGAGGATTTTACTGCGTGATTTGATTAACTCGAAAATTGGTATGTATAATCTTTGAGTCAAGTTATAGAAACATCCCGGACGATTTTTGAAATGTCCACCCCTATGAGCATAAAAAGAGGGGATACAATTTATATGAAAAATCTTATTCATTTGGTTAACAAACTTGAAACTTGGCAATATTTGGCTCAGTAAATAATTAAGATTGTCACTTTTAGTTTAAAAAAATCCTTCACAGAGTATTTAAAGGGTGACAAAGCTAATAGGTTAGAAAAATATGTAACCCGCTGTCGGATTAACTCGAAACTCGGTACTATTAAATCAAAAAATAAAAAGTAGGTGTGTGTTTTAGGGTTTTTAAAAAATCGACTCCTAAGGGTAATAAAGTTTCAGGGGTGGATTTTACTGCTTGGTTCCATTAACTCGAAAATGGGTATCGGTTTTTGAGTCAAGTTATGAACACATCCCAAACGATTTTTTTTTAATTTCCACCCCTGTGGGGATTAAGAACGGGACACAGCTTATTTAAAAAATCTAATTCCTTTTATCTATAAACTTAAAAATTGTCCCGAATACTTATTTATCTAATTATATGATAAAGATCATAATCATACAATTACGAAATGTTTAGAGAAAAAAAGTACGAAATACACGCGAACGTATCGCGGGCAAAGTGCTAGTTGTAATGTTAGGTGTAGCGCAAATTGCAAACTCTGAATAACAACTTTAAGCTGTTTATGACTTTATTGTTACCAATACAGATAAGGCCTACTGCGATGCCGCTTGTGTTCGAAAAACTATTATTTCTAAAGCTGGCCCAAATATAACTCGCACAGTATTATCGCTGTTCCATTGTTTTTTTATATCTGTCTGTACAAATATGATTTATGGCTATGGTGAACACCTGGCTACTAGGATTAGTGTTTTATTGCACTGTTTTACAATGACTAATAAAACTTATGGACTTGTCATACCTACAAAATTAGCGTGTATACCTACAAAAATCGGGAACTTAAGATGGCCGCCTTTCGTAGGGTTGTAACTGCGAGCAACATGCGCAGCGGATATCGACATTATTTAACCTACATGAATTTGTTTTCTATTATTTATTTAAATTTGTCGAATTAGCCTTGTAATGTAATGCAGCTGAAGTGACAAGAATTTTAGAAGTTGTGGGTGTTTTATGTTTCTTGGTTTTATAAGACGTTGTAACTTGTCACCTTGCTCATGCTTCATTCAATATCAGAAGGCCAATATTCTCGTAATATATTTACCTACTTACTACAGGTGTAGAGTATTGTTCATACGAGCTTACACACTAACCAGGACCAGGAGACTTATGATGTCGTGACTGGCAACAAAATATTATTATTTATTTCCTACCCCGTTGGTCTAGTGGTCGCAAGACCGATTGCTAAGTGTGGGGTCCTAGGTTCAATACTCGGGTCGAACTTCGATTATTAATTATTACTTTTGTTATTACATTAATGGCATTTAAATAATACTAGATTGCTAAAAAAATACATAGTTGCGGTCATCTATTCGACTATATTTAACAGAATATATACAAAAACCATTGAGATCGCGAATCGGCAAATGTATACCTTGTTTAACTTGGCTTGAGACAAAGTATAAACAATCACCACAACCAAAACTAGGTAATGAAAAATTCGAAACAAACATACAACTCCTCCTTATTACACAAGAAGATCATACAATTTTTGTCAAAATTATTTGATCATATAATAGCAGGATTATCATCCATTGCAAGGCTATTAATGGACACTTATGGATTATAATCGATAATAACTCAAAGCATCCGACTATTTACCCAACACTAGCAATCAACCGTTTGACAGCACATCTACCACAAAACTCGGCAACATAGAGGAAAAACCCCGGCACTCAACATGGCGACCGACCACGCATAGAAATGATTTTGACGTCACACAAAAGTGTTGCCAAATTTAGTACTTGACAAACATTTGACGTCTCTCTTTTCATATGCAGCTCTTGATTAGTTAAAAAAAAACAAAACGCTTTATGACATGTGTGTGTCGATATGACAGATATTTGTATAACTATTATTTCTATAGTAGAATATGCCGTCTCCATAGTTCTCCCAACTCAGTGCTGTTTTATTTAAAATTTAAGTCGGAAGACAAATGACGCTTATTTCAAATGCCAATTTATTATAATAACCTAATATCAAGCTAACTGAATTCGCGCGCCATAAAGGTCTAGTATTTAGTATTGAGTGATTTCTTGCACTATTTTTAAAAATCTAGTTTACTAAAAAAAATTACAAAAAACAACAGACTTCAAAAAAAAAAACACTACAAAGTGATAAGCAACTTTAATTTCGGAAGTCGCTATCGTTGGTTCCGCATTTTCTTTTTTTGACAGCGACTTCCGAAATTAAAATTATTTATCACTTTGTAGTGATTTTTTTTAAGTTGTTTGTTTTTTTTTTAAGTTTTTTAAGGATTTTTCTTTCTTTATTGGAATAGATTATCTCCAGTTATTATAGTAGCTTAGGTTTTGCAGTCTCTAGTTTCAGCGAAGGTGTACGCCTGCGCGAAGCTCTCGGCTACCCGTCTCCTCTAGTTGCACTCGTGACTAGTTAGTCTTGCGCGAACCGTCGCGGTGAGTGAGTGTTGGTCGAGCCACATGCGTGCTGAGTTAATTGTTAGTGCTAAGTTAATTGGATAGGCACTTTTATGTTTTTAAGTGTTAATTTTATTAATATAAAAACGTGCGGTGTGTGTGTGGTGAAATATGATGATTAAAATTGTGTTCCGTTGCATAGGTTAATAAATATTTGTGAATAAAATGAGTGTTTTGGTTTGAACAATTTTTAATGCTTGTGGTATAGGTATTTTGTAAAATGTAGTGTCGTTTAACTGCGAAATTAAAAATTACCTAGTGTTTGTGCAATACTTGTTAGGTACTAAGTGTCTCCTAAGTGAGTGAGCTGAGCAGAGTCTGCTGTGTGCTGTATGCTGTATGCTGACCCTGGTAAGTCAATACTTACTAAAATTTTAACAATAATTACAAAAAAACATAATTATAGTACTTAACATCAAATATAATAAGATTCGTTCTTCTTCGTTTTGGGTTATGAAACAAAGGATTTTGGTTAAAACGATGTTATGGTTAGGTTTATACTTTATTTTTTATACTATAATTATGTTTTTATTAATTGCTGTTTGCTGTTGTTTCTTTAGATTCACAACATGCAGCTGTCGACTATTTCTGTTCTGTGCTCGTATATCTATTGTTTCATGTATGTTTTTTTTTATTAGGTATTTCAGATAATTTACTTTTCTGTATTGTGTTTCTGTGACAAACAACCCTATTTTTCTTTTCTTTCTAATAGACTGGTAGCAAAAATTAAATTCAATGGACTGTTTAATCAGCCTTTACAATTTAAAAGGAATTTGTCAAATTATTTTAATTACTTACTATAATATTTTAATAAAAAAAACATAGTATCCAGGTAGTATACATACATCCCTAAAATGAGTGTGTGCCCCTTAAATAAACCAAAGTAAAATATGAATTAATAGCGATATGTTAAAATATAATTATGTTTCAAGAAACAGATTCCGTAAACCAGGTAACTACCTACTTAAATACGAGTCGATTTTAATTTTAATTAAAATGTTAAGTCTAAATTATAAGAAAATAATATGACGCCATCACATTCTCAATAAAATGTCGCATGTCGTTTTTCTTAGAATAGAATAAAAAAATTATTGCGGCCAAAGGCACAGCGAACTACAACCAATTTAAATATCTGATAAATCAAATCGAATTATTTACTTAAATTCGTACTGATTTAAGTTTTTAAATTATTAACGTATTGTTAGAAAATTAGGCATCACTACAAAATGGCGGAATATGCACATTTAAAGTTGAGTAATTCGATAAAGAATAAAGAGAGAAAATATGAGAGTTTAATTATGGGTGGACTTTAGAAACCGTGTTGACAATTTATTGGAGGACTTGAGTAACAGAACTATGAGTTTATTATGATCTGAAATTATAAATTCCGTATTTTTAAATTGGATAATTATTTACTATCTTAGTGTAGCTTTCGTTAGTAATACGACCTACTTACTTTGCTGCAAATATTATTTGTATTAAATTTGAAACATTTAATATGTTTAAATATTTGATGCCTGTCCATCGCGAAACACGTAAGATCATCACCTTATTTATAAGACCTTAATTTACCATGATTTACAGCAAATAAATATATTCTTATTCTTTTTATAATAAATTCAAGTAAAGATTTCCCACCAGAATTATCTTTATTTTAGCATTTGAACTTTCCACGAATTTTCAAACCGTTATGGTTTGAAAATTCGTGGAAAGTTCCATTGCGACTGTCACAAATGTTTTTAATAAAGAGCAAAGATCACGATAATCAGTTTTTATTAATAAATCGCATTACTCGTATTATGAATATTTGACTTTGCTTTTACATAATGAAGTTTCCTAATCAAAATATTATTGTAACAGAAAATAATTGAAATTCTAAGAAAAGATGTTTTAATTAGAGGTCCAATATTAAAACTATGTTAGTTATAGCGCAAATTGCAAACTTTGAATAACAACTTTAAGCTGTTTATGACTTTATTGTTACCAATACAGATAAGGCCTACTGCGATGCCGCTTGTGTTCAAAAAACTATTATTTCTAAAGCTGGCCCAAATATACCTCGCACAGTATTATCGCTGTTCCATTGTGTTTTATCTCTGTCTGTACAAATATGATTTATGGCTATGGTGAACACCTGGCTACTAGGATTAGTGTTTTATTGCACTGTTTTATTTAAAATTTAAGTAGGAAGACAAATGACGCTTATTTCAAATGCCAATTTATTATAATAACCTAATATCAAGCTAACTGAATTCGCGCGCCATGAATGTCTAGTATTTAGTATTGAGTGATTTCTTGCACTATTTTTAAAAAACTAGTTTACTAAAAAAAATTACAAAAAACAACAGACTTCAAAAAAAAAAAAACACTACAAAGTGATAAGCAACTTTAAAAGTTGGTTGTTTTTTTTTAAGTTTTTTAAGGATTCTTCTTTCTTTATTGGAATAGATTATTTCCAGTTATTATAGTAGCTTAGGTTTTGCAGTCTCTAGATTCAGCAAAGGTGTACGCCTGCGCGAAGCTCTCGGCTACCCGTCTCTAGTCGCACTCGTGACTAGTTAGTCTTGCGCGAACCGTCGCGGTGAGTGTTGGTCGAGCCACATGCGTGCTGAGTTAATTGTTAGTGCTAAGTTAATTGGATAGGTACTTTTATGTTTTTAAGTGGAAATGCAGTGAATTTTATTAATATAAAAATGTGCGGTGTGTGTGTGGTGAAATATGACGATTAAAATTGTGTTCCGTTGCATAGGTTAATAAATATTTGTGAATAAAATGAGTGCTTTGGTTTTAACAATTTTTAATGCTTGTGGTATAGGTATTTTGTAAAATGTAGTGTCGTTTGAACTGTGAAATTAAAAATTACCTAGTGTTTGTGCAATACTTGTTAGGTACTAAGTGTCTCCTAAGTGAGTGAGCTGAGCAGAACCTGCTGTGTGCTGTATGCTGTATGCTGACCCTGGTAAGTCAATACTTACTAAAATTTTAACAATAGGTAATTAATAAAAACATAATTATAGTAACATCAAATATAATAAGATTCGTTCTTCTCCGTTTTGGGTTATGAAACAAAGGATTATGGTTAGGTTTATACTTTATTTTTTATACTATAATTATGTTTTTATTAATTGCTGTTTGCTGTTGTTTCTTTAGATTCACAACATGCAGCTGTCGACTATTTCTATTCTGTGCTCGTAGATCTATTGTTTCGTGTATGTTTTTCTTTATTAGGTATTTCAGATAATTTACCTTTCTGTATGTACTGGTTTCTGTGACAAACAAACCTATTTTTCTTTTCTTTCTAATAGACTGGTAGCAAAAATTTAATTCAATGAACTGTTTAATCAGACTTTACAATTTAAAGGACTTTGTCAAATTATTCTAATTACTATAATATTTTAATAAAAAAACATAGTACCTATCCAGGTAGTCTACATACAGACCAAAAATTATTGTGTAGGTACCCCAAATAAATCAAAGTAAAATAGCGGTAGGTTAAAATATAATTATGTTTTAAGAAACAGATCCTGTAAACCAGGTAACTGCCTACATAAATACCCGTCGATTTTAATTTAAATGAAGAATGTTAAGTCTTAAAATATATGAAAGTATGACGCTATCCCATTCTCAATAAAATGTCACACGTTGTTTTATCGCGGCCAAATGCACAGCGAACAACCAATTTAAATATCTACATTAACATAGAGTTTTAGGATAAATTAGATCGAACTATTTGATTATTAACGTATTGTTAGAAAATTAGGCATTTTGTAGTGATTGGGTTCATGCATTAGTAGCAATCACTACCACAGATTACTGAATTGTCACTACAAAATGGCGGACCATTTCCAATTCAGTTAGCATGATTTTATGTCATGTATACCTACTTTTTTGATGCGGAGTCAAAATTTTAATATATTGTCACACTATTTTAATATAACCATCATAGATCATATATTTCTATAAAAATAATTATGATGATCACTGTATAATACTAGAACTTAGTTTACTTAATATAAACACTTGTGTAGGTACTAATTTTGTACCTAAAGTCCTAGGATTACCTAGCTGGGATTTGTGCCCGGCAAATGGCGATAGGCTCTAAGCCTAGGCGTAACCCTTCGCGGGGAATACAGGCGAGATGCATAAAATAAAAATGTCAACTTAAAGATCCGGAATACCGAATGTCAGCTTGTTTTTCGTAAATTACTAGATTTACGTCTTCATATCGTCCGTACAAGCAGTACAACCCCGCGAAATGTCGTTCTAATATTATAATATGGTTAGCCGTTCATTCGGTAACCCTTGTAGAGCTGAATGTTGAATCTTGTGTGAACTCTTTCTAACCCCATGAAGCAGATACCCAATTTTAACGATAAAACTTTAAATGGGTACCTACTTAACGCTTTTTATTCTGGTAACCGATTAAAAGGCTAACTCATTGAAACCTTCAAACCTTTTCGAGAAAAATGGGAAATACATTGAACGCGTTAGTAAACCTAAATGAAACGCTGAAATTAACCGTTTTGGCGCAGCCGTGAGGCACACACTTTGTTGTTAAAAAATAAAAACAATATTTTCACTTTTTTGTTTTGAAAGTATATTTTACAATTTTTTTTTTTTTTTTTTTGTTAGCCTGTAGTGTCCCACTGCTGGGCAAAGGCCTCCCCCAAATCCTTCCAGGAACTCTACAATTATACTTAGTTAAGTATTTTGTGTTTCACGAACTGTGTCCAAATAAACTATATTCTTTCTTTCTTCCAAATCGTTCAATGTACATATAATAAGAGTATTTGAATGGGCATACTAACCCCTTCACCCAACTAAGGGGTAATTGATTCATTTAGGATTAGCCGTCTACAGTCCACGGAGGTACAGCTCCATAGACGCTTAATCGTCACTATATGCTAAGTGTAGGTTCACCTGCTTGCTGCTTAGTGCTTAGGGCTTACATACAGAAACTATGAAACTACGTCGACGGAACGGCAGCGTCACGCTCGCGTCTCTGCATGCAGTCTTCCTAACGCCTGCCGTCCTGCGTGTCGTACTACTAGCTACATCGATTGGAGATCATGATCGTCATCATTGACAGCCTTCTTCCACCAACTGCTGAGTAATAGACCTTCTTCCTTTTGTGTCATGCTTCTCTTCCATGCGTACGCTTGCATGCATGCAATACATTTCGTTTATAAAGCTTAGTCCGCTTGTCTGCACGACATATTTTGAAGCGTTTATGAGGCTAAGCTTCCGTGGACAGTAGGTACGCCTTAGTACTGTAACCCCCTCAAAAACGTAGGGTTTTAAACTTTCGACGTTCCGTCGGTAACCAGAATAATAAGGGGTTAGAAAGGGTTAAGCCACACAAGATATTACGAGGTTCATAAGGGTAACCGAATGAACACACTTTTATAGCACACTAGCTGCGTCCCGCGGTTTCACCCGCATATGTGTCGATCCCGTGGGAATATCGGGATAAAAACTATCCTATGCCCTTCCCCGGGATGCAATCTATCTCTTTGCCAAATTTTATTGAAATCCGTTCAGTGGTTTAGGCGTGAAAAGGGAACATACAGACAGACAGACAAGATTTACTTTCGAATTTATAATATTAGTATGGATAATTTGTGTAATGTAATAAATTAATGGGTTTGATTCAATTTAAAGTTTATTTTCTTCTTTTTAGAGCATTTAAATATATATATAAATTTTTTAATTATTAAATTTGTTTTTTAGTTATTTAAAATTCGACCCCAAAATCATAATCCGCGACTGTAAAAACCCCGGGATAACAAAATTTCAGACCGATTGGATCAACTAAGTTCATGAGCGCCATCTCAGATCCGCCATCTTAATTTATTTTTTATTTTTTGTGTCAATCTCTACATCATTTGTTCGAGCATCACCAAACTATCCCTAACCTATTCCAAATTATAACTCTTTAAAATTGGTATGGTGGCCATCTTGTTTTTCGCCATTTTGATTTTTTTTTACCATCGCTAGAATTTGCCTAGGGTATAGATCGATAGTAGTTGAGACACGACCCCGCTAATCCCGGGCAAAGTACACCATCTCCTCGAAGGGTTGAACGCAGACGTCAGTTTATTCGTAGTATTCTTCTTAGCAAACTCTTTCATTTGGTACCCATATCATAGGAGTGCGTAAAATAACTAGTCCGCCATCCATATTGAACTTAGAGCAAATTCATTTTATTTTCTTATTCTTCTTCTGCAAACCCTTTTATTTGATATCCATATCATGGGAGTAAGCAAAAATTAACTATAGGTTTTTAATTAACCTAGGTTCCCCAATTTTAGAAGACAGTTTTTCACCATTCGTCGACGAAAAAATTAAACATTTTAACGATATTTCGGATAGACTTTCTAAAATTAATTTACATTCGGCTTTCACCCTAACAGATATTGTTGTTTCGGTCCAAATTTTATGTATTTTCTCCGCTCTTCCTCTTTATGGAAGCAGCCACACCTTTTGGACAAAATCGATCATATTATCAGTACTCTTACATCCATTTTAAATGTGGCTTTGGACGACCGCGCGTGGCTGCAAGCCACACTACCCATTCGATTTGGTGGGATCGGCGTCCGCAAAATTTCTAGTGTAAGCCTACCGGCGTTCCTATCCTCGGTCCACAGCACAGAAAAGTTAACCACACGATCTTGATTCCTGCTCAGGTTGACTCTAAAAAAAATAAGGTAAAAATTTGTATGTAGTCTTTAAAAAAAAAAACATACATTAGGTACTACTTAGGATATACACATGCGTGCAAAAAAATCGACCCACCCCATGCTCTTCGATTTGAAACAATATAATTCAAGAAGTTTTACTAACAATAACCTAATATATTGATATTAAAACCTTCCTGAAAGTATATAGATTACGTTAGTGAAAGATTTATCAAAACAGATTCATTAGTTTTTGAGAAAATCTCGAACTTATAAATATGGGGGTTGAATAAAAAAGCTCCATTTTTTTAAATTTAACGTTTGTCAATTCACAAAAAAAGTCACACACTTTTTCCGAGCAAAAGTGAGTAATGATGACGGCGAGTCGATCTTGTCAAGAATATTGCTTTGAACAAAATATAGTGCATGTTTAAATAAACTGTACCTTACCTACCTTCACACAGTATAAAATAATAAATCATGTTCATTACGATTTTTGAGATATCGTGTCTCAAATGGAGAGCATTGCCAATTTTTTTGCACGCAAGTTTATTTGGTTTTGTATTTTTTTCTGAATGGCCATAAGTTCTGCTATAAGCTTATTCAAGGTTATCCATTAATTACCGGACACCCTGTATGTGTGTTAAATTGTAAAATAGGTTATGCAACCTGATTGGGAGTTATATGTTCGAGCCGTTTGGGGTTGAAACACTAGGGCCATGGGGTCCGAGTGCCCTGTGTTAGATCTTAGATGTTTATTTTCAATACATTGCAAGTTAAATAAAAGCTTTTAAAAATGGGTGTAAACACCAAAACTTTTTTTTACAATTGCAAATTGGTCGCTTTATAATAGCCTTCTTTGAAAGTCATACGAAAGTAAAGAAAATATTGAATAAAATACCAAACAGTCACAGTTTTAATAGGAGTTTCTGAGCAAAATTGCGGAAAAATCGGAGGACACGCAAGTAGTCCGAACAGTTCGCCAAAAAGCCGTGTCTACCTTATGCAATTTTTTGACGTTTTGAGAGTAGCTGAAATAAAATATCGGCAAATTAGCGCAAATTTGAATAGTGTCTTTGATCACAAAGACGACATGCGGGTAGTAGCATAAACAATTAAGTTAGTTAACATTGAATCAATGAACTGTTAAAGTGTTACTTAGAGAAAGATATATCATATTTATTAAACTAACATCTTTGAGACACACAGAGACATCTAGCGGAGATTAGTAGAAACAACTTTGATCAAACAATCATTTAAAATTTAGGTACACGTCAGGGGCAATGTTTAAGAAAACTGTTACGTGCCTGTAGTTTTAGACCGTCTACGTTAATTTAAAGCCTTGTATAAGATCTGTGGTCCGTTGCACGCTGGCAAACTTATTTGTTATTGTTAGTTAAGGGGCTTACAGGACCTAAACGCAAAAAACGCAAGTTTTAGAAACAATAAAAGTATATGATCGACTACAGTAAAAAAAATCAAAAAAATATATGATATTCTTCAGGATAAATTCTAGGATGATACCTACCTATGCTACCTATGCTACCTGTCTGCGTTTGGGCGCTCCTTGCGGGGCTCCGCATCGCTGTCAGTGCGGTGAAGCTGTCGACTGCCTCGGGCACCATGGCCTATCCTGCAGTAGGAGCGCAGGCCGGATAGCACGGCACGCCAGCATTAATGACATCATCCGTCGTGCTCTTGTCACCGCCGGGGTGCCAGCTGTTTTAGAACCCAACGGTCTGGCACGCGACGATGGAAAGAGACCAGACGGAATGACCATAATGCCCTGGAAGTTAGGCAGACCTTTGGTGTGGGATGCAACATGTGTCGACACCCTTGCGCCATCCCATCTTCCTAGTACGGTGGGCTGTGCTGGGGCGGCTGCTGCAGGTGCAGAAAACCTCAAACGGCGAAAATATTGCAACCTAATTGGGAGTTATATGTTCGAGCCGTTTGGGGTTGAAACACTAGGGCCATGGGGTCCGAGTGCCCACTTGGTTTTTCGAGATATCGCCAAGCGGTTAGTCGACTCTTCACGTGACCAGAGGGCTGGCCTATTTCTTGGCCAAAGAATTAGCATTGCCAT
The DNA here is from genome assembly GCA_914767645.1 of Hydraecia micacea. Classification (NCBI taxonomy): domain Eukaryota; kingdom Metazoa; phylum Arthropoda; class Insecta; order Lepidoptera; family Noctuidae; genus Hydraecia; species Hydraecia micacea. The sequence goes on from OU611803.1 coordinate 4,663,886, forward strand.
ACAACGTGGCAATGCTGCCAGCCTTTTGGGCACTGTTCCTGTTGACAGCGATGCGGACGAATTCTTTGATGCCCTATGATTATTTTACTTATTTTTTTTTTATATAAATGTACATATTATTATAGAGGTATAAATTATAACATGACAAAAAAAAAAAAAAAATAATACAACTTATTTGGTACGATAGAAAAAAATCATGAAGATACCTCTAAAAACTTTTTTTTTACAACAAAATTCATACTAATATACATACAATCATTATGATTTTTTGTCAGATTATTCTACAAGCAACATGCTAAAACTATAGTGTTTTAGTTTTTTTGTCCAAACACTAGATTTTTCGTAAATCGATAATTGCTTCATATTTTGCAATAAATTACCAGCGTTGTGGCATCGCGCTTCTCTTTCTTTTCTATGCAGTCCGGCAAAGACCGCGCTTTAGGTCATGTAGTCCTCTTAAAGAGTAATTTCAAATACTAAAACTCGACTACTGAAAAATCACGCTCTAAAAGTATGAATCAAGAAAATATTGAAAAATGCCAACTACCTTAACCAAACAATACGTTCTAACAGCAGTAAGCTTTAGTAGGGCAAACGATACCTCGTTTGTCAAATTATGATAAGTAGCTTAGAAGATATGAGGGAACAGATGAACATACATCCTACATATATACCGGTCAAAATCATAACCCTTCTTTAGGCTTCGCCGTAGTCGGGTAAAAAACTACACCAATTTTCTCAAACGCATGTCGCATACATTGAGGTTCAATGGTCACAATCATGTCGAACCATAATCATCTGATAATCGGTCAGAATTAGAAGAGTGCATATATTTGCAATAATTGTGACCACGCAAGCTTCAGCGAAAGAAGCAAAATGGTTTCCGATACACGACACCCTTTGGGACGAATGGGGCAGAGCAATGATCTCTGATGAATCGAGATTCGTGTTGTATAATGCCCGGCCCCACACTGCACTACACAGGTACTCGATGATGAGGGATGGCGGAAGGGTGTCGACACAAGTTGCATCCCACACCAAAGGCCTTACCTGAAACTAATTTGATTAATTATAATACAAGTGATTTAAAAAACTTTTCTGACTCGCGATATTATACGTTGTAGCAGTGCTCCCACTACTTGCGCCCTAGAAGTAAATAGGGTCTAGTCACTGACAGACAACAGTTCCAATTCAGCTTGTTAATGCGGTCTTCTACAATCATTTTTTAGGTAGGATTTATTGCAATTTAATAGTAACTATTTATATAATGATAATGATATTTGAATGTATAAAAGAGTATACTGATCTAAATTTACGGCTTTTTTCTTTATATCAGCTCTTTCTTCGAGCTATATATTCTATTCATTTGCGTAATACCATACATAACACACACACCCTTATTAAAGAATAGTAACCACCAAACCTCTGTTTGTTTGTGTGGAGTATGACGGAATCCAACAGCTTCTGGAGGGCCTTAAAAAAATGGGTTTCAAGGGTTTCGGCGTGATTCCGATATCATCGCCTTTTTGTTGTCGGCTGCCTATCTAAGCTCCACAGCCGGGCACCGAGGAGTCCTGGTATGACATGGGAACCCATCCCCGGAATGGCTGGCATGGCTTTCGCCTTTGTCTATAAATATCAGGTCTTGATGCAAACAATCATACTCAGTGATGGAGAAAATTAAACTTTTGAGTATTTTTTACGTTAGTAGTTAAGTAATTAAAAAATCAGTTTATATAGAAGTAGTGGTATTGTATGCCTAGTTTCTACAAAAAATAAAGCGAAACGTTTAACAGAAATCTGTAAATAATTTAGATAAAAGTCATACGCGATCAGCCAATCAAATGGCGGGAGTCTCTGATTGGCCGAGAGCAGCGACCTTGCGTAGCCGCAGCTATAAAAAGCGCGCGCCGGATTATCCTTATTATTATAACTAATGTCGGAGTCGGAGTCGGGAGTCGGGCAGTCGGGCGGGAACGTTTTCTCGTATGAACGCTTGAAAGTTTTCACTAACACGTATCTAATAAAATAAATAAAAAGAATGGTTAACGGCCCTTAGTGGGACGTAGTGTTACAGTTTCGGATAGTTCATGAAGTTGACGATGCGGGTGTGCGAATTCGGGGTGCGTGAGGTGGTCGTTCAGCCGGTGGCGGTGTTTTATTTTGACGACTGCGTACGAAGCGTAGGTCGGGTCGTGTTCAAAACGTTATTTTCTCTATAAAAGTGATAGTTGGTGCCGATAAACGTCGACGCGTCAACTAGGAGGATATCGAGCTTGTGTGGTAACAGGACTCCGTCGATATCACACAGTCTCGCGAAGGTATTATCGACCTAAAAGTGAAGCGTCGTAAAACACCGCGAGCGCCGAACCGCTAAGGACGGACGACTCCGTCCAGGACGTGCAACCTATTAATATAGTGATATTAAAAGACGAGAGTGCCCTTCGTAGAGTTGACAGTGTACATATTTGTACAATCGCATCAGAAAGCGTATTAAACAATGTGGTAGGTAATTGATAGACAATAGAGACCGTCGTCGCAGCCGCGTCCGCGTACTAGGGCGCGGGCGCGCCTGCTGTCCGTCCCCCGTCGTCCGTGCGTGGCTCTATACTCTCTTCACACATTCATTAAGCAAGTAACTAAGTAGGCTGCCTGTGATACGGTTACGTATTTATAATGAAATAATACAAAAAAAAAAAAAAACCCTCATTAGCTGATGCGCGAGAGCGAAATTGCAATAATAATAACAACACGACATCCACATAATATTTTATAAACAAACGGCACTCGCACCGAGGGGCGATCAAACGAATATTTATGTAGGTAGGTAGGTAGGTAGGTAGGTAGGTAGGTAGACGTTCTACACAACAAACAAACAACGTAAGTAGGTAGGTAAGTATCGAATATTATGGTCTACTAATGTTTTGTTTTTCAATTCCAGTATACACACAACCTCACTCAGTGGGGCGGCGATGGGCTTTTCACCCGTAGAACAAACGTCAACTTAGCGCGTGTAGTATGTACTTACCTGCACATAAGCAAGGGCATTACTATGTCGTGTATGTATGTATGTATGTAAGTAAGTAAGTACCTAGTAGTAATATTTCAATTTTAAGCTAACAATAAAACTGATTAAATTAATTATAATTATGTAAGTACTTCATTCATATTATATAGGTACCCCGTCCCTCTCGTAGAGTAGAGGTAACTCCATAACAAACTCCAAAACCTAAGTACGTTATGGGTACACTGTGAGTAGTAATAATGAATTTGTGTCTACACAGTAGTAGTAAGTAAGTAAGTAAGTAAGTAGGTAGGTAGGTAGGTAGGTAGGTAGGTAGAGACCGTACGTTTTTTAGACAATTCCAGTAAAGAAACATATTTAATAGTATCGAATCATATGCGGCCCTGAAAAGGGCCTTTTTTTTAAGTGCGCGTCTATATACGCATGGTCGAACGGTATGATTATGTTCACAACACACACACGTCCACCACGGTATGCAGAGCTGGTTGCGCAGGCAACACGTACGTACACGCGGGGGATGCACGTGTTTAACCGCCGAAACCGTACAGGGTGCGACCCTGGCGCTTCAGAGCGTAGACGACGTCCATGGCGGTGACGGTCTTCCTCTTGGCGTGCTCGGTGTAAGTGACAGCGTCGCGAATGACGTTCTCTAGGAACACTTTAAGCACACCGCGAGTCTCTTCGTAGATCAGACCGGAGATACGTTTCACGCCGCCTCTGCGAGCCAGACGACGGATGGCGGGCTTCGTGATACCTTGGATGTTATCACGAAGTACCTTCCTGTGACGCTTGGCTCCTCCTTTTCCCAGACCCTTTCCTCCCTTACCGCGACCGGTCATCTTCTTTACAGTGGGGTTTCAAAAATCACGATAGTAATAATAACAGCACGGGTGCGCGCACACGAACGACGCGAGCGAGCGAGCGACTGGTGTATTTTAAAATTTTCTACTCGCCTCTATTTATACTGTGCCCGGAGCTCGGCGGGCGGGGGGACAGAAACTGGAGGTGCGCGGGGCGAGGCGATACGACGCTCGTCGCTGGTTGGTCGGTCCGTTGGACGATGTCTCTCACTCAGTCAGTTGTTTCGTAAAACAGAACTTAGGTAAACTTAACTAAACTTATACCTAATAAATAATTAGGTTATCCAAAATTTTAGTTCGAAGACATATAAAAAAAAATATATATATATATATATATACATATTATTATTAAGTAAGTAGTGTACTTACTCCAAAAATACCGTAACAACTCGTATGTAGTTTACTCGATAGTTAGTTTATAGGCAGGTAAATCAAATGCATAATAATAGTACATAACATGATGATAGTTAAGAGTAGGTATTCCCTTCATAATTATTATTCTGATACGAGTAAGTATATAAAAAATAATAATAATACTGTGTATAAAGTATGTTTTGACTTATGTATGTAAAGCATCATATCTGGTAAAATAGATAGGATAGGATGTTGAAAATTTAACGACTATTGTAAGTAGGTATACCATATTATTGCGCAAGTCTAGTCTATGTACTTCTCTGATTTTATTAATAATTGAAATATAATAATAAGTATAGGTGTTAGGTAGGTAACGTTTTTTGTGACGTACGTCTGTTATAAAGAAACATTTAATAATCTGATACATATGTGGCCCTGAAAAGGGCCTTTTATGTTAACGCACAGCCACAGCCACAGACACGGTGCACTGCACGAAGGCAGTCAACGTGTCGTAAGGCGATGTGTATTGTGTGACGTCAGCAGTTTAAGCGCGTTCGCCTCTGATCCTGCGCGCCAACTGGATGTCCTTGGGCATGATGGTGACGCGCTTCGCGTGAATCGCGCACAAGTTGGTGTCTTCGAAGAGACCGACGAGGTAAGCTTCGCTAGCCTCCTGCAGCGCCATAACAGCGGAGCTCTGGAAACGGAGATCGGTCTTGAAGTCCTGTGCGATCTCACGGACGAGACGCTGGAACGGGAGCTTGCGGATCAGCAGTTCGGTACTCTTCTGGTAGCGACGAATCTCACGGAGGGCCACAGTGCCGGGCCTGTAGCGATGGGGTTTCTTAACGCCACCGGTGGCCGGTGCGCTCTTGCGCGCAGCCTTGGTGGCGAGCTGTTTCCTCGGGGCCTTACCACCGGTGGATTTACGAGCGGTCTGCTTAGTACGCGCCATTGTAAACACGGAACGAGAGGGAAATAATAAAAATCAACTCAAAATACTATAGATACACGCAACAGACGCGCGCGGACCTATACGCTTCGAAAGTACGAGAGAGAATAAAAACGTACCGCGCGGGTTCGGTGTATTTATACTGTGGCAACGTAGCGCGCGCGGCGCGCCCTCTTTAGTGCAACGAGCTAACTAACTAAAATATTGTGTATAATCAATTTTAATATTTTTAAAACCTACTTATGTGACTGCATCAGTGCATCATACACCAATCTAAACGGTGTAGGAAAAAGAAAAGAAAAAATAAACAGAAAAAAAATACTATTCTTCGCAAAATTTTTATGTCGTAAAAAAATAGAGAAACTACCTAGGTACTACTACTTGAGTGTGTGTTGTTATTATTCATAATATTATTATGTTTAATTAAATGATGTGGAACTTCAGTACAGTCTCACTCATGTACTAGTTTGTGCATAAGCATCATCTCAATACGCTATCGTTTACGCGGGAAGTTTCCTGATCATTTTTGTAAAGTTAGTAGATATCTGATAAGTTTAGTCTTCATTCAATACGTCATTACTCGATACAAATTTACATAGATAGGTAGGTAGGTAGGTAGGTAGGTAGGTAGGTAGGTACGTACGCAGCAGGAGCCGTACTGTCAAAAAAAAAAAAAAAAAAAAGCGGTAAGAGTAAGTTTGTATGTAGGTATCTATATAGGTAGGTAGGTGTGTGTATGCAACAGTAGGTAGGTAAATAGTAACGTTTTGACTGTATTCAAATTTAAAGAAACGTGAATTTATCACATGAACATATTTGTGGCCCTGAAAAGGGCCTTTTGTTTTTACTCCTGCCATCCCACGGTGTGCGTGCGCGTCCAGACGTTTGTCGTGGTTTGCTCGTGGCACGTGCATCATGCGCGTCTCGTACGCACATACATGACACACACACAGCACAGGTAGGTGTACTTATGTGTGTATCTATGTATGCACAATACGATGACACTAACACAATTAACACGCACCACAGTCAACAAGACACACGAACAAGCGCACTGGGTTTAACACTGTACACAGACACGGGGCGGCGTTGAGACGGAGCGTCGGCGGCGGCTCTTGGTAGCCGCCTACCGACCGACCGCTCACTTGGAGCTGGTGTATTTGGTGACGGCCTTGGTGCCTTCACTGACGGCGTGCTTGGCGAGCTCGCCGGGCAGCAGGAGCCTGACGGACGTCTGCACCTCCCTGGACGTGATGGTCGATCTCTTGTTGTAGTGGGCGAGACGGGAAGCTTCGGCGGCGATACGCTCGAAGATGTCGTTCACGAACGAGTTCATGATAGACATGGCCTTGCTGGAGATACCGGTGTCGGGGTGCACCTGCTTCAACACCTTGTAGATGTAGATGGCGTAACTCTCCTTCCTCTTGTGCTTCTTCTTCTTCTTGTCGGTCTTAGAGATGTTCTTCTGGGCTTTGCCAGACTTCTTGGCGGCTTTACCACTTGTCTTGGGCGGCATTATGAAATTCGTCGAGTACACGTGCTACCGAAACGGAGTTCAGTCGCTGTATAAAACCGTCAGCTTAACTAACAGTTGTATTTATATGGGCGCTCGCGGCTCACAGTTGTGGCAAGCGGTGAGAAATTCGACGCAGCGGCGGACCAATCACAACGCTCCTAAGCCAGAGTGTAGATCGAGCGCGGGGAGAGGGGATGCCCGGGAGGGGGTTGCGAAGGGAGCGGGGCGACGCTTGTGTTCGTTCGCCATAAAAAAATAATAATAATAAATTCAAGAAAACAACGTATTCTAATCTAGTGTTACTTTAGATATTATAATTATATAAATAAAAGATACTAACTTACATTTTATAAGTAAGTAATAAATTATTTTCATAATGCATTTGAATAAGATTTTAATAACATAGGTACGTGATAACTATTACTGGTCACGTTATTTAGTAAAATGTATCATCTTCTACAACAGTAGGTAATATTTTTACTGTTCTGTGTTGTTTCATTATGTAAACAAACATTGTGATGATTTATGTGAAACACCACCGTAGCCAAAATATTTTCTGTCATACTTACTTAGGTACATACCGACAGCATTTTGTACTGCTCATAATAATTATTATACTGTTGTTCGTCTTCACATTAATTCATTCAACCAACCAACCAACCAACCAACCAATCAATCAATAATATTATTATTGATAAGTACATTATAGTTTTTAAATCAATCACCTCCCTTACATTATTTACTTTTAGTAATTAATGCAAAGAGAGTGCGTGAGGTAGGTAGATGGGTATGTATGTATGTATGTACGTTTTTGTTTGACGACAACACCGTTAAAGAAACTGTCTTTGTTATATAATTTGACGAATCATATTGTGGCCCTGAAAAGGGCCTTTTGTTTTGAATGCATACGAGCGGAGAGCATCGCGCAATCGACATAATAGATTTATGGGTATAGGCATAAATATTATATCGAAATACGCATGCGGGGGCACTCGCACGAAGCACCACGTTCAGACGCGTCGCGGCACCACGTTTAAGCCTTCTTCTCGGTCTTCTTGGGCAGCAGCACGGCCTGGATGTTCGGCAGCACACCACCTTGAGCGATCGTCACACCGGAGAGCAGCTTGTTCAACTCCTCGTCGTTGCGGATGGCCAATTGAAGATGACGCGGGATGATCCTGGTCTTCTTGTTGTCTCTCGCGGCGTTGCCGGCCAACTCGAGGACCTCAGCAGCCAGATACTCCATCACGGCGGCCAAGTAGACGGGAGCGCCGGCACCCACGCGCTCGGCGTAGTTTCCGTTACGCAGCAGCCTGTGAATACGACCCACAGGGAACTGGAGACCAGCACGGTTGGAACGGGACTTTGCCTTTCCCTTCACCTTGCCACCTTTACCGCGACCAGACATAATTGAAGGATTTGTTTACAACTCACGAAAACAACGAAACACGCGTACAACTGTGCGCGCGCCGAAAGAATCTAGTTATAAATGCCAGTTCGTGTTAGTTGCCCGTTTATTTATACGCGCACCGCGTAGCTGTGTCAGTGGGAGGGGTACACAGCAAGCGAAACTAATTCACAAAACGCGCAAGCGCGCGCGCGTGCTCTCCACGAGTACACAGTGCACCATGGATACGGGGTGGGTAGAGATTTAGCAGAAGAATTTAATAATCATGAATTTTTTCTCTCTTGAAATTACTATTCAATATGAAACTATGAACGTAGTACCTAACTAAAGTGAAAACCAACCAATACGATTTTCACTTATTTTTGGCTTTTGACTCTAGGAACCCGCATAGTTTAGATGGTGGTGGTTATAATATTATATTGTACATAGCTTACCTTTATAGATAATGTATTATTGCAAGTTGATAATTATGGGAAATTGTATTCACGTATAGGTACGTAGGTAGCTCTATCTATAGATCTATCTATTTATTTATTTATTTAACTATCTTTCCGTTTCCTACCTAGAGAGTTAATATATTTTGGGAGTTATTTCGTGTATATATGTATGTATGTATGTAGGTATGTTATTATTAAATTACAACGTTTTGACTCGTCTGTGTTACAGAAACGAATATTGTTCATATTCATGATAGTATTGTTAGCCCTGAAAAGGGCTTTTTGGTGTGGTGAGCGCATGCACGCGCGCTAAGCATCTCGGTGCCGCCGCCGTCCGTGGTTTCTTCAGTTGCTTGCTGCTTCTGATGAATCGTTGGGTCGGTCGGACGAGCTCGAGACACGTCGAGCGCGTTTCGCACCCTCCTTCCCGAGGACGATAGACGCGTACGTACGTACTGCGTGCGCGCGGTTGGACGATGATGAAAACAAACAACGCACAAAGCACGCGCGCGCCTCTCTCTACTACAGTGTATTATTTTATACAAACATAACATTATATTGTATGTTCGTACATAAACACCACACACGCAGTAGGTAAGACGCGCACGCACATTTGTCACTATCACTGTTGTTGTTGTTGTTGTGGTAGTAGTAGCGTGTATTGATGGTGGTCTGGTCAGCCGACTCTGCGCGGCGCTGTCGTCGTCGCCGTCGTCGCCGTCGCCGGTGTAACGCGAACGCGACCGTAGCTTACTTCTTAGCGGCGGACGCTTTCTTGGCTGCCGGCTTAGACTTGGGTGTAGCCGCAGCCTTCTTGGGTTTAGGCGCTTTAGGTTTCTTGGTTGGCGGCTTCGCTGTCTTCTTAGCTTTGGGAGCGGCGCCTCCCTTCGCCTTAGCGGGGGCGGCGGCCTTCTTGGGTGCCGGCTTCTTCTTAGCGGCGGCGGCCTTCTTGTCCTTGGCGGCGGCGGCGGCCGATGCTTTGGACTTTGAAGGTGAGCCGGAGGCGGCAGAGGCGGCCGCGGCGGCGGCTGCTGCCTTCTTGGTCTTGGCGCCGGCAGCAGAGGCGGTCGCCTTCTTGGCCTTCGCGGCGGCGGCGGCGGCGGGCGCCTTGCCGGCGGCCTTGCCAGCTGCGCCGGCGGGTTTCTTGGCCGCGGCCGATTTCGACTCGAGCTTGAAGGAACCGGAGGCACCCTTGCCCTTGGTCTGGATCAGTGCCCCAGATTCGACGGCGCTCTTCAGGTATTTCCTGATGAACGGAGCCAATTTCTCCGCGTCGACCTTGTACTGCGCGGCGATGTACTTCTTGATCGCCTGCAGGGAAGATCCGCTGCGCTCCTTCATCTCCTTGATGGCGTTGGTGACCATCTCGGATGTTTTGGGATGGGTAGGCTTCGCCTTCGGTTTCTTCGCGGCACCGGCACCGCCGGCCTGTCTCGCCTGCTTCTTCGCTGGTGTAGCGGGCGCGGGAGCCTCGGTAGCAATTGCGGTGTCTGCCATTTTATTTAGTTAGGTAATTAATTAATAATCACACGAATTAAAACACACGGTGACGTACGTACACTGACTGTTGAGTAGGTAAAAACTATAGAGAGAGACTTAGATGTCGCCACTTATAGGTTTCACGAGTTTCGTATACGTACGCCTAAGCACGACGAAACTTTACCGTAACGAGCGCCGTGATGTCGCGGAACGTTTTCTCGTATGAACGCTTGAAAGTTTTCACTAACACGTATCTAATAAAATAAATAAAAAGAATGGTTAACGGCCCTTAGTGGGACGTAGTGTTACAGTTTCGGATAGTTCATGAAGTTGACGATGCGGGTGTGCGAATTCGGGGTGCGTGAGGTGGTCGTTCAGCCGGTGGCGGTGTTTTATTTTGACGACTGCGTACGAAGCGTAGGTCGGGTCGTGTTCAAAACGTTATTTTCTCTATAAAAGTGATAGTTGGTGCCGATAAACGTCGACGCGTCAACTAGGAGGATATCGAGCTTGTGTGGTAACAGGACTCCGTCGATATCACACAGTCTCGCGAAGGTATTATCGACCTAAAAGTGAAGCGTCGTAAAACACCGCGAGCGCCGAACCGCTAAGGACGGACGACTCCGTCCAGGACGTGCAACCTATTAATATAGTGATATTAAAAGACGAGAGTGCCCTTCGTAGAGTTGACAGTGTACATATTTGTACAATCGCATCAGAAAGCGTATTAAACAATGTGGTAGGTAATTGATAGACAATAGAGACCGTCGTCGCAGCCGCGTCCGCGTACTAGGGCGCGGGCGCGCCTGCTGTCCGTCCCCCGTCGTCCGTGCGTGGCTCTATACTCTCTTCACACATTCATTAAGCAAGTAACTAAGTAGGCTGCCTGTGATACGGTTACGTATTTATAATGAAATAATACAAAAAAAAAAAAAAACCCTCATTAGCTGATGCGCGAGAGCGAAATTGCAATAATAATAACAACACGACATCCACATAATATTTTATAAACAAACGGCACTCGCACCGAGGGGCGATCAAACGAATATTTATGTAGGTAGGTAGGTAGGTAGGTAGGTAGGTAGGTAGACGTTCTACACAACAAACAAACAACGTAAGTAGGTAGGTAAGTATCGAATATTATGGTCTACTAATGTTTTGTTTTTCAATTCCAGTATACACACAACCTCACTCAGTGGGGCGGCGATGGGCTTTTCACCCGTAGAACAAACGTCAACTTAGCGCGTGTAGTATGTACTTACCTGCACATAAGCAAGGGCATTACTATGTCGTGTATGTATGTATGTATGTAAGTAAGTAAGTACCTAGTAGTAATATTTCAATTTTAAGCTAACAATAAAACTGATTAAATTAATTATAATTATGTAAGTACTTCATTCATATTATATAGGTACCCCGTCCCTCTCGTAGAGTAGAGGTAACTCCATAACAAACTCCAAAACCTAAGTACGTTATGGGTACACTGTGAGTAGTAATAATGAATTTGTGTCTACACAGTAGTAGTAAGTAAGTAAGTAAGTAAGTAGGTAGGTAGGTAGGTAGGTAGGTAGGTAGAGACCGTACGTTTTTTAGACAATTCCAGTAAAGAAACATATTTAATAGTATCGAATCATATGCGGCCCTGAAAAGGGCCTTTTTTTTAAGTGCGCGTCTATATACGCATGGTCGAACGGTATGATTATGTTCACAACACACACACGTCCACCACGGTATGCAGAGCTGGTTGCGCAGGCAACACGTACGTACACGCGGGGGATGCACGTGTTTAACCGCCGAAACCGTACAGGGTGCGACCCTGGCGCTTCAGAGCGTAGACGACGTCCATGGCGGTGACGGTCTTCCTCTTGGCGTGCTCGGTGTAAGTGACAGCGTCGCGAATGACGTTCTCTAGGAACACTTTAAGCACACCGCGAGTCTCTTCGTAGATCAGACCGGAGATACGTTTCACGCCGCCTCTGCGAGCCAGACGACGGATGGCGGGCTTCGTGATACCTTGGATGTTATCACGAAGTACCTTCCTGTGACGCTTGGCTCCTCCTTTTCCCAGACCCTTTCCTCCCTTACCGCGACCGGTCATCTTCTTTACAGTGGGGTTTCAAAAATCACGATAGTAATAATAACAGCACGGGTGCGCGCACACGAACGACGCGAGCGAGCGAGCGACTGGTGTATTTTAAAATTTTCTACTCGCCTCTATTTATACTGTGCCCGGAGCTCGGCGGGCGGGGGGACAGAAACTGGAGGTGCGCGGGGCGAGGCGATACGACGCTCGTCGCTGGTTGGTCGGTCCGTTGGACGATGTCTCTCACTCAGTCAGTTGTTTCGTAAAACAGAACTTAGGTAAACTTAACTAAACTTATACCTAATAAATAATTAGGTTATCCAAAATTTTAGTTCGAAGACATATAAAAAAAAATATATATATATATATATATACATATTATTATTAAGTAAGTAGTGTACTTACTCCAAAAATACCGTAACAACTCGTATGTAGTTTACTCGATAGTTAGTTTATAGGCAGGTAAATCAAATGCATAATAATAGTACATAACATGATGATAGTTAAGAGTAGGTATTCCCTTCATAATTATTATTCTGATACGAGTAAGTATATAAAAAATAATAATAATACTGTGTATAAAGTATGTTTTGACTTATGTATGTAAAGCATCATATCTGGTAAAATAGATAGGATAGGATGTTGAAAATTTAACGACTATTGTAAGTAGGTATACCATATTATTGCGCAAGTCTAGTCTATGTACTTCTCTGATTTTATTAATAATTGAAATATAATAATAAGTATAGGTGTTAGGTAGGTAACGTTTTTTGTGACGTACGTCTGTTATAAAGAAACATTTAATAATCTGATACATATGTGGCCCTGAAAAGGGCCTTTTATGTTAACGCACAGCCACAGCCACAGACACGGTGCACTGCACGAAGGCAGTCAACGTGTCGTAAGGCGATGTGTATTGTGTGACGTCAGCAGTTTAAGCGCGTTCGCCTCTGATCCTGCGCGCCAACTGGATGTCCTTGGGCATGATGGTGACGCGCTTCGCGTGAATCGCGCACAAGTTGGTGTCTTCGAAGAGACCGACGAGGTAAGCTTCGCTAGCCTCCTGCAGCGCCATAACAGCGGAGCTCTGGAAACGGAGATCGGTCTTGAAGTCCTGTGCGATCTCACGGACGAGACGCTGGAACGGGAGCTTGCGGATCAGCAGTTCGGTACTCTTCTGGTAGCGACGAATCTCACGGAGGGCCACAGTGCCGGGCCTGTAGCGATGGGGTTTCTTAACGCCACCGGTGGCCGGTGCGCTCTTGCGCGCAGCCTTGGTGGCGAGCTGTTTCCTCGGGGCCTTACCACCGGTGGATTTACGAGCGGTCTGCTTAGTACGCGCCATTGTAAACACGGAACGAGAGGGAAATAATAAAAATCAACTCAAAATACTATAGATACACGCAACAGACGCGCGCGGACCTATACGCTTCGAAAGTACGAGAGAGAATAAAAACGTACCGCGCGGGTTCGGTGTATTTATACTGTGGCAACGTAGCGCGCGCGGCGCGCCCTCTTTAGTGCAACGAGCTAACTAACTAAAATATTGTGTATAATCAATTTTAATATTTTTAAAACCTACTTATGTGACTGCATCAGTGCATCATACACCAATCTAAACGGTGTAGGAAAAAGAAAAGAAAAAATAAACAGAAAAAAAATACTATTCTTCGCAAAATTTTTATGTCGTAAAAAAATAGAGAAACTACCTAGGTACTACTACTTGAGTGTGTGTTGTTATTATTCATAATATTATTATGTTTAATTAAATGATGTGGAACTTCAGTACAGTCTCACTCATGTACTAGTTTGTGCATAAGCATCATCTCAATACGCTATCGTTTACGCGGGAAGTTTCCTGATCATTTTTGTAAAGTTAGTAGATATCTGATAAGTTTAGTCTTCATTCAATACGTCATTACTCGATACAAATTTACATAGATAGGTAGGTAGGTAGGTAGGTAGGTAGGTAGGTAGGTACGTACGCAGCAGGAGCCGTACTGTCAAAAAAAAAAAAAAAAAAAAGCGGTAAGAGTAAGTTTGTATGTAGGTATCTATATAGGTAGGTAGGTGTGTGTATGCAACAGTAGGTAGGTAAATAGTAACGTTTTGACTGTATTCAAATTTAAAGAAACGTGAATTTATCACATGAACATATTTGTGGCCCTGAAAAGGGCCTTTTGTTTTTACTCCTGCCATCCCACGGTGTGCGTGCGCGTCCAGACGTTTGTCGTGGTTTGCTCGTGGCACGTGCATCATGCGCGTCTCGTACGCACATACATGACACACACACAGCACAGGTAGGTGTACTTATGTGTGTATCTATGTATGCACAATACGATGACACTAACACAATTAACACGCACCACAGTCAACAAGACACACGAACAAGCGCACTGGGTTTAACACTGTACACAGACACGGGGCGGCGTTGAGACGGAGCGTCGGCGGCGGCTCTTGGTAGCCGCCTACCGACCGACCGCTCACTTGGAGCTGGTGTATTTGGTGACGGCCTTGGTGCCTTCACTGACGGCGTGCTTGGCGAGCTCGCCGGGCAGCAGGAGCCTGACGGACGTCTGCACCTCCCTGGACGTGATGGTCGATCTCTTGTTGTAGTGGGCGAGACGGGAAGCTTCGGCGGCGATACGCTCGAAGATGTCGTTCACGAACGAGTTCATGATAGACATGGCCTTGCTGGAGATACCGGTGTCGGGGTGCACCTGCTTCAACACCTTGTAGATGTAGATGGCGTAACTCTCCTTCCTCTTGTGCTTCTTCTTCTTCTTGTCGGTCTTAGAGATGTTCTTCTGGGCTTTGCCAGACTTCTTGGCGGCTTTACCACTTGTCTTGGGCGGCATTATGAAATTCGTCGAGTACACGTGCTACCGAAACGGAGTTCAGTCGCTGTATAAAACCGTCAGCTTAACTAACAGTTGTATTTATATGGGCGCTCGCGGCTCACAGTTGTGGCAAGCGGTGAGAAATTCGACGCAGCGGCGGACCAATCACAACGCTCCTAAGCCAGAGTGTAGATCGAGCGCGGGGAGAGGGGATGCCCGGGAGGGGGTTGCGAAGGGAGCGGGGCGACGCTTGTGTTCGTTCGCCATAAAAAAATAATAATAATAAATTCAAGAAAACAACGTATTCTAATCTAGTGTTACTTTAGATATTATAATTATATAAATAAAAGATACTAACTTACATTTTATAAGTAAGTAATAAATTATTTTCATAATGCATTTGAATAAGATTTTAATAACATAGGTACGTGATAACTATTACTGGTCACGTTATTTAGTAAAATGTATCATCTTCTACAACAGTAGGTAATATTTTTACTGTTCTGTGTTGTTTCATTATGTAAACAAACATTGTGATGATTTATGTGAAACACCACCGTAGCCAAAATATTTTCTGTCATACTTACTTAGGTACATACCGACAGCATTTTGTACTGCTCATAATAATTATTATACTGTTGTTCGTCTTCACATTAATTCATTCAACCAACCAACCAACCAACCAACCAATCAATCAATAATATTATTATTGATAAGTACATTATAGTTTTTAAATCAATCACCTCCCTTACATTATTTACTTTTAGTAATTAATGCAAAGAGAGTGCGTGAGGTAGGTAGATGGGTATGTATGTATGTATGTACGTTTTTGTTTGACGACAACACCGTTAAAGAAACTGTCTTTGTTATATAATTTGACGAATCATATTGTGGCCCTGAAAAGGGCCTTTTGTTTTGAATGCATACGAGCGGAGAGCATCGCGCAATCGACATAATAGATTTATGGGTATAGGCATAAATATTATATCGAAATACGCATGCGGGGGCACTCGCACGAAGCACCACGTTCAGACGCGTCGCGGCACCACGTTTAAGCCTTCTTCTCGGTCTTCTTGGGCAGCAGCACGGCCTGGATGTTCGGCAGCACACCACCTTGAGCGATCGTCACACCGGAGAGCAGCTTGTTCAACTCCTCGTCGTTGCGGATGGCCAATTGAAGATGACGCGGGATGATCCTGGTCTTCTTGTTGTCTCTCGCGGCGTTGCCGGCCAACTCGAGGACCTCAGCAGCCAGATACTCCATCACGGCGGCCAAGTAGACGGGAGCGCCGGCACCCACGCGCTCGGCGTAGTTTCCGTTACGCAGCAGCCTGTGAATACGACCCACAGGGAACTGGAGACCAGCACGGTTGGAACGGGACTTTGCCTTTCCCTTCACCTTGCCACCTTTACCGCGACCAGACATAATTGAAGGATTTGTTTACAACTCACGAAAACAACGAAACACGCGTACAACTGTGCGCGCGCCGAAAGAATCTAGTTATAAATGCCAGTTCGTGTTAGTTGCCCGTTTATTTATACGCGCACCGCGTAGCTGTGTCAGTGGGAGGGGTACACAGCAAGCGAAACTAATTCACAAAACGCGCAAGCGCGCGCGCGTGCTCTCCACGAGTACACAGTGCACCATGGATACGGGGTGGGTAGAGATTTAGCAGAAGAATTTAATAATCATGAATTTTTTCTCTCTTGAAATTACTATTCAATATGAAACTATGAACGTAGTACCTAACTAAAGTGAAAACCAACCAATACGATTTTCACTTATTTTTGGCTTTTGACTCTAGGAACCCGCATAGTTTAGATGGTGGTGGTTATAATATTATATTGTACATAGCTTACCTTTATAGATAATGTATTATTGCAAGTTGATAATTATGGGAAATTGTATTCACGTATAGGTACGTAGGTAGCTCTATCTATAGATCTATCTATTTATTTATTTATTTAACTATCTTTCCGTTTCCTACCTAGAGAGTTAATATATTTTGGGAGTTATTTCGTGTATATATGTATGTATGTATGTAGGTATGTTATTATTAAATTACAACGTTTTGACTCGTCTGTGTTACAGAAACGAATATTGTTCATATTCATGATAGTATTGTTAGCCCTGAAAAGGGCTTTTTGGTGTGGTGAGCGCATGCACGCGCGCTAAGCATCTCGGTGCCGCCGCCGTCCGTGGTTTCTTCAGTTGCTTGCTGCTTCTGATGAATCGTTGGGTCGGTCGGACGAGCTCGAGACACGTCGAGCGCGTTTCGCACCCTCCTTCCCGAGGACGATAGACGCGTACGTACGTACTGCGTGCGCGCGGTTGGACGATGATGAAAACAAACAACGCACAAAGCACGCGCGCGCCTCTCTCTACTACAGTGTATTATTTTATACAAACATAACATTATATTGTATGTTCGTACATAAACACCACACACGCAGTAGGTAAGACGCGCACGCACATTTGTCACTATCACTGTTGTTGTTGTTGTTGTGGTAGTAGTAGCGTGTATTGATGGTGGTCTGGTCAGCCGACTCTGCGCGGCGCTGTCGTCGTCGCCGTCGTCGCCGTCGCCGGTGTAACGCGAACGCGACCGTAGCTTACTTCTTAGCGGCGGACGCTTTCTTGGCTGCCGGCTTAGACTTGGGTGTAGCCGCAGCCTTCTTGGGTTTAGGCGCTTTAGGTTTCTTGGTTGGCGGCTTCGCTGTCTTCTTAGCTTTGGGAGCGGCGCCTCCCTTCGCCTTAGCGGGGGCGGCGGCCTTCTTGGGTGCCGGCTTCTTCTTAGCGGCGGCGGCCTTCTTGTCCTTGGCGGCGGCGGCGGCCGATGCTTTGGACTTTGAAGGTGAGCCGGAGGCGGCAGAGGCGGCCGCGGCGGCGGCTGCTGCCTTCTTGGTCTTGGCGCCGGCAGCAGAGGCGGTCGCCTTCTTGGCCTTCGCGGCGGCGGCGGCGGCGGGCGCCTTGCCGGCGGCCTTGCCAGCTGCGCCGGCGGGTTTCTTGGCCGCGGCCGATTTCGACTCGAGCTTGAAGGAACCGGAGGCACCCTTGCCCTTGGTCTGGATCAGTGCCCCAGATTCGACGGCGCTCTTCAGGTATTTCCTGATGAACGGAGCCAATTTCTCCGCGTCGACCTTGTACTGCGCGGCGATGTACTTCTTGATCGCCTGCAGGGAAGATCCGCTGCGCTCCTTCATCTCCTTGATGGCGTTGGTGACCATCTCGGATGTTTTGGGATGGGTAGGCTTCGCCTTCGGTTTCTTCGCGGCACCGGCACCGCCGGCCTGTCTCGCCTGCTTCTTCGCTGGTGTAGCGGGCGCGGGAGCCTCGGTAGCAATTGCGGTGTCTGCCATTTTATTTAGTT